>SJYT01067657.1:21862-76449 GCA_006410635.1 Cephalophus harveyi
TCTTTTATTTGATTTATCTTTATGTATTTGATGATATTTTAAGTTGTGATTTTAAAAATTTAATTGTCTAATTTTTGTGATCAGTATATAGAAATCCAGTAGATTTTTGTACATTAACCTTATATTCATTGATCTTCCATATATACATGTACTTTCTAATAGATCTTTATAGATTCTTCTAAATTTCTATTATACATTGTTATCTGTGAATAAAGAGCTTTATTTCTTAATGTCCAAAATTTAAAACTTTCATTTCTTTTCCTTGCTATTGGGCTGGCTAGGGTCAGATTAAGATCTAATTATGGTTCAGTTATTCCTAACAATGTAATCATGAGCAAATGGCTTATTTTTTCTGAAACTTTTGTTTTCTCTGTAACACATGGATGTGATACTTACCTTGAGAAACAATTGAAATGATGTTTGTGATGTGTTGCACAGATCTTTGCAAAGATCTACTATTTTGTCCCATAAATAGTAGATTCTAGTGGAAAAAATATAGTCAGATTCTGAATACTCTAATATTGTAGTGGTGATTAAGTCACTTTAATACTAAAAGATAAAAGTATTTCAAATGGCTATAGAAGAGTGATGTCACCAAGATGGCAACATAGATTGTTCCCAACTTTACTCCCTCTCACAAAAAGAACAGCTAATGAGTATTCATGGATAAGGCATCATTGAGAAAATTATGGGCCACAGAATTGAGGCCAAAGCACCACAGAGACCAAGACAAACTGCATTAGAAGGGTGAGAGAAATGGCTACCTGCTGACTGCCCTGACCCTCCCCCAGGTCAGTGGAGAATCACACTGAAAGCCTAGGTTTGAGCAATCTTGAGAAAGAACAACAAAGCTGGACATATTACTCTCCCTGATTTCAAATATTACAAACCTATAGTAGTCAAAGCAATATGATAGTGGCATAAAAATGGATGCATAGATCAATGAAACCAAGGAGAGTACCAGAAATAAGGGGTTAAGTTCTAGACAATTCGATGTGGAAATTTTTCTCCAGGAAAATAACATGATTACCAAAACTAATGCAGCTTCAACAGTTGACCTTGAGGATAAAAATCATATACTAAGGACAGAGAAGAGTTTTACTCTATAATGACCCACCACATCCTCACCAGACTACCTACCTGGACTTCATTTACATCAGAGAAAAATGAACTTCTACTTGTTTCTAACTCCATACTGGCAGTCTTTAATGGCTGAATGTGATTCCTTTATGAACTCAAGAAATGATATACCACAAACCTTGCTATTAAAATGATAAACATCAGACTAGAAACAAGGAAAAGTTAAGAGGTTGGGACAAAAGTTCTCATTTAGATAGAATTAAAATTGAGATGCTTGTCAGATATCCAAGGGTAGATGACATGTGGATAGTCTTAATATTTCAGTCTCTCTATACAAAAGACAGAAAAAAGAGTGCTCAAAATGTGTAAATATATATATATGCATATATATATATAAATATTAAGGGTTATGAAATGTTATGGTCATATGCTCACCTCTTCAAAATAACCTGACTTAAGGAAGCAGAGCAGTAACCAGAGAGAAATTGTGAGTTTTAGTCTTTCTGATTTTACTTCAAAGTTATTCTTAATAGCAGACCTCTGTCAATTATTGACTTTATTCCTCAGAACCATTTATAGCCAACTTTTTCTATGGAAAATTCCTCAAGATTTGCCATTAATGAGTAACGCTGGGAACAGTCTCCAAGGACAAGAAACATTCCTAATGCTTTCCAATCCCAAGAGACATGAATATTGTTAATACTCAGCTCCTGAGCTACATCTTTGCTAGCTATGAACATCACCTCATCAATGTAGGCAAAGGATTCTGGGATCTCCGGACTATCCCACTTGCTTAATAAGAGCACTAGATAGAAGACATATATTAAATGATAGAATACCTAGATCAACTCATGGGTTGAAGAATATGAACGCCAGTAGGTAAGTCTGGAAGGTAGCATTTGACAAATAGAGTAACAGGCTCAGACATCAGAGTGGAACAGTGTGGATGAAAGTTCTGTGCTTGAAGTCTACATCTGCACTTGTTTCTAGATCCATATGTAAATCAGTTGAGCTGTAAGCAATGTCTGAGACAGTAGAACTTCTAACAGACATTCATAAGGACATATCTAATAGGAAGTTAAATATACAAATCTAAAGTTTAGAAAAGAAGATGGATTGGAAGATATCTAGTTAATAGTTCTCTTTTAACTAGTTATCTAGTTATGACAGAAATAGACTCACTAACTTAGAGAACAAACTTACAGTTGCTGGAGGGGAGGGATAGTTAGAGTGTTTGGGATGGACATGTACACACCGCTGTATTTCAAATGGATAATTAACAAGGACCTACTGTATAGCACATAGAACTCTGCTCAGTGTTATGTGGCAGCCTAGCTGGGAGAGGAGTTTGGAGGAGACTGGATACATGTATATGTCTGACTCTCTTCAGTCAGCCTATTGCTCTTAACATTCCATTGAAATCACTCTCATCGATGTCAGACTTCAATATTCAGTCCTTAAGTTACTTGATCTCTCAATAAGACTTATCCCATCTGACTTCTCTTACTTCAAATACTCTTTTTTTGCTGGCTTTCAGGACATCCTTATAGTCTCCTAGGTATGCCATGATCTCACTGATGGCTCCTTGGTCTCCTTGTCTGGCTCCTCCTCTTTCTTATTATTCATTTTTGGGCCTCTTCTGTTATTTATAGTTTCAGACTTAAAATGTCTTTAAACAGATGGCTTTTAAACTTTTAATTTTGTTTTAGGGTATAGCCAATTAACAATGTTTGTGATAGTTTCAGGTGAACAGCTTGACTGAAGATGGTTTATAAAAAACATGGAAGGTAAAATAACAAATTTGGAGAGTAATGGACAATGCATGATGGAGAAAATCAGCTTTCTGAAGGATCTGTCATAAAGAGTGGAGAAGTGGAGGAGTAGCTGAAGAAGGCTGAGGGGAAACAGTAGGATATTAGGGTATTGTCCATCCGAGGCTGAGATTTTAGCCAGTTAGGATGTCACAATTTTAGATAGTTAGGACCTCATGTATTTTCGATGCTGAAATATGATTCTGATAACCTCAGTTTTCAACCACTCCTGGTCTATCTGAGATCCAACACGAATGATTACTTTTCAGATGAATTATCAGGAGGTGGATATAAAAGCAGAAGGTTATTCAAGCAAAAGTATCAGGAAGATTCAACCTGGGAAAGGATGTAAAAATGTGAGAGGTATGGTCAGAGAGAACATCCGCTCAACTTCTTGACTGTTGGTTTAAAGAAATTAAACATACATATGATTCTACACTCAGTGTATTTATAATATAAATGATACAAAAAAATCTGTATGTCATAAACATTAAAAAACATCTTAATATTCAATTAAGGACTAGATTATCCTGTGTATATATCAGTGTGTGAAAGCATAAGTGAGAATATGCATGGAATTATGACATGATCAGCTCAAGGAGAAAGGAGACTAAACAGTGATAAAAAGTAAAAAATCATGTTTATTGGTAAGTGGGTACAAAGATAGAAATTCTCAATAACCAGACACAGATAGGTATAAGTGATGCATTTTGTGTGCATGCTCATTCGCTCAGTCTTGTCCTACTCTTTGTGACCCCATGGACTGCATAGCCTTCCAGGCTCCTCCATCCATGGAATTTTCCAGGCAAGAATACCAGAGCGATTTGCCGTTTTTTTCTCCAGGGGATCTTTCCAACTCAGTGATGGAACCAGCATCTCTTATGTCTTCTGCATTGGCAGGTGGGTTCTTTACCATTAGTACCACCTGGGAAGTGATGGATTAGAAAATAAGACCTTAGAGATATTTGAGCAAGGAAGAGTCAGGCCAAAACCAGAAAGCTGTACATTTTCTGAAATCAATAAAGCTGGTAAAGCTGCTGATGAAGTAACTGGGGGCGAGTTGTTGAAAGTACAAAGACGGTAACTGTGAAAAAGTTGAGAAAAAGACAAAAATGAGGATCATTTTGTAGTTTAAAAAAAATGTTATATTACTAATATGGATTTTAGGGACGAAATAAAAAGATGAATCAGTGATTTCAGTCTTAGTAGAATATTTGGAGGAAAAACTTTTATTCATAAAATATTGAAATGGAAGGAAGAACATTTCAGCAATTGGGGAAGAACACATATGACCCTCTCCGGTCCTCACTATTAATTAATTAATGTATTATTCATCTTGTGACAAACACTGCTTCATGGATGCTGACACTGGGGACACAAGGGAGAAGAAAACCAGATACAATTTTTGCCTTAATGCACCTTATGGCCCCATGAAAGAGTCCAACACTAACTAAATATCTTAAATAAATGTTTTAACAAAATAAATATGAACAACATTATCCATATGACACCTATAGCAATTCTATGAAGGTGCTACATGTGGTAGCATATGAAAAGTAGGTTTGACTTAAAGAGGCAAGGGAAAACTTTCCTAAGAAAGTCACTAATTGATCTGAGACTGTGAAAGGATGAACAGGAGTTGACTCAGAATGAAGCAGTGCACAGGAAGAAATGCAAGGCAGCCAGAGTGGCTAGCGAGCAGAGAATGAGGGGACTGTAGTGTAAGATGAAGCTCCTGAGACATCACGAGGTCAAGACAGATTGAGCTTTGTTAGATAGGGTGGGGATTTTTGTTCCCTCACAAGCCCAGTGGTTCTCTTGACATCTGTTTTTAAGCAAATAACAGACATGATCAGAGTTTCTTTTTGGAAAAGATCACGCTGGTGGCAGTGGGGAGAATATATTGAATGAGGCAAGAGTGGGACTATTCAAGCAGCTCAGAAGTCAGCAGGACTCTAGTCATTACTAATAACTTAAACTAGAGTAGTGACTGTGTAGATAGATGGGTAGAAGCATTCACCAAGCTCCTATGATGTGCCAAGCACTAAGCTAAGTGCTGAGATGCAGTCTTTGCCTTAGTAGGCTCATGTTCTTGTAATAAAAACTTATTCATAAACAAGTACTTATGCCATCTAATAATACGAAGACTGAGAGAACTCTTTCACCCTTAAAAAACCCCAGGAAGCTCCTGGTGTTCCCTTCATTCCCTCATCTTTGTGCCTCCTCTCTTAGATCATCCTTCAGAAAGTGCAAATTTTGTTCCTCTCATTGCTGATTGAGTTTCTTTTCTTCATTCCTCATATTTGTGGTATAAGGAAACCAATGATAAAAGAATCATTGAGGTTAGCTGCAATACACCTCAGTAGCTAACTGCAGTGAATCCTCTTCATGCTGATTCTTTTCCTGTAGCCCATCAAGACCTGAAATGAACTGCAGCAAGAACCCTGACGTTGTCCTCTCAGGACTGTCCAGTGACCCAGACAAGCCACAGCTCCTCTTTGGTCTCTTCCTGGCCCTCTACTTGCTGAGTCTCTTAGGAAACTCGCTACTGCTGCTGGCTATTGGCGCTGACATCCACCTCCACACCCCCATGTACTTCTTCCTCAGCCAGCTCTCCCTGGTCGACCTCTGCTTCACTACCACCACAGCCCCCCAAATGCTGGAGACTTTGTGGACCAGCAATGGATCGATCTCCTTCTCTGAGTGTCTGGCCCAGTTATATTTCTTCACAGTTTTTGCTGATATGGACAACCTGCTTTTGACTGCCATGGCTATGGACCGCTACACTGCCGTCTGCCATCCCCTGCACTATGCACTCCTAATGACTCCTTGCAGATGTGCACTGCTGGTGGGTGGCTCATGGGGAGTGGCCCACTCTGTCTCTCTTGTCCATGCCCTGTTGCTATCCCAGCTCTCATTCTATACTAATCAAGAAATTCCCCACTTTTTCTGTGATTTTGGACCACTCTTTAGACTTTCCTGCTCTGATACCCACCTCAGTGAGGACCTGATGATGGTTCTCACAGGACTCTTAGGAATTGGCCCTCTCCTCTGCATCGTAAGCTCCTATGCCCATATTTTCCTTGCTGTAGCTGGGGTCCCATCAGCACAGGGCAAAAAGAAAGCCCTGGCCACATGCAGCTCCCACCTCTCCATGGTCATCCTCTTCTACAGCTCAGTCTTTGCCACCTACCTGAAGTCCCCGTCAGCTCCTCATGCCTCTGGGGAGCTGGCTGCTGCTGTCATGTATGCCCTGGTAACCCCCACTCTCAACCCTTTCATTTATAGTCTAAGAAATAAGGAAGTGAAGAGATCCCTGAAAAGGATTCTGGGCATAGAGAGTTCATGGCATTAGGAATAATTACAAAAAACAAGTGTTTTGGGGGGGGGAAAAAATCACACTCTTCACCACCACACTGATAAAGTGAGTCAGTTAACACCAAGGCTTTCACATGTCACACTGTGTGATAAGGTATATCGGATGTAACACTACATAGAAATTTGGAAAACTAGCTTCCAGCTCCCACTCTAGGAGCAAGCCTGTATATGTATTCCAGCTATAGGTATATATATTATTTATTATCTATATTATTATCTCAAAACATTATATCAGTAATATGTCAAAGTGAAAGTGAAGTCATGTCCAACTCTTTGTGACCCCATGGACTGTAGCCTACCAGGCTTCTCTGCTGCTGCTGCTGCTGCTAAGTCGCTTCAGTCGTGTCCCACTCTGTGCGACCCCACAGACGGCAGCCCATTGGGCTCCACCATCCCTGGGATTCTCCAGGCAAGAACACTGGAGTGGGTTGCCATTTCCTTCTCCAATGCATGAAAGTGAAAAGTGAAAGTGAAGTTGCTCAGTCATGTCTGACTCAGCGACCCCATGGACTGCAGCCTTCCAGGCTCCTCCATCCATGGGAGTTTCCAGGCAAGAGTACTGGAGTGGGATGCCATTGCCTTCTCCAGGAGATCTTCCTGACCCAGGGATTGAAACCAGATCTCCCGAATTGTAGGCAGACGCTTTACCATCTGAGCCACCAGGGAAGTCAAAGGAAGTATAATATATATTATATTATATTATATGATTAAGTGTATTACATATACATGTATAATATTCTTTTGAGTTGATTGGATGAGCTGCTCTTTAAGTTGCCTTGCAAAGATAATACAATTGAGACGTGATCATCTATTCCCATCATTACCAACATTTTGATAACTATTGCCATTTCTATCACCAGTTTAATAATGAAGATCATCACCATCAGCTTTAGTCAACATCATCTTTTTGTCATCAGAGTCACCTTATAAATTACCTTCTTCAGTTCTCTCCCCATCTGTAACACCAGTATCATCATCATAAGCAAGAGAATAGAAACTGGTCCTATGCACTTTTTCCCCTTTTAATGCCTTATTTTTCAGAATGTTCTATTAATTTGTGTTTTTGTGCTATCTTGATAATTGTGGGAAATATCATCATAGCATGGTAGATAAAAATGTCTTCATAAATTTGAAAGCATAATAAATATTTGCCCTGGGAATACAAGATTACATAATTTATACAGCACAATATATATGGGTTCCCTAGGTGGTGCAGTAGTAAAGAATCTGCCTGCACAATATATACACAATGTCTAAAATTTTCTTTAAAATTTTCCAGGAAAAAAAAGGAATGGTGGATAGTAGGCACACTATTGGCAAAACATTGACGTCAAAGCTGGATGATAGGTACATAAGGCTCTATTACACTACCAACTCTACTTCTCTGAATGTTTGACATTTTCTACAATAAAAAGTTAAAATGACAGTCCCAAGCTCCTCATTTATTCCTCCCCCTACTTTTCCCCTCTGATAACCAAAAATTCATTCTCGAAGTCTGTGAGTTTCTTTCTGTTTTGTAAATAAGTTCATTCATATCTTTTTTTAGACTGTATGAGATATTATATGATATTTGTCTTTGCTGACTTCCTTCACTCAGTATGATAATCCCCAGATCCATCCATTTTGCTGCAAATGGCATTATTTCATTCTTTTGAATGACTGGGTAGTATTCCATTGAATGTATGTTCCACTTCACTTTTATCCATTCATCAGTCAATGGACAGATGGGATTGACATTTACACACCGCTATATTTAAAATAGATAACCAACAAAGATGTACAGTAAAAAGATAAAAATAAAGCAAAAAGTTAAAATGGATAAGTGAAGTGCATTCAGCTTTAAATATTTTTTAAATATCTGTATACTTAGACATTGCAATCAAACCGTGAAGAGTACATTAAAGTAAATTCTGGAAATAAACAATGCTTGGGAAAGAATGGAATACAGCTAGTGGAATACAACAGTGAAAGAATGGAATACAACTAAAAAACCCAATGGCAAAAGAATATTTAAGAATGTCATGTTTAGCCATATTATCAAGCCCCAAAGAATAAAACATTGAATTGGCTACAAAGTTCATTCAGTTTTTCCTGCCAAACCAGTATGCATTTGTTGATCTTGAAAAAGAATTGTCCTAACAGTTTTCACTGGAAAATCGGATTATAAACTTAGTGATCCAACTTCTGTTATTTATGCATATGCATAGAATGTAATTCTGATGTCATAAAACAATGCTATAAATAAACACTATTTCTAGGTTTCTTTTAGTGATACTATTTGTGTTTGTTTTTCTATATAAAATATTCACGACCTATTTCATAGAGAAATAATAGAATTTAAAATAAAAAAATTTAATCTAACACTTAAAAATCGCCATACTTGCCTCACTTTTAGAGAAATCATAGAAAGATTAGAGGGGAACAAGAGAATAGACAAAGATATGTTTTTTCAAACATTCTTGGAAAACTTCTCAGTGGAGAAATCTGCACTCCCAAAAGAAAATATCAACACCCTCCTTTGTAAGTCAAGTGTGTCAGTTTCCTTAAGAGAGCTGCCTCCTCAGTGCTTAATGAGCCAACTTGCTCCAATGTGGGTAGATCAGAGGATTCAAGATGGTGGTGACCATCAAATAGAGCAGTGTAATATGGTTTTTCCAGTGGTCATGTGAGTTGGACTGTGAAGAAAGCTGAGTGCAGAAGAATTGATGCTTTTGAACTGTGGTGTTGGAGGAGACTCTTAAGAGTCCCTTGGGCTGCAAGGAGATCCAACCAGTCCATTCTAAAGGAGATCTTCCCTGGGATTTCTTTGGAGGGAATGATGCTGAAGCTGAAACTCCAGTACTTTGGCCACCTCATGTGAAGAGTTGATTCATTGGAAAAGGCTCTGATGCTGGGAGGGATTGGGGGCAGGAGGAGAAGGGGACGACAGAGGATGAGATGGCTGGATGGCATCACGGACTCGATGGACGTGAGTCCAAGTGAATTCCGGGAGTTGGTGATGGACAGGGAGGCCTGGAGTGCTGCGATTCATGGGGTCACAAAGAGTCAGATATGACTGAGCAACTGAACTGAACTGAACTGAATGACTTGAATGGGGACTGAGTAGCAGAGACTGTAATGTAAACAACCATGAGAATTTCACAGCATGTGAACATTATAGCTAGGTAAGAGGACCATGAGGCCTTGATGACCACAGCAAGAACTGCCAATACAATCACTACAGTCCAGGCATAAGATATCAGAATCAGTCCAAAAGGAATAGTGAGATAACCACACAATGAATGAATGAATGTTGTCACCTGGACCACTCACTCGAGGATCTGAGCAGGCCAGTCTTAACAAAGGCGTGAAGTCACAGTAAAATTGGTTAATGTGGTTGGGCCACTGGACCTCTGCTGGGCCATCAGGGCCACAACCTAGCCATATACCATGAAGCCAAAGAGCCGGGCTATGCCCACCAGCCCCAAGTACTCTCTGGGAGTGAGTGGCAGCCAGGGTAACAATTATTCAGTAGTGATTATATTCCTTGACCACCAATCGGGAGCATCCAGTTGTCCCTAGACAGCCAAAGATAAAGAACTGGGTCAAGGAACCAGTCATAGAGATGAATGCTTTCTTCAGGAAGTCCTCCAGCACTTTTGACATCACTTTACACATACAGAAGAAAGGATGGGAATACAAATACATAGACTCAGAAACATCACTTACACAATGAGAACACAGTAATTGCTATTCACTTGTATTATATTCATAGCATATACTAGAACAAGAAATTATTAATGTGATGAATATACAGTGAACTTCTGCATAGCAAAAAAAAAAAAAGTAAGTGATTTGCAATAGAAAGATGGACAAAGGACATGGCATTTACAATTGGAATTAAACCTTGGATAGATGTCAGAACACATATAGATATCCTTTGGATAAGGCAGATAGAATATTTTTATCTAAAGGGTATAGCAAGAAGTAAAGATACACAATGAGAGACCAGCTTCATTCTCCTAGAGGGAAATGTGAGCTTGGGAATTCCAAAATTAAAGGAAATAATTTAGGATTAATACCAACATTGAAAAGTCAAGTTGAAAAGAAGCAAAGCACTACTACTTTTCCCTATTCCTCTATTTTCCATAGAGCCACAGTAATAAATGAGGGGAATATTTAAAGGTAATCATCTTCCTGTATGGGTTAAAGAAATATGACTGACCCTCATGCCTTAAATGTTGTAGCCCAATTTCCTTCCATTTTATAGCTTTTCCAAGGAAGGCCCCAAGATGAGAAAGTGTATCCATACCTCTGTCCCAGGAAATGAAAGATAATTTAAGAAAATTTGATGCCACTGAGAATTGTACTGACTGTGGTTCTGAAACTAAGAAAGAAACAGAAAAGAAAAGAGGAAAAATGAGAAAAATGGAACTCAAGATAGGAATTCCCCAAAGAGAATTCTCTTAAATTGCAGGTATAGAAAGGTATCTTGTTTATTCTTACAATACTCCTCTCAAACCCAAGGGACACACTCTCTCAGAGTTTATATATCTAAAGAACCATGGATCATAAACAAAAGGAAGAATTACAGAAAGAAGAGATTTGGAATATGAAGAGCTTATAGTATAATCCCAATATAAACTATCACTTCAAATATTTTTCTACTCTTTATTTTGCAGAAGTCAACCTTCTGAAAAAGGTAAGTAAAACTGGTCTTAACTATAAATTTAGTTAAAATTTTAGTTAAACTAAAAACTTTCTTAACTATAAATTTGAACACCGAATCAGGTAGGAGAATGAAACAGGTTAAAGTTGCCCATAGTCTCTGATTTCTAGCTCTTTATTTTGCAGAAGCCAACCTTCTGAAAAAGGTAAGTAAAACTGGTCTTAACTATAAATTTAGTTAAAATTTTAGTTAAACTAAAAACTTTCTTAACTATAAATTTGAACACCGAATCAGGTAGGAGAATGAAACAGGTTAAAGTTGCCCATAGTCTCTGATTTCTTGTTGGTGTTAAATTTACATACCAAGGACTTAGAGTTGGTTTCCTATTTAATGATGGATGTTGTATTTGTGGATTTTGAAGGCTCTCTACTGCCTACATTTTAGCGCCATACCTCTAAATATTCATCAAAGTAAATGAGTAATCTCTAAAAGATGCAGTGAAATAAATTACTTAGTACAGAAAGTCTGATTGCTGTTTTCTTTAATCGTTAGGAAAAGGTTTTCTCCCCCAAATGAATTTTTGATACAATTTTGTTTTATGGGTAGAGAACCAAAAATAACCTTTGGCATATCATGTGTATCTTAAGCAGGAGTGATAACATTTAACAATATACAAAATACACATGGTTATTAAGGAAAGTTACTCTGAATTCTTTGGTGCCAGCCTTCAGTAAAGGTGTAATAAAAGTTAGATAATTACTCAAAATATTCTCTAGCTATAAAGGTGAATGTCCCATGGGATCCCTAGAAATGTTTCCTAGTTAATTCACTTTTTTATTGAGGTCACATCAAATCTTTTTCTTCTCCACTCATGGATTCCAGACTTTGTGTATGTGCTCAGTTATGTCCAACTCTTTGCAACCCCATAGACTGTAGCCCTCTAGGCTCCCCTGTTCACAGAATTTTCCAGGCAAGAATACTGGAGAGAGTTGTCATTTCCTCCTCCAGGGGACCTTCCTGACCCAGGAGTTGAATCCATGTCTCTTGCATTTAGAGGTTGCCCCAAAACAACAATGCTCTCCCTCAAAATATTATTGTCTAGATGGGAAATCCTCAGCTGCAGGATTCTGGTTCCCATGAGAGATATCATTTCATATCTTATTTTGCCTTTTCTTTCAAGTGATGCTGAATCAAACCTCAGTCCCTGAATTTCTCCTCCTGGGAGTGACAGACATCCAAGTACTGCAGCCTGTTCTCTTCGTGATTTTCCTTGCAATTTACATTGTCAATCTGGCTGGGAATGGAGTCATCCTGATGGTTGTCATCTCTGATCCAAGACTCCATTCTCCTATGTATTTTTTCCTGGGAAACCTGTCATGTCTAGATATCTGCTACTCCACGGTGACTCTGCCAAAGATGCTGGAGAACTTTCTGTCTACCCACAAAGCAATTTCTTTCTTGGGATGCATAAGCCAGCTTCATTTCTTCCACTTCCTAGGCAGCACAGAGGCCATGTTGTTGGCCGTGATGGGCTTTGACCGCTTTGTGGCTATCTGCAAACCACTTCGTTACACTCTTATCATGAGTCATCAGGTCTGTACCCAGATGGCTGTCACTATCTGGATCATTGGGTTTTTCCATGCCCTACTGCACTCAGTAATGACCTCTCGCTTAGACTTCTGTAGTTCCAACCATATCCATCACTTCTTCTGTGATGTTAAGCCATTGCTGGAGTTGGCCTGTGGAAACACTGACCTCAATGAATGGCTACTTCATTCTGTGACAGGGACCATTGCCATGGGCCCATTCTCTCTAACCCTTCTCTCCTATTTCTATATCATTATCTATCTTTTCTTCAAGACCCATTCTTGCCGCATGCTCCATAAAGCACTGTCCACGTGTGCCTCCCACTTCATGGTAGTTGTTCTTTTCTATGCTCCTGTTGTTTTCACTTACATTCGTCCTGCCTCAGGTAGCTCCGTGGACCAGGAACGGATCATTGCCATTATGTACAGTGTGATCACTCCTGTACTAAATCCACTGATCTATACTTTGAGGAACAAGGAAGTAGAGGGGGCTTTGAAGAGGGCGATCAGAAGGAGACTCTGACCCTGAGAAATCTAGAGAATTCTTCCAAGGCATCAGTAAAAAGGCTATGAGAAAGTTGAGATGTGAAATTATACTGCTTTTCTAATTGTTTACTGTTTGTGAAACAGAAGGCATTATACAAAGAAAAATAAATGGGCAAGTCCAGTCTGGTTGTGTTAACAGTGTGCAACTAGGTAATGTAAGGGAAACTTGAGCAAATAAGACACTATCCACAAAACCTTTTATTTATTTATTTATTTATTTATTTATTTATTTATTTATTTATTTATTTTGGCTGTGCTGAGTCTTCATCGCTGTGGCAGCCTTCTCTCTGGTTTCGGCGAGTGAGGGCTTCTCTCTAGTCACGGTGCTCAGGTGTCTCCATGCAGTGGCTTCTCCTGTTGTGGCAAGTGGGCTTAACTGCTCCAGGGAATGCGGGATCTTCCTGGATCAGGGATCAAACCAGTGTCTCTTGCATTGGCAGGCAGATTCTTTACCACTGGCCATTAGGGAAGCCCCCTTGAAATCTTAATGTTGAATTTGTGTGAAGTATATAAGTCGATAAAACTATTTGTTTATGTATTCTTGTGTGTTCTTGAAAAAAATCAGATACAGAAATTTGCCTCAAATATGCATATATTGTATAGTTGGGTAATACTAAGGCTTGTTAATCTGCATGTTTCCTGTAAATTAACATATTATAATCTGAACAACAAAGTTATTATGCTGTTTTATTTTAAGAATTTGAATGTAGGGCTACTCAAGTAGAAAAATAAATGTTAGGTCATATATGAGTTAAGGGAAATTTTTAAGCAGTATATCATGATTTCTTTTTCTCCAAGCAAGGAAGCAAGTAATTAAAACAAATATACACCCATGGTGGATTCATGTCAATGTATGGCAAAACCAATACGGTATTGTAAAGTAAAATAAAGTAAAAATAAAATTAAAAAAAAAAAACAAATAATGCTTTGAGTACTAATTAACATTGATAAATTGTGAACTCTGACTCTAAAGATGCTTTATAATTCAAATGGACAACCTGTCAAAGATTACCTTAAAATATTGCTAAAAATGGAGGCAGAGTGAAAAAAATCTCTTGCTCATTGATACGTTATTTTCCCTTCAGTTTCTGGTCATAGAAAATTGAGCTTCAAAATTCTTCCTTGTTATTTATTTTGTTTTTGATTTCTATACTTATTTTCACAGATTATAATGTGATATAATATGATATAATACCAATGAAATAGAAGAATTCATCAAGTTTGTTTTCCTTACCTATCAACAAATTTATACTAAGTGAAAGCTATCAAATAGTAATTCAGTTCAATTCAGTCATTCAGTCGTATCCAACTCTTTGTGACCCCATGGACTGCAGCACACCAGGCTTCCCTGTCCATCACCAACTCCCGAAGCTTGCTCAAACTCACGTAGATGGATTCAGTGATGCCATCCAACCATCTCATCCTCTGTCGTCCCATTCTGTTGCCTTCATTCTTTTCCAGCATCAGGGTCTTTTCCAGTGAGTCAGTTCTTTGCATCAGGTGGCCAAAGTATCGGACTTTCAGCTTTAGCATCATTCCTTCCAATGAATATTCAGGACTGATTTCCTTTGGGATTGACTGGTTGCATCTCCTTGCATTCCAAGGGACTCTCAAGAGTCTTCTCCAACACCACAGTTCAAAAGTATCAATTCTTCGGCACTCAGCTTTCTTTGCAGAACTATTTTTGGAGCTAATAGACAAGAATTACTATGTTCCTTACTTTCTATGTTCGATGAATGTCATTGGACCTGAAACTATAGTGGATACCAGCATTTCCAACTATTTAGAGATATAGGATTCCCTGGTGTCCAGTGGTTAGCATTCTGCACTTTCGCTCCCAAGGGCCTAGGTTCAACCCTGTTGGAGAACTAAGATCCCACAAGACAGGCAGTGCAACCAATAAATAAATAAATAAGACTACTAAATAAATAATAGAGATACAGACTGAAAAGTTATAAAGGATATTTTGGGTTCATAAACAGACTATTTAAATTGTTTACATCCACTTTTGTAAAGCAAAGAATTTGGTTCTAACCTAGCTCACATAGTTCTTCCATCTTCCTACTCTGTCTTCTTTGGTCTCTTAATTCCAGTTTTGTTTATAAAAGGATGTGTAGGGAGAAGGCATTTTATACCCTGAACTATCTCAGACTAGAATTTATATTGATCAGAATTTTTTATGTAATCCAACATACATGTATATTGTCACCCTGCTTGTTCAACTTATATGCAGAGTACATCATGTGAAATGCTGGGCTGGGTGAAGCACAAGCTGGAATCAAGATTTCCGGGAGAAATATCAATAACCTCAGATGCATATATGACACCATCCTTATAGCAGAAAGTAAAGAGAAATTTAGTAAAGAGCCTCCTGATTAAAGTGAAAAAGGAGAGTGAGAAATGGCTTAAAACTCAACATTCAAAAAACTAACTGTTGCTTCCTGACCTGCATATAGGTTTCTCAAGAGGCAGGTCAGGTGGTCTGGTATTCCAATCTCTTTCAGAATTTTCCACAGTGTATTGTGATCCACACAGTCAAAGGCTTTGGCATAGTCAATAAAGCAGAAATAGATGTTTTTCTGGAACTCTCTTGCTTTTCCCATGATGCAGCAGATGTTGCCAATTTGATCTCTGGTTCCTCTGCCTTTTCTAAAACCAGCTTGCTATAGCATAAAGAACACTAAATAGAAATTAGGAGAACTAGTTTTTAGAACCCACTTTAACTGCTAGCTCTAGGTTTATATATTATGTATTATCTATATTATTATATCAAAATATATCAGTAATATGTCAAAGTGAAAGTGTTAGTCACTCAGTTGTGTCTGACTCTTTGTGACCCCATGGACTGTAGCCCATCAGGCTCCTCTTGTCCATGGGATTCCCCAGGCAAGAATACTGGAGTGAGTTGCCATTCCCTTTTCCAGAGGATCTTTCTGACCCAAGAATCGAATCTGGGTCTCCTGCATTTGCAGGCAGTCTGATCCACTAGGGAAGCCCACTTCAGGTTGTGGTGGTTTAGTCACTAAGTCATGCAGGACTGTTGCAACCCCATGGACTGTAGCCCCCCAGGCTCCTCTGTCTGTGGGATTCTCCAGGCAAGAATACTGGAGTGGATTGCCATTTCCTTCTCATATATACATTTACATATATATATGAATACCATAAATATTATATTATAATATATATAATTAGGTATATTAGCTAAAAATAGTATATTGAAGAGTGGATTGGATGAGCTGTTCTTTAAAGTTGACTTATAACACTAACAGTATCGAAACTTAGTCATCTGCTCTCATCATTACCACCATTTTGACCATCATTTCCATGGCTATCAGTGGTTTAATAATGAAGACTCTCACCATCAGCTTTACTATAGTCAGTATCATCTTTTTGTCATTAGAATCATGTTACAAATCTCCATCTTCAGCTCTTTCCCCATCAATACTGCCAGGATCATCACCATGAATACGAGAGTGGAAACTGGTTCTACGCATTTTTTCATTTTTAATGCCTCATTTTTCAGAATCTTCTATTTCTTTGTGTTTTTGTGCTATATTGATAATTGTGGAAAGTATCATAATGGCATGGTGGATATGTTTTACTAAAATGTCTTCATAAATTTGAGGGCATAATAAATATTTACATTTGAAATAAATGATTGCATAGTTTATATAACACGATACATACACAATGTCTAAAACTTTCTTTAAATTATTCCAGGAAAAAAAAGAAATGCTAGATATTGGGCACAATATTGGCAAAATGTTGATGTCAAAGCAGGATGATAGCTACAGGAGGGTTTTTACACCACTGTCTGCATTTTTCTGAATGTTTAAAATTTTCTATATTAAACGTTAAAATGAAAAAGTAAAGCATGTTCAGCTTTAAATATTTTTTAAAATATCAATGTCTTTAGGCACAGCAATCAATCCATAAAGAATGTATCAAGGTAAATTCTGAATATAAATAGTACTTTTATAGAAAAAAAAATTGAATACAACTAAAAATGCCCAATGATAAATGTTTATTTATTTGTAATTCTCCAGACCAGACTATTGGAGTGGGTAGCCTTCCCCTTCTCCAGGGTATCTTCCCAACCCAAGGATCGAACCCAGGTCTCCCACATTGCAGGTGGATTCTTTACCAGCTGAGGACACTAATTTAATAATGCATTACAATATCAAACAACAATGCAAAAACCGCGATTATTTTTGCACCAAAGATACAGCAGGGCTTCCCCAGTGGCCCAGCAGTCAAGGAAACTGCCTGCAATGCAGGAAATGCAGGTTTCATCCCTAGGTCGGGAAGACCCCTGGAGGAGGGCATGACAACCCACTCCAGTGTTCTTGCTGGGAAAATCCCATGGACAGAGGAGAATGCTGGGTCCATTGGGGCCTGCAGGGCCAGACGTGACTTGAGCAACTGAACACAAATGATACAGCAAGAAGTGAATACTTTGGAGAGATCAGCCTCATTCTCCTAGAGACAAATATGAATTTTGGGGATCCCCAAATTAAAGAAAATATTTTAACATTATTACTAAATGTGAAGTCAGATTTAGAAAAAACAAAAGCAATACTACTTCTCCCTCTTTCTTTTTTTGTTTTCCATGCTGCTGCTGCTGCTGCTGCTAAGTCGCTTCAGTCGTGTCCGACTCTGTGCGACCCCATAGACAGGAGCCCAACAGGCTCCCCTGTCCCTGGGATTCTCCAGGCAAGAACACTGGAGTGGGTGGCCATTTCCTTCTCCAATGTATGAAAGTGAAAAGTGAAAGTGAAGTCGCTCAGTCGTGTCCGACTCTTAGCGACCCCATGGACTGCAGCCTACCACGCTTCTCCGTCTATGGGATTTTCTAGGCAAGAGTACTGGAGTGGCTTGCTATTGCCTTCTCCGTTGTTTCCATAGAACCACAGTAATAAATTAGTAGAATATTTAAAAGATAATCATCTTTCTGTATGGATCCATGGGATATGACTGACCCTCCTTCCTTAACTGTCATTGCCCAATTTCCTAGCATTTTATACAAAGTTTTTCCAGGGAAGTCCCCAAGATGAGAAAGTATATCCATATCTCTGTCCCAGGAAATGAAAGGTAATTTAAGAATTCCTGAGGCTCTTGAAACTGTACTGTCTATGGTTCTGAAACTGAGAAAGAAACATAATAAGGAAAGAAAATAGGACCAATGAAAAAAAAATAGAACTCAAGATAGGAATCCTCCAAGGAGAATTTTCTTATATTGCAAGTATAGAAAAGTAACTTGTTTATTCTTTCAATAACCCTTCCAAACCCCAGGGACACTCTCTCACAGGGTTTGTGTATCTAAAGACCTGTGGATCATGAAAGACAGGCAAATTTTTAGAAAGAAGAGGTTTCAGCAGATGAAGATCTTATACTGTGATTCCAATATAAACTATCACATCAAGTACTTTTCTAGTCTATTCATTCAAAATTTTTTCTACTATTTACTTTTCAGGAATGTCAACCTGAGAAGCCTTCTTAACTGTGGACTTGAACAGTCAATCAGGTAGGAGAATGAACCAGGAGACAGGCTGGAGAGTTGCCCATATTCTGTCTTCCTACCTGTATTAAATTTACATGCCAAGGATTTAGAGCTGAATTCCTATCTTATGATGGATATTGTGTTTGTGGATTATTTTTACTAGCTACATTTTTATTGCCATATCTCTAGATATTTTTCAAAGTAAATATATAGTTGATAAATATTCAGGATGCAGTGAAATAAATATTTAGTACACAAAGTTTGATTACTCTTTTCTTTAAATGGTAGGAAAAAGTTTTTTACCCCAAGGGAATTTTTGATACAATTTTGTTTTGTAAGTAGAGAATCAAAAGCAATGCTTGGCATATGTGTATCATAAGCAGGAATGATTAAGTTTAACTATATACAATATATACATGGCTATCAAGGAAAGTTACTCTTAATTCCTTAAAGCCAGCCTTCAATAAATGTGCACTAACATTAAATAATTTCGCAAAATCCTCGCTACATTTAAAGGTGATAATCTCATGGGATTTCTAGAAATATTGCCTATTAAATTCACTTTTTTATTCTAGTCACATCATATCTTTGTCTTCTCCTTTCATGAGTTTCCCAAATATTGAATGATTCCTTTTAATACCAAGCACTCTAATGTTTACATCTCCATTCAGAGTTCTTGATAGCTCTTATTATTCCCTCACTGTCAATTTTTCTTAGATTAAAAACCCTTCAAATGATTTTGTACTAACTCAAGAGATAGTAGTGTGGTGGAGAGCTTAATAATTTACCCTCTATTAGATCTTAGGATGATAAAAGACAAGTCTTTATCAGAAAAGATGGTAAGCTGACAATTTGCTCTGAATCCCTGGAAAAAAGAAAAGATTTTCTCTTGAAAATATATATATACATATATTTATATTTGAAAAGATATGTCAAATAAAAAACAAAGGTGTTTGAGTAACAGTCCATAAATGGCATATAACGTTAATATTTAATAATCTAGTGGTCCAAATATTGTATAATCTGTGCTGCTGAGACTATTTAAAACACCACTGCTCTACCTCAAAATATTATTGTCTAGATGGGAAAATCCTCAGCTGCAGGACACTGGTTCTCATCAGAGATAGCATTCCATATGTTATTTTGTCTTTTCTTTCAAGTGATGCTGAATCAAACCTCAGTCACTGAATTTCTCCTCCTGGGAGTGACAGACATCCAAGAACTGCAGCCTGTTCTCTTTGTAGTTTTCCTTGCAACTTACATTGGCAGCTTGGCCGGAAATGGAGCCATCCTGATGGTTGTCATCTCTGATCCAAGACTCCATTCTCCTATGTATTTTTTCCTGGGAAACCTGTCATGTCTGGATATCTGCTACTCCACAGTGACTCTGCCAAAGATGCTGGAGAACTTCCTTTCAACCCACAAAGCAATTTCTTTCTTGGGATGCATAAGCCAGCTTCATTTCTTCCACTTCCTGGGCAGCACTGAGTCCATGCTGCTGGCCGTGATGGGCTTTGACCGCTTTGTGGCTATCTGCAAACCACTTCATTATACTCTTATCATGAATCATCAAGTCTGTATCCAGATGGCTGTCACTGTCTGGATCTTTGGTCTTTTCTATGCCCTGCTGCACTCAGTCATGACCTCTCGCTTAAACTTCTGTGGTTCCAACCGTATTCATCACTTCTTCTGTGATGTTAAGCCATTGCTGGAGTTGGCCTGTGGGAACGTTGAGCTCAATGAGTGGCTGCTCAATACTGTCACAGGCACCATTGCCATGGGCTCATTCTTTCTAACATTCCTGTCCTATTTCTATATTATTAGCTATCTTTTCTTCAAGACCCATTCTTGCAGCATGCTTCATAAAGCACTGTCTACGTGTGCCTCCCATTTCTTGGTAGTTGTTCTTTTCTTCATCCCTGTTGTTTTTGTTTACATTCATCCTGCCTCAAGTAGCTCCATGGACCAGGATCAGATCATTGCCATTATGTACAGTGTGGTCACTCCTGTACTAAATCCACTGATCTATACTTTGAGGAACAAGGAAGTAAAAGGGGCCCTGAGGAGGGTGATGTCAAGGAGGCTCTGATTTGAAGATATCTGAAGAACTCTTCAGAGGCATAAATAAATAGGCAATGAGAAACTGGAGATAGCAAGTTTATACTGCTTCTCAAATTGTTTACTCTTTGTAAAACAGAGTGCACGTGTGCTAAGTTGCTTCAGTCATGTCTGACTCTTTGCGATGCTTGGACTGTAGCTTATCAGGCTCCTTTGTCTATGGGATTCTCCAGGCAAGAATACTGGTGTGGGTTGGCATTTCCTCCTTCACGGTGTCTTCCCAACTCAGGGATTGAACCCATGTCTCTTATGTCTCCTGCATTAGTACATGGTTCTTTACCACTAGTCCGACTTGAGAAGCCTATGAAACAGAAGGAATAGTATAAAGAAAAAATAAATGAAAAAGCCCAGTAACTTGTCTTAAACAGTGCATTCCTAGGGAATATGAGGGAAATTTGAACAAATGTACACTCTTCATGGAATTGTAAAGTTGAATTTGTTTGGGAGATATTGGTTGATACAACTGATCTGTCATGTTTGTGCTCTTCAGTAAAATCAGGTACAGAAATTTGTCTCAGTTACTCATACATTGTATAGCTGGAAAGTGCTTAGGCCAGTTTATCTATGTGTTTCCTGCAAGTTAACATATCATAATGTGAACAATAAAATTATTATGCCATTATATTTTAAGGATTTGAATTTAGGATCATGGGCACAAATGAAAAGTAAATATTAACTCACACATGAGTGAAAGGATATTTTTAATCAGTATGTCGTGATTTCTTTTTCTCTAAGCAGGGAGGCAAGTAATTAAGACAAATATTGCTGTTAGTTCTAGTTAACAGAGGTACAGTAACCAATGGTTTATCTAAAGAGTTTTGTGAACTCTGACTGCAAAGATGTATTATAAGTCAACTGACAACCTGTCAAAAACTACTGAAAAATATTGTTAAAAGTATAGTCAGTTTGAAAAAATCTCAGGAATACATTTCTAGCTTTTAACATGTTATTTTCCCCTCAATTTTAGGTCATGAATATTGAGTTTCTAAACTTTCCCTATCATTTATTTTGTTCTTTGATTTCTATACTTATTTTCATAGATTGTAATGTGATATAATATGATGTAATTCCAGTGAAATATAAAGAATTCATCAAAAATTTGTCTTGCTTTCCTTACCTGTCACCAAGCTATACTACGTGAAAGTTATTAAATAGTAATTACTGAAGTATGTTTGGAGGCTAATAGACAAGAATTACTATGTTCCTCACTTTCTAAGTGCCGTTGAATCTGAAACCATGGTGGGTGCCAATGCTTACAACTATTTAGAGATACTGAATTCCCCATGTCCAGTGTTTAGGACTCTGTATTTTCCCTGCTGAAGACACAGGTTCAATTCCTGGTTGGGGAACTAAGATCCCACAAAACAGGCAACACAGTCAGTAAATTAAAAATAGGAATCATAAATAAATAAAATAGAGATACAGACAGATAAAGTGAAGTGAAGTCGCTCAGTCGTGTCCGACTCTTTGCGACCCTGTGGACTGTAGCCTACCAGGCTTCTCTGTCCATGGGATTCTCTAGGCAAGAATACTGGAGTGGGTTACCATTTCCTTCTCCAGGGGATCTTCCCAACCCAGGGATCGAACCTGGGTCTCCCGCATCAGAGGCAGATGCTTTAACCTCTGAGCCACCAGGGAAGCCCACAGACAGATAAGACAAGACTATAAAAGGATATTTTGAGGTCGATGGACTGCTCAAATTTTTTACATTCACTTTTGTAAACCCAAGAAATTTGGTTCTAACCTTACTCACATGGTTCTTCCATCTTCCAACTCTACCTTCTTTGGTCTCTTGATTCCAATTTTGTTTATAAAAGAATGTGTGTGGAAGAAGGCATCTTACATCTTGCACTCAGGATTCTCAGACAGAATTTCTATTAAACAGAATTTTTGACATAATCCAAGCTTCATAGAGGCTGAAAACTGTAGAGGAGCACATGGTTACCTATTGCGATATGACACGCTGTCACCCTGAACACAGATGGTTAAACACCTATTTAATTAAACTGCATTATTCAGTGATTCAGAAATTGGGGAAAGTACAACAGAAAAGCACTGACTCTTTTTAATGTTTCAGGTTTCAGCTGAGATGACTTTATCAACAGATGAATGAAATAATTTGTTAAACTTCAATGTATTTCTATGACAAATGTTCTCAGAACCATAAAAATAAAAAGACACATATAATGTGTTATGACTGTACGGCAGTCTCTTCAAGCTATTCTTATATAGGCAGACAGGGCAGTGACAAAACAGAAATTGTGAGTTTTAAGCAATCTTTCTGATTTTATGTCCAAATCAGTGTTAGACTTCTGTTTATTGATTTTACTCCTCAGCCCTATCTATGGGAAATTTTCTCAAGAAAAAATTCCTCCAGGTTTTTCTCTAATGAGTAACTCTAGGAACTGATCTCTAAGGCCAAAATGATTTCTTCCTCAAAATCCTTCTGGTCACAAGACAGATAAAGATTGATAATGCTCAGCTTCTAAACTACAATATTTTTACGTGGTCTCATCAGTGTATTCCAAGGCCCTGGCTTCTTTGCTCTTTTCCATCTACTCACCAATATCATTATGTAGAATGGATACCTCCAAGGTCATTGTTTATAGAGATTGGGGTAGCCAGAGGCAAGTGTTGAAGATGTCATTTGGCAAATGGAGTCATGGGATCAGCTTTCAAAGTGGACTATAGAGAGTTCAAGTTCTGCACTTGGTGTTCTTACTTGTGGGACAGTAGTGTACACACTGCATAAGGTTGACAGTCTATTTGATTTGTGTATCTGTTTCCAATGCAGTATGTAAATCAAGCCAGCTGAAAGAAAATATCTAAATGGTTAAGACAGCTACTGTAGAACTGTCTAGTTGGAAGTTAAATAAATAAGCCAGAGTTAGGAAACTAAGTTGAAATTAAAAGTATAACTTGAGAGTTATCTGTTTATAGATATATAAAGCACAGAACTAGAAGACAGAGAAGAGGAGATGCACAAAAGTGGATAATAAAGAGGAAGAGCACTAACCAGCCAAGGAGACAGGAAAGGAGTCAACATGGTGGCTCTCCTGAAAGCAGTTCTGTTTTTTTTTTTTTTTTATTCCAACCGTATTCATCACTTCTTCTGTGATGTTAAGCCATTGCTGGAGTTGGCCTGTGGGAACGTTGAGCTCAATGAGTGGCTGCTCAATACTGTCACAGGCACCATTGCCATGGGCTCATTCTTTCTAACATTCCTGTCCTATTTCTATATTATTAGCTATCTTTTCTTCAAGACCCATTCTTGCAGCATGCTTCATAAAGCACTGTCTACGTGTGCCTCCCATTTCTTGGTAGTTGTTCTTTTCTTCATCCCTGTTGTTTTTGTTTACATTCATCCTGCCTCAAGTAGCTCCATGGACCAGGATCAGATCATTGCCATTATGTACAGTGTGGTCACTCCTGTACTAAATCCACTGATCTATACTTTGAGGAACAAGGAAGTAAAAGGGGCCCTGAGGAGGGTGATGTGAAGGAGGCTCTGATTTGAAGATATCTGAAGAACTCTTCAGAGGCATAAATAAATAGGCAATGAGAAACTGGAGATAGCAAGTTTATACTGCTTCTCAAATTGTTTACTCTTTGTAAAACAGAGTGCACGTGTGCTAAGTTGCTTCAGTCATGTCTGACTCTTTGCGATGCTTGGACTGTAGCTTATCAGGCTCCTTTGTCTATGGGATTCTCCAGGCAAGAATACTGGTGTGGGTTGGCATTTCCTCCTTCACGGTGTCTTCCCAACTCAGGGATTGAACCCATGTCTCTTATGTCTCCTGCATTAGTACATGGTTCTTTACCACTAGTCCGACTTGAGAAGCCTATGAAACAGAAGGAATAGTATAAAGAAAAAATAAATGAAAAAGCCCAGTAACTTGTCTTAAACAGTGCATTCCTAGGGAATATGAGGGAAATTTGAACAAATGTACACTCTTCATGGAATTGTAAAGTTGAATTTGTTTGGGAGATATTGGTTGATACAACTGATCTGTCATGTTTGTGCTCTTCAGTAAAATCAGGTACAGAAATTTGTCTCAGTTACTCATACATTGTATAGCTGGAAAGTGCTTAGGCCAGTTTATCTATGTGTTTCCTGCAAGTTAACATATCATAATGTGAACAATAAAATTATTATGCCATTATATTTTAAGGATTTGAATTTAGGATCATGGGCACAAATGAAAAGTAAATATTAACTCACACATGAGTGAAAGGATATTTTTAATCAGTATGTCGTGATTTCTTTTTCTCTAAGCAGGGAGGCAAGTAATTAAGACAAATATTGCTGTTAGTTCTAGTTAACAGAGGTACAGTAACCAATGGTTTATCTAAAGAGTTTTGTGAACTCTGACTGCAAAGATGTATTATAAGTCAACTGACAACCTGTCAAAAACTACTGAAAAATATTGTTAAAAGTATAGTCAGTTTGAAAAAATCTCAGGAATACATTTCTAGCTTTTAACATGTTATTTTCCCCTCAATTTTAGGTCATGAATATTGAGTTTCTAAACTTTCCCTATCATTTATTTTGTTCTTTGATTTCTATACTTATTTTCATAGATTGTAATGTGATATAATATGATGTAATTCCAGTGAAATATAAAGAATTCATCAAAAATTTGTCTTGCTTTCCTTACCTGTCACCAAGCTATACTACGTGAAAGTTATTAAATAGTAATTACTGAAGTATGTTTGGAGGCTAATAGACAAGAATTACTATGTTCCTCACTTTCTAAGTGCCGTTGAATCTGAAACCATGGTGGGTGCCAATGCTTACAACTATTTAGAGATACTGAATTCCCCATGTCCAGTGTTTAGGACTCAGTATTTTCCCTGCTGAAGACACAGGTTCAATTCCTGGTTGGGGAACTAAGATCCCACAAAACAGGCAACACAGTCAGTAAATTAAAAATAGGAATCATAAATAAATAAAATAGAGATACAGACAGATAAAGTGAAGTGAAGTCGCTCAGTCGTGTCCGACTCTTTGCGACCCTGTGGACTGTAGCCTACCAGGCTTCTCTGTCCATGGGATTCTCTAGGCAAGAATACTGGAGTGGGTTACCATTTCCTTCTCCAGGGGATCTTCCCAACCCAGGGATCGAACCTGGGTCTCCCGCATCAGAGGCAGATGCTTTAACCTCTGAGCCACCAGGGAAGCCCACAGACAGATAAGACAAGACTATAAAAGGATATTTTGAGGTCGATGGACTGCTCAAATTTTTTACATTCACTTTTGTAAACCCAAGAAATTTGGTTCTAACCTTACTCACATGGTTCTTCCATCTTCCAACTCTACCTTCTTTGGTCTCTTGATTCCAATTTTGTTTATAAAAGAATGTGTGTGGAAGAAGGCATCTTACATCTTGCACTCAGGATTCTCAGACAGAATTTCTATTAAACAGAATTTTTGACATAATCCAAGCTTCATAGAGGCTGAAAACTGTAGAGGAGCACATGGTTACCTATTGCGATATGACACGCTGTCACCCTGAACACAGATGGTTAAACACCTATTTAATTAAACTGCATTATTCAGTGATTCAGAAATTGGGGAAAGTACAACAGAAAAGCACTGACTCTTTTTAATGTTTCAGGTTTCAGCTGAGATGACTTTATCAACAGATGAATGAAATAATTTGTTAAACTTCAATGTATTTCTATGACAAATGTTCTCAGAACCATAAAAATAAAAAGACACATATAATGTGTTATGACTGTACGGCAGTCTCTTCAAGCTATTCTTATATAGGCAGACAGGGCAGTGACAAAACAGAAATTGTGAGTTTTAAGCAATCTTTCTGATTTTATGTCCAAATCAGTGTTAGACTTCTGTTTATTGATTTTACTCCTCAGCCCTATCTATGGGAAATTTTCTCAAGAAAAAATTCCTCCAGGTTTTTCTCTAATGAGTAACTCTAGGAACTGATCTCTAAGGCCAAAATGATTTCTTCCTCAAAATCCTTCTGGTCACAAGACAGATAAAGATTGATAATGCTCAGCTTCTAAACTACAATATTTTTACGTGGTCTCATCAGTGTATTCCAAGGCCCTGGCTTCTTTGCTCTTTTCCATCTACTCACCAATATCATTATGTAGAATGGATACCTCCAAGGTCATTGTTTATAGAGATTGGGGTAGCCAGAGGCAAGTGTTGAAGATGTCATTTGGCAAATGGAGTCATGGGATCAGCTTTCAAAGTGGACTATAGAGAGTTCAAGTTCTGCACTTGGTGTTCTTACTTGTGGGACAGTAGTGTACACACTGCATAAGGTTGACAGTCTATTTGATTTGTGTATCTGTTTCCAATGCAGTATGTAAATCAAGCCAGCTGAAAGAAAATATCTAAATGGTTAAGACAGCTACTGTAGAACTGTCTAGTTGGAAGTTAAATAAATAAGCCAGAGTTAGGAAACTAAGTTGAAATTAAAAGTATAACTTGAGAGTTATCTGTTTATAGATATATAAAGCACAGAACTAGAAGACAGAGAAGAGGAGATGCACAAAAGTGGATAATAAAGAGGAAGAGCACTAACCAGCCAAGGAGACAGGAAAGGAGTCAACATGGTGGCTCTCCTGAAAGCAGTTCTGTTTTTTTTTTTTTTTTATTGGAGTATAATTGCTTTACAATGTTGTGTTAGTTTCTGCTGTACAGCAACATGAATCAGCTACATGTATACACTTATCTTTTCAAAATTTGTTTCAAATGCTGATAGCATGGATGCTGATGGCATGGGCATTAGTAATAGAGGGTAGAGACAGTGAGCCTGTTAAGCTGCTGATGAAATTAATAATTAAGAAATTATTAAAGTCATGAATATATTATGAACTTCGGCAAAAATGAAACACAATTGAAAGGTGGACAAAGTACATTGCATTTGTAATGGTAATTAGAAAGCTTGGATAGATGTTGGGTTGCATATAGATAGTCCTTGGATGAAGCAGACACAATACTACTACTAAAGCAGAGAGCAAGAAGTGAAGAAGACACACATTGGAGATACCAGCCTCATTCTCCTAGGGAGAAGTGTGAGGTCTGGGATACAAAAATAAAAGAAAATATTTGAGTGTTAATTCCAACAGTAGGAGAGGCCTGGTGGTCCAGTGGTTAAGAATCTGCCTGCCAATGCAGGGGACATAGGTTTGATTACTGGTCTGGGAAGATCTTATATGATGCTGAGCAGCTAATCTCGAGCACCAAACTCTTGATCCCAAGCTCTAGAGCCTGCGAACCACAACTATTGAAGCCCGCATCCTCTAGAGTCCATGCTATGAAACCCGAAACACCACCACAGTGAGAAGCCCGTGCACCACAATCAGGGAGTAGCCTGGGCTCCCCACAGCTGGAGAAAGACCGTGCATAGCAGTGAAGACTCAGTGCGGCCAAAAATAAACAAATAAAATTTAAAAAAAAAACAAACACCAACAGTGAAGAGTCAGACTCAGAAGGAACAAAAGCAATACCGCTTCTCCTCATTCCTCTCTTTTGTATTCCATAGAACCACAGTAATAAATGAGTAGAATACCTAAACGATAATCATCTTTCTGTGCAAATCAACAGGATGTGACTGACACTCATTCCTTGCCTGTCATTGCCCAATTTCCTTCCATTTTATATAGAATTCTCCCAGAGCAGTCCCCAAGATGAGAAAGTGTATACATAGCTCTGTCGCAGGAAGTGAAAGATAATTTTAGAAAGACAATACTAAGTGAAGTAAGTCAGAGAAAGAGAAATATCACATGACATCCTTTGTATGTGGACTCTCAAAGGAAATGATACAAATGAACTTACATGTTGGACAGAAAAAGACTCACAGACTTAGAAAATAAACTTACGGGTGCCAGGGGAAGGGACAGTTAGGGACTTTGGTATGATTGTGCACACACTGCTATATTTAAAATGTGTAACCAACAAGAACCCATTGTATAGCACATGGAACTCTCTCAGTGTTCTGTGCTGGCCAGGATGAGAGGGGAATTTGGAAGGAAGAATGGATACATTTACATGTATGACCTGAGTCCCTTCACTCTTGCATGTGAAACTACCACAACATTGTTAATTGGCTATACTCTAATTAAAAATAGAAAGTTTAAAGTTTGGGGGAAAAAAGAAAATGTAGGCCATTGAGACCTATACTGTCTGTGATTCTTAAACTAAGAAAGAAGTACAGTAAGGAAAGAAAATAGGAATGATGGGAAAAACAAAAATAGAACTCAAGATAGTAGTTCCCCAAGGAGAATTCTGTCATTCTGCAGGTATAGAAAGATCCTCCCAAACCCCAGGGACATTCTCTCTCAGGGTTTGTCTGAAGATCTGTAGAACATAAAAGACAGACAGAATTTCAGAAAGAAGAGGTTTTGGAAGATGAAGAGCTTATATACTGAGTCCCAGTATAAGTTGTCACTTCAAATATATTTTTAATCTTTATTTTTCTTAATGTTTTTCTATTATTTACTTTACAGGAGTGTCCACCTGGTAAGCTTTCTTAGTGGTGAATTTGAACACTCAAACAGGTAGGAGAATGAGCCAGGAGACAAGCTGGGGAGTTGCACTTATTGTCTATCTTCTTGCGAGTATTAAAGTTGAATACCCAGGATTCAGGGCTAGTTTCCTATCTTACGATAGGAAACACTCCCCATTGTGTTTGTGGATTATGAAGGCTCTTTACTACCTACATTTTTATTGCCTTTCTCTAAGTGTTCTCCAGAGTAAATATGTGATTTTTAAATATTCAGGATGCAATTAAATAAATCATTTGGTACATAAGGTCTGATTACTATTATCTTTAGATGTTAGGAAATGGTTCTCTTCCCCAAGGATTTTTTAAACAGTTTTATTTTGAGGGTAGAGAACCAAAAATGATGTTTGGCATATCAAGCCTCTCTTAAATAGGAGTGATAAATTTTAATAATATACAAAATATACATGGTTATCCAGGAAAGCTACTCTTAATACCTGGAAGCCAGGCTTCAATAAAGGTGAAATAATGGCTAGATATTTACTCAAATTTTTTTCTAGCTATAAGGGTGAAAATCCCAGGGGATTGCTAGAAATGTTCCCTACTGATTTCACTTTTTAATTCTAGTCACATCAAATCTTTTTCTTCTCCTTTCAAGGATTTCCCAAACTTAAAATGTTTCCTTGTTATAGAAAGCATTCCACGGTTTGCATCTCTATTTCAATCTCCTTAGAGCTCTTAAACTGTTCTCTCATTGTTGATTTCTCTTAAGTAAATCAAATGAGTTCTTACTTTGTTAAGAAAAACCAGTGAAGCAGAGTATTTAAAAATTTACTCTCTGTTAGATCTTAGGATGATAAAACACAAGTGTTATTAGAGAAGATGGTAGGCTGGCAACGTGCTCTGAATCCCTAGAAGAAAGAAAAATATTGATAAATCTAACTTTTAAAAAGTGTTTCAGTAATGGTCGACAAACACCATGCAACTTTGATATTTAATAATCTAGTGGTCCAAACATTGTACAACCTGTGATGCTGGGACTATTTAAATAGCAATGCTCTCTCTCAAAATAGTATTGTCTGATGAGAAAATTCTCAGCAGGAGGACTCCAGTTCACATCAGAGATAGCATTCCATATGTTATTTTGTCTTTTCTTTCAAGTGATGATGAATCGAACATCAGTCACTGAATTTCTCCTCCTGCCAGTGACAGACATCCAAGAACTGCAGCCTGTTCTCTTTGTGGTTTTCCTTGCAATTTACATTGTCAATCTGGCTGCGAATGGAGCCATCCTGAGGGTTGTCATCTCTGATCCAAGACTCCATTCTCCTATGTATTTTTTCCTGGGAAACCTGTCATGTCTGGATATTTGCTTCTCCACAGCGAGTCTGCCAAAGATGATGGAGAACTTCCTCTCTACACACAAAGCAATTTCTTTCTCGGGATGCATAAGCCAACTTCATTTCTTCCACTTCATGGGCAGCACTGAGTCCATGCTGCTGGCAGTGATGGGCTTTGACCGCTTTGTGGCTATCTGCAAACCACTTCATTACACTCTTATCATGAATCATCAGGCCTGTATCCAGATGGCTGTCACTGTCTGGATCATTGGTTTTTTCCATGCCCTGCTGCACTCAGTCATGACCTCTCGCTTAAACTTCTGTGGTTCCAACCGTATCCATCACTTCCTCTGTGATGTTAAGCCGTTGCTGGAGTTGGCCTGTGGGAACACTGAGCTCAACCAGTGGCTGGTCAACACTGTCACAGGCACCATTGCCACGGGTTCATGCTTTCTAACGTTCCTGTCCTATTTCTATATTGTTATCTATCTTTTCTTCAAGACCCATTCTTGCAGCATGCTTCATAAAGCACTGTCTACGTGTGCCTCCCACTTCTTGGTAGTTGTTCTTTTCCACGTCCCTGGTGTTTTTGTTTACATTCATCCGGCCTCAAGTAGCTCCATGGACCAGGATCAGATCAGTGCCATTATGTACAATGTGGTCACTCCGGTGCTAAATCCACTGATCTATACTTTGAGGAACAAGGAAGTAAAGGGGGCCTTGAGAAGGGTGATGTGAAGGAGGCTCTGACTTGAAGATATCTGAAGAACTCTTCAGAGGCATAAATAAACAGGTAATGAGAAACTGGAGATAGCGAGTTTATACTTCTCAAATTGGTTACTATTTGTAAAAGAGAGTGCATGTGTCCTAAGTTGCTTCAGTTGTGTCTGACTCTTTGTGATGCTTGGACTGTAGCTTATCGGGCTCCTTTGTCCATGGGATTCTCCAGGCAAGAATACTGGAGTGGTAGCCATTTCCTCCTCCGGGGTTCTTCCCGACTCAGGGATTAAACCCACGTCTCTTATGTCTTCTGCATTAGCAGGCGGGTTCTTTACCACTAGTCCCACCTGAGAAGCCTTTAAAACAGAGAATAGTATAAAGAAAAAATAAATGAAAAAGCTCAGTAAGTTGTGTTGAACAGTGCATTCCTAGGAAATATAAGAGAAATTTGAATAAATGTACTATTCATGGAACCTTAAAGTTGAATTTGTTTGGGAGATATTGGTTGATACAACTGATCTGTCATGTTTGTGCTCTTCAGTAAAATCAGGTACAGAAATTTGCCTCAGTTACTCGTACACTGTATAGCTGGAAAGTGCTTAGGCCAGTTTATCTGTGTGTTTCCTGCAAGCTAACATATTATAATGTGAACAATAAAATTATTATGCCATTATATTTTAAGGATTTGAATTTAGGATCATGGACACAAATGGAAAAGTAAATATTAACTCACACATGAGTGAAAGGACATTTTTAATCAGTATGTCATGATTTCTTTTTCTCTAAGCAGGGAGGCAAGTAATTAAAACAAATATTGCTGTTAGTTCTAGTTAACAGAGGTACAGTAACCAATGGTTTATCTAAAGAGTTTTGTGAACTCTGACTGCAAAGATGTATTATAAGTCAACTGACAACCTGTCAAAGATTACTGTAAAATATTGTTAAAAGTATAGTCAGTTTGAAAAAAATCTCAGGAATACATTTCTAGCTTTTAGCATGTTATTTTCCCCTCAATTTTTGGTTATGAATATTGAATTTCTAAACTTTCCTATCATTTATTTTGTTCTTTGATTTCTATACTTATTTTCACAGATTGTAATGTGGTATAATATGATGTAATTTCAGTGAAATATAAAGAATTCCTCAAAAATTTATCTCGTTTCCTTACCTGTCACCAAGCTATACTAAGTGAAAGTTATTAAATAGTAATTGCTGAAGTATGTTTGGAGGCTAATACACAAGAATTACTATGTTCCTCACTTTCTAAGTTCCTAGGTGGGCCACTGAATCTGAAACCATGGTGGGTGCCAGTACTTACAACTATTTAGAGATACTGAATTCCCCGGCGTCCAGTGTTTGGGACTCCATATTTTCCCTGCCAAAAGCACAGGTTCAGTTCCTGGTTGGGGAACTAAGATCCCACAAAACAGGTAACACAGTCAATAAATTAAAAGTAGGAATCATAAATAAATAAAATAGAGATACACACAGATAAAACAAGACTATAAAAGGATATTTTGAGGTCACAGACAGACTGCTCAAATTTTTTACATTCACTTTTGTAAACCCAAGAAATTTGGTTCTAACCTTACTCACATGGTTCTTCCATCTTCCAACTCTACCTTCTTTGGTCTCTTGATTCCAGTTCTGTTTATAAAAGAATGTGTGTGGGAGAAGGCATCTTACATCCTGCACTATCTCAGACAGAATTTCTATTGAACAGAATTTTTGACATAATCCAAGCTTCATAGAGACTGTAAACTGTAGAGGAGCACATTGTTACCTATTGCTTTACGACACGCTGTCACCCTAAACACAGATGGTTAAACACCTATTTAAATGAACTGCATTATTCAGTGATTCAGAAAATGGGGAAAGTACAACAGAAAATCCCTGACTCTTTTTGCTGTTTCAGGTCTCAACTGAGATGACTTTATCAACAGATGAATGAAATAATTTGTTAAACTTCAATATATTTGTATGACAAATGTTCTCAGAACAATAAAAATGAAAAGACACATATAATGTGTTATGACTGTATGGCAGTCTCTTCAAGCTATTCTTATATAAGGAGACAGGGCAGTGATGAAACAGAAATTGTGAGTTTTAAGTAACCTTCCTGAATTTATGTCCAAATCAGTGATAGACTTCTGTTTATTGATTTTATTCCTCAGCCCTATCTATAGGAAATTTTCTCAAGAAAAAATTCCTCCAGGTGTTTCTCTAATGAGTAACTCTGGAAACTGATCTCTAAGGCCAAAATGATATCTTCCTCAAAATCCTTCTGGCCACAAGAGAGATAAAGATTGATAATGCTCGGCTTCTAAAGTACATTTTTAACCTGGTCTCATCAGTGTATTCCAAGGCCCTGGCTTCTTTGCTCTTTCCCATCTACTCACCAATATCACTGGATAAAATGGATAATTCCAAGGTTATTTTTTATAGAGATTGGGGTAGCCAGAAGCAAGTGTGGAAGATGTCATTTGGCAAATGGAGTCATGGGATCAGCTTTCAAAGTGGACTATAGAGAGTTCAAGTTCTGCACTTGGTGGACTGCATAAGGTTGACAGTCTATTTGATTTGTGTATCTGTTTCCAATGCAGTATGTAAATCAAGCCAGCTGAAAGAAAATATCTAAATGATTAAGACAGCTACTGTAGAACTGTCTAGTTGGAAGTTAAATAGATAAGCCAGAGTTAGGAAACTAAGTTGAAATTAAAAGTATAACTTGAGAGTTATCTGTTTATAGATATATAAAGCACAGAACTAGAAGACAGAGAAGAGGAGATGCACAAAAGTGGATAATAAGGAGGAAGAGCACTAACCAGCCAAGGAGACAGGAAAGGAGTCAACATGGTGGCTCTCCTGAAAGCAGTTTTGTGGGGTTTTTTTTGGAGTATAATTGTTTTACAATGTTGTGTTAGTTTCTGCTGTACAGCAACATGAATCAGCTACATGTGTACACTTCTCTTTTCAAAATTTGTTTCAGATGCCAATGGCATGGATGCTGATGGCATGGGCATTAGTAATAGAGGGTAGAGACAGAGAGCCTATTAAGCTGCTAATGAAATTAATAATTAAGAAATTATTAATGTCATGATATATTATGAACTTTGGCAAAAATGAAACACAATTGAAAGGTGTACAAAGTACATTGCATTTGTAATGGTAATTAGAAAGCTTGGATAAATGTTGGATTGCATATAGATATTCCTTGGATGAAGCAGATACAATACTACTACTAAAGCAGAGAGCAAGAAGTGAAGAAGACACACATTGGAGATACCAGCCTCATTCTCCTAGGGAGAAGTGTGAGGTCTGGGATACAAAAATAAAAGAAAATATTAGAGTGTTAATACCAACAGTAGGAGAGGCCTGGTGGTCCAATGGTTAAAAATCTGCCTGCCAAAGCGGGGGACACAGGTTTGATTACTGGTCCGGGAAGATCTTATATGCTACTGAGCAGCTAATCCCGTGCACCACAACTCTTGATCCCAAGCTCTAGAGCCTGCAAACCGCAACTACTGAAGCCCCCATCCTCTAGAGTCCATGCTCTGCAACCCTAGACACCACCACAGTGAGAAGCCCGTGCACCACAATTAGGGAGTAGCCTGGGCTCCCCACAGCTGGAGAAAGGCCGTGCATAGCAGTGAAGGCTCAGTGCGGCCAAAAATAAACAAATAAAATTAAAAAAAAAAAAACATCAACAGTGAAGTGTCAGACTCAGAAAGAACAAAAGCAATACTGCTTCTCCTCATTCCTCTCTTTTATATTCCATAGAACCACAGTAATAAATGAGTAGAATACCTAAACGATAATCATCTTTCTGTGCAGATCAATAAGATGTGACTGGCGTTCATTCCTTAACTGTCATTGCCCAATTTCCTTCCATTTTTTATAGAATTCTCCCAGAGCAGTCCCCAAGACAAGAAAGTGTATCCATACCTCTGTCCCAGGAAGTAAAAGATAATTTTAGAGAGTACAATACTAAGTGAAATAAGTCAGAGAAAGAGAAATATCATATAACATCCTTTGTATGTGGACTCTCAAAGGAAATGATACAAATGAACTTAATTGTGGGACAGAAAAGACTCACAAACCTAGAAAATGAACTTACGGGTGCCAGGGGAAGGGACAGTTAGGGACTTTGGTATGGTTGTGTACACACTGCTATATTTAAAATGTATAACCAACAAGAACCCATTGTATAGCACATGGAACTCTCTGTGTTACATACTGGCCAGGATGCAAAGGGAATTTGGAAGGAAAGAATGGATACATTTCCATGTATGACCTGAGTCCCTTCACTCTTGCATGTGAAACTACCACAACATTGTTAACTGGCTATACTCCAATTAAAAACAGAAAGTTTAAAGTTTGGGGGAAAAAAAGAAAATGTAGGCCATTGAGACCTATACTGTCTGTGATTCTTAAACTGAGAAAGAAGTACAGTAAGGAAAGAAAATAGGAATGATGGGAAAAACAAAAATAGAACTCAAGATAGGAGTTCCCCAAGGAGAATTCTGTCATACTGCAGGTGTAGAAAGATCCTCCCAAACCCCAGGGACATTCTCTCTCAGGATTTGTCTGAAGATCTGTGGAACATAAAAGACAGGCAGAATTTCAGAAAGAAGAGGTTTTGGAAGATGAGGAGCTTATATACTTAGTCCCAATATAAGTTGTCACTTCAAATATATTTTTACTCTTTATTTTTCTTAATGTTTTTCTATTATTTACTTTACAAGAGTGTCAACCTGGTAAGCTTTCTTGGCAGTGAATTTGAACTCTCAAACAGGTAGGAGAATGAGCCAGGAGACAAGCTGGGGAGTTGCACTTTTTATCTATCTTCTTGCAAGTATTAAAGTTGAATGCCCAGGATTCAGGGCTAGTTTCCTATCTTATGATGGACTCCCCATTGTGTTTGTGGATTATGAAGGCTCTTTACTACCTACATTTTTATTGCCTTTCCCTAAGTGTTCTCCAGAGTAAATATGTGATTTTTAACTATTTAGGATGCAATGAAATAAATCATTTGGTACATAACTTCTGATTATTATTATCTTTAGATGTTAGGAAACAGTTACCTTCCCCAAGGATTTTTTAACCAGTTTTGTTTTGAGGGTAGAGAATCAAAAATGATGTTTGGCATATCATGCCTTTCTTAAAAAGGAATAATAAAGTTTAATGATATACAAAATATACATGGTTATTCAGGAAAGCTACTCTGAATACCTGGAAGCCAGCTTTCAATAAAGGTGAAATAATGGTTAGATATTTACTCAAAATTTTTTCTAGCTATAAGGTGAGAACCCCAGGGGATTGCTAGAAATGTTCCCTACTCAATTCACTTTTTAATTCTAATCACATTAAATCTTTTTCTTCTCCTTTCAAGGATTTCCCAAATTTACAATGTTTCCTTTTTATAGAACCATTCCATGGTTTGCATCTCTATTTCAATTTCCTTAGAGCTATTACTGTTCCCTTGCTGTTGATTTCTCTTAAGTAAATCAAACGAGTTCTTACTTTGTTAAGAAAAAGCAGCATAATGGAGTATTTAAAAATTTACTCTCTGTTAGATCTTAGGATGATAAAACACAAGTGTTAATAGAGAAGATGCTAGGCTGGTAACATGTTCTGAATCCCTGGAAGAAAGAAAAATATTGATAAATCTAAATTTTTTTAAGTGTTTGAGTAACGGTCCAGAAACACCATGCAACTTTAATATTTAATAATCTAGTGGTCCAAATATTGTACAACCTGTGATGCTGGGACTATTTAAATAGCAATGCTCTCTCTCAAAATATTATTGTCTGGTGAGAAAATTCTCAGCAGGAGGACTCTGGTTCCCATCAGAGATCGCATTCCATATGTGATTTTGTCTTTTCTTTCAAGTGATGCTGAATCAAACCTCAGTCACTGAATTTCTCCTCCTGCCAGTGACAGACATCCAAGTACTGCAGCCTGTTCTCTTTGTGGTTTTCCTTGCAATTTACATTGTCAATCTGGCTGCGAATGGAGCCATCCTGAGGGTTGTCATCTCTGATCCAAGACTCCATTCTCCTATGTATTTTTTCCTGGGAAACCTGTCATGTCTAGATATCTGCTTCTCCACAGTGAGTCTGCCAAAGATGATGGAGAACTTCCTCTCTACACACAAAGCAATTTCTTTCTCGGGATGCATAAGCCAGCTTCATTTCTTCCACTTCATGGGCAGCACTGAGTCCATGTTGCTGGCCGTGATGGGCTTTGACCGCTTTGTGGCTATCTGCAAACCACTTCATTACACTCTTATCATGAATCATCAGGCCTGTATCCAGATGGCTGTCACTGTCTGGATCATTGGTTTTTTCCATGCCCTGCTGCACTCAGTCATGACCTCTCGCTTAAACTTCTGTGGTTCCAACCGTATCCATCACTTCCTCTGTGATGTTAAGCCGTTGCTGGAGTTGGCCTGTGGGAACACCGAGCTCAACCAGTGGCTGGTCAACACTGTCACAGGCACCATTGCCACGGGTTCATGCTTTCTAACGTTCCTGTCCTATTTCTATATTATTATCTATCTTTTCTTCAAGACCCATTCTTGCAGCATGCTTCATAAAGCACTGTCTACGTGTGCCTCCCACTTCTTGGTAGTTGTTATTTTCTTCGTCCCTGGTGTTTTTGTTTACATTCATCCGGCCTCAAATAGCTCCATGGACCAGGATCACATCAGTGCCATTATGTACAATGTGGTCACTCCGGTGCTAAATCCACTGATCTATACTTTGAGGAACAAGGAAGTAAAGGGGGCCTTGAGAAGGGTGATGTGAAGGAGGCTCTGACTTGAAGATATCTGAAGAACTCTTCAGAGGCATAAATAAACAGGTAATGAGAAACTGGAGATAGCGAGTTTATACTTCTCAAATTGGTTACTATTTGTAAAAGAGAGTGCATGTGTCCTAAGTTGCTTCAGTTGTGTCTGACTCTTTGTGATGCTTGGACTGTAGCTTATCGGGCTCCTTTGTCCATGGGATTCTCCAGGCAAGAATACTGGAGTGGTAGCCATTTCCTCCTCTGGGGATCTCCCGACTCAGGGATTAAACCCACGTCTCTTATGTCTTCTGCATTAGCAGGCGGGTTCTTTACCACTAGTCCCACCTGAGAAGCCTTTAAAACAGAGAATAGTATAAAGAAAAAATAAATGAAAAAGCTCAGTAAGTTGTGTTGAACAGTGCATTCCTAGGAAATATAAGGGAAATTTGAATAAATGTACTATTCATGGAACCTTAAAGTTGAATTTGTTTGGGAGATATTGGTTGATACAACTGATCTGTCATGTTTGTGCTCTTCAGTAAAATCAGGTACAGAAATTTGCCTCAGTTACTCGTACACTGTATAGCTGGAAAGTGCTTAGGCCAGTTTATCTGTGTGTTTCCTGCAAGCTAACATATTATAATGTGAACAATAAAATTATTATGCCATTATATTTTAAGGATTTGAATTTAGGATCATGGACACAAATGGAAAAGTAAATATTAACTCACACATGAGTGAAAGGACATTTTTAATCAGTATGTCATGATTTCTTTTTCTCTAAGCAGGGAGGCAAGTAATTAAAACAAATATTGCTGTTAGTTCTAGTTAACAGAGGTACAGTAACCAATGGTTTATCTAAAGAGTTTTGTGAACTCTGACTGCAAAGATGTATTATAAGTCAACTGACAACCTGTCAAAGATTACTGTAAAATATTGTTAAAAGTATAGTCAGTTTGAAAAAAATCTCAGGAATACATTTCTAGCTTTTAGCATGTTATTTTCCCCTCAATTTTTGGTTATGAATATTGAATTTCTAAACTTTCCTATCATTTATTTTGTTCTTTGATTTCTATACTTATTTTCACAGATTGTAATGTGGTATAATATGATGTAATTTCAGTGAAATATAAAGAATTCCTCAAAAATTTATCTCGTTTCCTTACCTGTCACCAAGCTATACTAAGTGAAAGTTATTAAATAGTAATTGCTGAAGTATGTTTGGAGGCTAATACACAAGAATTACTATGTTCCTCACTTTCTAAGTTCCTAGGTGGGCCACTGAATCTGAAACCATGGTGGGTGCCAGTACTTACAACTATTTAGAGATACTGAATTCCCCGGCGTCCAGTGTTTGGGACTCCATATTTTCCCTGCCAAAAGCACAGGTTCAGTTCCTGGTTGGGGAACTAAGATCCCACAAAACAGGTAACACAGTCAATAAATTAAAAGTAGGAATCATAAATAAATAAAATAGAGATACAGACAGATAAGACAAGACTATAAAAGGATATTTTGAGGTCACAGATGGACTCTTCAAATTTTTTGCATTCACTTTTGCAAACCCAAGAAATTTGGTTCTAACCTTACTCACATGGTTCCTCCATCTTTCAACTCTGCCTTCTTTGGTCTCTTGATTTCAATTTTGTTTATAAAAGAATGTGTGTGGGAGAAGGCATCTTACATCCTGCACTATCTCAAACAGAATTTCTATTGAACAGAATTTTTGACATAATCCAAGCTTCATAGAGGCTGTAAACTGTAGAGGAGCACATGGTTACCTATTGCTTTACGACACGCTGTCACCCTAAACACAGATGGTTAAACACCTATTTAATTAAACTGCATTATTTGATAATTCAGAAATTAGGGAAAGTACAACAGAAAATCACTGACTCAAATGTTTCAGGTCTCAACTGAGTTGACTTTATCAACAGATGAAAGAAATAATCTGTTAAACTTAAACATATTTGTATGACAAATGTTCTCAGAATAATATAAATAGAAAGACATATATAATGCGTTATGACTGTATAGCAGTCTCTTCGAGCTATTCTTATATAAGGAGACAGGGCAGTGATGAAACAGAAATTGTGAGTTTTAAGTAATCTTCCTGAATTTATGCCCAATTGTATGACAAATGTTCTCAGAATAATATAAATAGAAAGACATATATAATGCGTTATGACTGTATAGCAGTCTCTTCGAGCTATTCTTATATAAGGAGACAGGGCAGTGATGAAACAGAAATTGTGAGTTTTAAGTAATCTTCCTGAATTTATGCCCAAATCAGTGATAGACTTCTGTTTATTGATTTTATTCCTCAGCCCTATCTATAGGAAATTTTCTCAAGAAAAAATTCCTCCAGGTGTTTCTCTAATGAGTAACTCTGGAAACTAATCTCTAAGGACAAACTGATTTCTTCCTCAAAATCCTTCTGTTAACAAGACAGATAAAGATTGATAATGCTACATTATTTTTGTAGCTGGCTTCTTTGCTCTTTCCCATCTACTCACCAATATCATTGGATAGAATGGATAATTCCAAGGTCATTGTTTATAGAGATTGGGGTAGCCAGAAGCAAGTGTTGAAGATGTCATTTGGCAAATGGAGTCATGGGATCAGCTTTCAAAGTGGACTATAGAGAGTTCAAGTTCTGCACTTGGTGGACTGCATAAGGTTGACAGTCTATTTGATTTGTGTATCTGTTTCCAATGCAGTATGTAAATCAAGCCAGCTGAAAGAAAATATCTAAATGGTTAAGACAGCTACTGTAGAACTGTCTAGCTGGAAGTTAAATAGATAAGCCAGAGTTAGGAAACTAAGTTGAAATTCAGAGTATAACTTGAGAGTTATCTGTTTATAGATATATAAAGCACAGAACTAGAAGACAGAGAAGAGGAGATGCACAAAAGTGGATAATAAGGAGGAAGAGCACTAACCAGCCAAGGAGACAGGAAAGGAGTCAGCATGGTGGCTCTCCTGAAAGCAGTTCTGTGTTTTTTTTTTTATTGGAGTATAATTGCTTTACAGTGTTGTGTTAGTTTCTGCTGTACAGCAACATGAATCAGCTATATATATACACTTATCTTTTCAAAATTTGTTTCAAATGCTGATAGCATGGATGCTGATGGCATGGGCATTAGTAATAGAGGGTAGAGACAGAGAGCCTGTTAAGCTGCTGATGAAATTAATAATTAAGAAATTATTAATGTCATGAATATATTATGAACTTCGGCAAAAATGAAACACAATTGAATGGTGGACAAAGTACATTGCATTGTAATGGTAATTAGAAAGCTTGGATAGATGTTGGGTTGCATATAGATATTCCTTGGATGAAGCAGATACAATACTACTACTAAAGCAGAGAGCAAGAAGTGAAGAAGACACACATTGGAGATACCAGCCTCATTCTCCTAGGGAGAAGTGTGAGGTCTGGGATACAAAAATAAAAGAAAATATTTGAGTGTTAATACCAACAGTAGGAGAGGCCTGGTAGTCCAGTAGTTAAGAATCTGCCTGCCAATGCAGGGGACACAGGTTTGATTACTGGTCCGGGAAGATCTTATATGATGCTGAGCAGCTAATCCCGAGCACCAAACCCTTGATCCCAAGCTCTAGAGCCTGCAAACCACAACTACGGAAGCCCCCATCCTCTAGAGTCCATGCTCTGCAACCCGAAACGCCACCACAATGAGAAGCCCGTGCACCACAATTAGGGAGTAGCCTGGGCTCCCCACAGCTGGAGAAAGGCCGTGCATAGCAGTGAAGACTCAGTGCGGCCAAAAATAAATAAAATTTAAAAAAAAAAAAAAACACAGCAACAGTGAAGAGTCAGACTCAGAAGGAACAAAAGCAATACCGCTTCTCCTCATTCCTCTCTTTTGTATTCCATAGAACCACAGTAATAAATGAGTAGAATATCTAAATGAGAATCATCTTTCTGTGCAGATCAATAGCATGTGACTGGCGCTCATTCCTTACCTGTCATTGCCCAATTTCCTTCCATTTTATATAGAATTCTCCCAGAGCAGTCCCCAAGATGAGAAATTGTATCCATACCTCTGTCCCAGGATGTGAAAGATAATTTTAGAGAGTACAATACTAAGTGAAGTAAGTCAGAGAAGGAGAAATATCATATAACATCCTTTGTATGTGGATGTTATATGATGTTATATAACATCCTTTGTATGTGGATGTCACATACAAAGGAAATGATACAAATGAACTTATTTGTGGGACAGAAAAGACTCACAAACCTAGAAAATGAACTTACGGGTTCCAGGGGAAGGGGTAGTTAGGGACTTTGGTATGGTCGTGTACACACCTCTATATTTAAAATGTGTAACCAACAAGAACCCGTTGTATAGCACATGGAACTCTCTCAGTGTTATGTGCTGGCCAGGATGCCAAGTGAATTTGGAAGGGACGAATGGATACATTTCCATGTATGACCTGAGTCCCTTCACTCTTGCATGTGAAACTACCACAACATTGTTAACTGGCTATACTCCAATTAAAAACAGAAAGTTTAAAGTTTGGGGGGAAAAAAGAAAATGTAGGCCATTGAGACCTATACTGTCTTTGATTCTTAAACTCATAAAGAAATACAGTAAGGAAAGAAAATAGGAATGATGGGAAAAACAAAAATAGAACTCAAGATAGGAGTTCCCCAAGGAGAATTCTGTCATTCTGCAGGTATAGAAAGATCCTCCCAAACCCCAGGGACATTCTCTCTCAGGGTTTTTCTAAAGATCTGTGGAACACAAAAGGCAGAATTTCAGAAAGAAGAGGTTTTGGAAGATGAGGAGCTTATATACTTAGTCCCAATATAAGTTGTCACTTCAAATATATTTTTACTCTTCATTTTTCTTAATGTTTTTCTACTATTTACTTTACAGGAGTGTCCACCTGGTAAGCTTTCTCAGCGGTGAATTTGAACACTCAAACAGGTAGGAGAATGAGCCAGGAGACAAGCTGGGGAGTTGCACTTATTGTCTATCTTCTTGCGAGTATTAAAGTTGAATGCCCAGGATTCAGGGCTAGTTTCCTATCTTACGATAGGAAACACTCCCCATTGTGTTTGTGGATTATGAAGGCTCTTTACTACCTACATTTTTATTGCCTTTCTCTAAGTGTTCTCCAGAGTAAATATGTGATTTTTAAATATTCAGGATGCAGTGAAATAAACCATTTGGTACATAAAGTCTGATTACTATTATCTTTAGATGTTAGGAAACGATTCTCTTCCCCAAGGATTTTTTAAACAGATTTGTTTTGAGGGTAGAGAACCAAAAATGATGTTTGGCATGTCATGCCTCTCTTAACCAGGAATGATAAAGTTTAGTAATATACAAATCATACATGGTTATCCGGAAAAGCTACTCTTAATACCTGGAAGCCAGCCTTCAATAAAGGTGAAATAATGGCTAGATATTTACTCAAAATTTTTTCTAGCTATAAGGGTGAGAATCCCAGGGGATTGCTAGAAATGTTCCCTACTGATTTCACTTTTTAATTCCAGTCACATCAAATCATTTTCTTCTCCTTTCAAGGATTTCCCAGACTTAAAATGTTTCCTTTTTATGGAAAGCATTCCACGGTTTGCATCTCTATTTCAATTTCCTTAGAGCGCTTACTTTTCTCTCATTGTTGATTGCTCTTAAGTAAATCAAATGAGTTCTTACTTTGTTAAGTTAAAGCAGCGCAGTGGAATATTTAAAAATTTACTCTCTGTTAGATCTTAGGATGATAAAACACAAGTGTTATTAGAGAAGATGGTAGGCTGGCAACATGCCATGAATCCCTGGAAGAAAGAAAAATACTGATAAATCTAATTTTTAAAAAGTGCTTGAGTAACAGTCCACAAACACCATGCAACTTTAATATTTAATAATCTAGTGGTCCAAATATTGTACAACCTGTGATGCTGGGACTATTTAAATAGCAATGCTCTCTCTCAAAATATTATTGTCTGGGTGAGAAAATTCTCAGCAGGAGGACTCTAGTTCCCATCAGAGATCGCATTCCATACCTTACTTGGTCTTTTCTTTCAAGTGATGATGAATCGAACATCAGTCACTGAATTTCTCCTCCTGCCAGTTACAGACATCCAAGTACTGCAGCCTGTTCTCTTTGTGGTTTTCCTTGCAATTTACATTGTCAATCTAGCTGCGAATGGAGCCGTCCTGATGGTTGTCATCTCTGATCCAAGACTCCATTCTCCTATGTATTTTTTCCTGGGAAACCTGTCATGTGTGGATATCTGCTTCTCCACAGCAAGTCTGCCAAAGATGATGGAGAACGTCCTCTCTACACACAAAGCAATTTCTTTCTCGGGATGCATAAGCCAGCTTCATTTCTTCCACTTCATGGGCAGCACAGAGGCCATGTTGCTGGCCGTGATGGGCTTTGACCGCTTTGTGGCTATCTGCAAACCACTTCATTATACTCTTATCATGAATCATCAAGTCTGTATCCAGATGGCTGTCACTGTCTGGATCGTTGGTTTTTTCCATGCCCTGCTGCACTCAGTCATGACCTCTCGCTTAAACTTCTGTGATGCCAACCGTATCCATCACTTCTTCTGTGATGTTAAGCCGTTGCTGGAGTTGGCCTGTGGGAACACCGAGCTCAACCAATGGCTGGTCAATACTGTCACAGGCACCATTGCCATGGGTTCATGCTTTCTAACATTCCTGTCATATTTCTATATTATTATCTATCTTTTCTTCAAGACCCATTCTTGCAGCATGCTTCATAAAGCACTGTCTACGTGTGCCTCCCATTTCTTGGTAGTTGTTCTTTTCCACGTCCCTGGTGTTTTTGTTTACATTCATCCTGCCTCAAGTAGCTCCATGGACAAGGATCAGATCAGTGCCATTATGTACAATGTGGTCACTCCTATGCTCAATCCACTGATCTATACTTTGAGGAACAAGGAAGTAAAGGGGGCCTTGAGGAGGGTGATTTCAAGGAGTCAATGACTTGAAGAAGTCCAGAGAACTCTTCTCAGGCATAAATCAACAGGCAATGAGAAACTGGAGATATGGAATTATACTGCTTGTCAGAGTGTTTACCATCTGTGAAACAAAAGGAACTGTATTAAAGAATAATAAATGGAAATGTCCAGTTAGTCATGTTAAACAATGCATTCCTACATAATATAAGGAAAACTTGAATAAATGGGACACTGTCCATTGAATTTTATTGTTCAATTTGTTTTGGAGATATCAGTTGATAAAAATAATTTGTTCTCTATTTTTTGTGTTCTTGAATAAAATCAGATACAGAAATTTGCCTCAATTACTCATACACTGTATACTTGGATAATGCTTAAGTATGTTTACCTATGTGTTCCCTGCAAGTTAACATATCATAATGTGAATAATAAAATCATACTGTTTCAGGGACTTCTCTGGTGGCCCAGTGGTTAAGACTCCAAGCTTCTAATGCAGAAGATACAGGTTCAGTCCCTAGTCAGGAAACTAGGATCCCACATGTTGCATGGCACAGCCAAAAAATAAATAATTTTTAAAAATTATTACACTTTAAATTAAACTGTTTTCTTCAACTGCTACACTTTAGGGATTTTAATTTAGGGTCATGGACTCCACAAGAAAGTCAATGTAAAGTCACATATGAGTTAAAGGACATTTTTAAGCAGTATGTCATGATTTCTTTTTCTCTAAGCAGAGAGGCAAGTAATTAAAATAAATAGTGGTCTGAGTTCTAATTAATACAGATAGTGTAACTAATGGTTTAGCTAAAGAGTTTTGTGAATTCTGACCCCAAGGATATTTAATAATTCAATTGAATAGCCTGTCAAAGATTACTGTAAAATATTGTTCAAAGTGGAGTCAGCTTGAAAAAATCTCAGGAATACCTTTCTAGTTCATTATTATGTTATTTTCCCTTCAATTTCTGGTCATGGAAAATTGAGTTTCAAAATTCTTCCTTTTTATTTAGTTTTTTTATTTCTACACTTATTTTCACAGACTGTAACATGATATATTATGATGTAATACCAATGAAATATGCTGCAGCTGCTGCTGCTAAGTCACTTCAGTCATGTCAACTCTGTGCGACCCCATAGACGGTGGCCCACCAGGATCCCCATCCCTGGGATTCTCCAGGCAAGAACGCTGGAGTGGGCTGCCATTTCCTTCTCCAATGCATGAAAGTGAAAAGGGAAAATGAAGCCACTCAGTCGTGTCCAACTCTTAGCAACCCCAAGGACTGCAGCCTACCAGGCTCCTCCATCCATGCGATTTTCCAGGCAGGAGTACTGGAGTGGGTTGCCATTGCCTCCTCTGAGGAAATATGAAGAATTCATAAACATTTTTTGTCTTGTTTTTCTTATCTGTCACCAAACTTATACCGAGTGAAAACTATTAAATAGTAAATGCAGAAGTATTTTTGGAGCTAATTGGCAAGAATTACTATGTTCCTCACTTTCTAAATTCCTAGAAATGCCTCTGGACCTGAAACCATGGTGAGGGCCAGCACTTAAAACTATTTAGAGATACAGGATGATGCAGCAGTTCAGTGGTGAAGAGCCTGCACTTTCACTCTCGAGGGTCCGGGTTCAATCACTGGTTGGGAAACTAAGATACCACAAGCCAGGCAGCACAGCCAATAAATAAATACATTAAATAGAGATGCAGACAGTAAGACTGTAAGAGAACATTTCGAGCTGATAGAGAGACTATTCAAATTGTTTACATTCACTTTTTGTAAATCCAAAGGATTTGGTTCTGATCTTACTCACATGCTTCTTCTATCTTCCAACTCTACCTTCTTTGGCCTCTTTATTTCAGTTTTGTTAAAAGAATGTATGTGGGGGGGAGATATCTTACACTCTGGACTGTCTCAGAATTTCTGTTGAACAAATTTTTGACACAATCCAACCTACATAGAGGCTGTAAACTACAGAGGAGCACATGATTACCTATAGCTGCATGATACACTGTCACCCTAAACACAGGTTAAACACTTATTTAATTAAACTGCATTATTTTGTGATCCAGAAATTGGGAAGAGTACAACAGGGAAGCTCTGACTCTGTTTAATGATGTTACAGGTCTCAACCGAGATGACTTTATTTATAGATGTATGAAAATAATTTAATCAACTGCAATATATTTTCATGACAGAAATTCTCAGAACAATAGAAATGAAAGGGCATATGTAACAGTTTATGCCTGTATGTCAGTCTCTTCCAACTATTCTTACTTAAGGAGACAGGGCAGTAATGCGGCAGAAATTGTGAAGCTTTAAGGAATTCTTCTAATTTTATTTCCAAATCAATATTCAGCTTCTGCTTATTGTTGATTTTATTCCTCAACCCTATCTATAGGAGATTTTCTCAAGAAAAAGTTTTTCCAGGTTTTTCTCTGAGTAACTGTGGGAACAATTGAGATCTAGTTTCTTAGCAAGTTTAATAACTTTTATCTTTTTTAAATTGAATTATGCTTTATTTACAATATTATCCTACTATCAAGTGTACCAGAGAAGGCAATGGCACCCCACTCCAGACTCTTGCCTGGAAAATCCTATGGATGGAGGAGCCTGGTAGGCTGCAGTCCATGGGGTCGCTAAGAGTCGGATACGACTGAGCGACTTCACTTTCACTTTTCACTTTCATGCATTGGAGAAGGAAATGGCAGCCCACTCCAGTGTTCTTGCCTGGAGAATCCCAGGGACGGGGGAGCCTGGTGGGCTGCCGTCTATGGGGTCACACACAGTCGGACACAACTGAAGTGACTTAACAGTAGCAGTAGCAGCAGTATCAAGTGTACAGCATATTCATTCATTATTTTTACAGATCATGCTCCATTAAAAGTTATTACAGGATAATGGCTATAATTCTATCTGCTACATAGTGTATCCTTGTTGCTTATCTCTTTTCTTTCTTAATGGATAAGCAACAAGGATACATTGTGTAGCATAGAGAATTATATTATTATATACCTTTCCTTTTTCTTTTTCTTTCTTTTTTTTTTTTTTTTTTTTTTTTTTAGGCTTCCCTCATGGCTCAGTTGGTAAAGAATGTGCCTGCAATGCAGAGGACCCTGGTTTTACCCCTGGGTTGGGAAGATCTGCTGGAGAAGGGATAGGCTACCCACTCCAATATTCTCAGGCTTCGCTTGTAGCTCAGCTGGTAAACAATCTGCCCATAACGCGGGAGACCAGGGTTCAATCTCTGGGTTGAGGAAGATTCCCTAGGGAAGGGAAAGGCTACCCACTCCAGTATTCTGGCCTAAAGAATTCCATGGACTATATAGTCCATGGGGTTGCAAAGAGTTGGATACGACTGAGCAACTTTCACTTTTTTTTTTTTAATTTTTATTGGAGTATAGCCGACTAACAATGTTATGTAGGTTTCAGGTAGACAGCAAAGGGACTCAGCAATACATATATCTGTATTCATTCTTCCCCAAACTCTCCTCCCATTCACGCTACCACGTAACACTGAGCAGCGATCCATGTGGTAGAGATGAGTCTCTCTCTCTGTCTGGCCCAGTTATATTTCTTTGCAGTTTGCTGATATGGATAACCTGCTTCTGACTGCCATGGCTATCGACTGCTATGCTGCCATCTGCCATCCTCTGCACTATACACTCCTAATGCCTCCTTGCAGATGTGGACTGCTGTTGGGTGAGTCATGGGGAGAGGCCCACTCTGACTCTTTGACCCAAAGCTTGATGCTAACTTATCATTCTATACTAATCTAGAGATGCTTCACTCTCTTAAGGGTTTCCTGCTCTGATGCCCACCTCAGTGAGGACCTGATGATGGTTCTGACAAGACTCTGAGGAATCAGCCCTCTCCTCTGCATCATAAGCTCTTATGCCCATACTTCCCTTGCTGTAGCTCAGGTCCCATCAGCACAGGGCAAAAGAAAGCCCTGGCCACATGCAGCTCACACCTCTCCACGATCATCCTCTTCTACAGCTCGGTCTTTGCCACCTACCTGAAGTCTCCATGCCACTGGGGAGTGGAAGAAATGAAGCTGGCTTATGCATCTGAAGAAACTTTGTGAGTAGAGAGGGAGTCTTCCAGCAATTTTGGAATCCCTTTAAAGATGGAGAGATTGTCAAGGAAGGACAGAAATACAAACATGTGAAATCAGAACAATAACTTAAACAATGAGCACACAATCATTATTTATTTATATTATTTTCCTGGCATGCTATAACAAGCAATTATGGTGCTGAATATATAATGAACTGCAATGCAACAAAAATGAACTGTGATAGATGGACAAAGTACATGGCATTTACAACAGTAATTAGAATGCTCAGATCCATGTCAGATTGCATATAGGTATTCCTTGGATGAAGCTGAAAGAATATTGTTACCTAAAGGGTACAGCAATAAGTGAAGACACACATTGGAGAGACCAGCCTGTCTCCTAGAGATAAATGTGAGCTTTGGGGATCCCAAAATTAAAGAAAATATTTAAATGTTACTACTAGTGGTGAATAGTCAGATTTAGAAGGCACCAAAGCAATACTACTTCTTCCTATTCCTCTTTTTTGTTTTCCATAGAATCACAGTACTAAATGAGTATAATATTTTAATGATGATCAGTTTTCTGTATGGATCAAGGGGATATGACCGGCCCTCATTCCTTAACTGTCATTGCCCGATTTCCTTCCATTTTTCCATGGAAGTCCTCAACATGAGAAAGTGTATCCAAATCTCTGTCCCAGGAAATGAAAGGTAATTAAAGAAATCCTGAGACCCTTGAGAACTGTACTGTCTGTGGTTATGAAACTAAGAAAGAAACAGAGTAAGAAAGGAAAATAAAGGAAAAACTGGAACTCAAGATAGAAATTCCCCAAGGAGAATTCTCTTATATTGCAGGTATAGAAAGGTAATTTGTTTATTCTTTCAATAATCCTCCCAAACCCCAGGGACACTCTCTCTCAGGCTTTGAATATCTAAAGATCGGTGGATCGTAAAAGACAGGCAGAATTTCAGAAAGAAGAGGCTTCAGAAGATGAAGAGCTTATGCTATAATTCCAGTATAAACTATCACATCAAATATTTTTCTACTCTTTACTTTTCAAAACTTTTTCTACTATTTACTTTTCAGAAGTGTCAATCTGATAAGCCTTCTTAGCTGTGAATTTGAACACTCAATCAGGTAGGAGAATGAACCAGGAGACAAGCTGGGGAGTTGCCCATATCCTCTGTCTTCTTGCCTGTATTAAATTTACAAGTCAAGGATTTAGACCTGTTTCCTATCTTACCATGAACCTTGTCTTTGTGGATTATGAAGACTCTTTGTTGCCTACATTTTTATTGCCGTATCTCTAGATAGTCTCCAAATAAATGTGTAATCAATAAATATTCAAGATGCAATGAAATAAATATTTGGTACAGAAAATCTCATGGTTATTTTCTTTAAATGTTAAGGAAAGATTTTGCCCCCAAGTGATTTTTTAATATAGTTTTGTTTTGCAAGTAGAGAACCAAAAACGATGTTTGACATATGCGTATCTTGATCAGGAGTGATAAAATTTGACAGGATACAAAATATACATGGCTATCAAGGAAGTCTACTCAGAATTCCTGCAGCCATCTTTACAAAAAAGATGTGCAGCGTCCAGCACAGCGGGCGAGAAAGACCTGAAACCAGGGGGTGCCGTGTAATGAAAAGACAGATACATATAATTTGGTAAGTGGGGAGTCAGGGGGCCTTCCTGCTCTCCATGGCAGGAAGACAAAATGGCTCCTTTCAGCCCACACTTTTATGGGCAGAAGTCACATGAGATCATTAGGAAATAGCTATACTGGGGGGATTGATCAGTGCACCAACAAGAGGGAATAAAATTAAGGCTCTGCTGTTAATCAGGAACATCTTGCTTTGTTTCCATGAGGACAGACACAGGGGCAGCCAGTGAAGCGGAGCAGAGAGCACGTCCAGCTCCACATATGTCCCTTGGGCATGCTTACTAGGACAATCTCGGGGGGGGGGGGGAGGGGGTTTGCCACACACTCTTGTCATGGGGCAGGTTCTGATCTCTGCCCTGCCAGGATGCAACAGAGATGTAACAAAGGTTAGATAATTTCTCAGAATTTTCTCTAGCTACAAAAGTAATAATCCCATGGGATCTCTGGAAATGTTCCCTAGTTGATTCACTTTTTTATTCTAGTCAAATCAAATCTTTCTCCTTTCATAGATTTCCCAAACTTTGAATGATTCCTTTTTATAGGAGGTGCTCCAATGTCTGCATTTGGATTCAGATTTCCTTATAGCTCTCATTATTCTCTCATTGTCTATTTTGCTTAAGTTAAAAACTTCAGATGGTTTCTTCCTAGGTCAAGAGATAGCACTGTGGTGGAGTGCTTAAAAATTTCCCTGCCTTTGGAGTTGATTTAGGACAATAAAAGGCAAGTTGTATCAGAGAAGATGATAGTCTGGCTAAATCCTGGAAGAAAGCAAAATATTAATGATAAATCTAATTCTTAAAATGTTTCAGTAACAGTCCATAACCAACACATGACCTTATTTAATAGCAATGTTCCTCAAAATATTATTGTCTAGATGGGAAAATCCTCAGCTGTGGGACACTGGTTCCCATCAGAGATAGCATTCCATATGTTATTTTCTCTCTTTCAAGTGATGCTGAATCAAACCTCAGTCACTGAATTTCTCCTCCTGCCAGTGACAGACATCCAAGTATTGCAGCCTGTTCTCTTCGTGATTTTCCTTGTAACTTACATTGTCAATGTGGCTGGGAATGCAGCCATCCTGATGGTTGTCACCTCTGATCCAAGACTCCATTCTCCTATGTATTTTTTCCTGGGAAACCTGTCATGTCTAGATATCTGCTACTCCACAGTGACTCTGCCAAAGATGCTGGAGAACTTCCTCTCTACACACAAAGCAATTTCTTTCTTGGAATGCATAAGCCAGCTTCATTTCTTCCACTTCCTAGGCAGCACAGAGTCCATGTTGCTAGCTGTGATGGGTTTTGACCGCTTTGTGGCTATCTGCAGACCACTTCGTTACCCTCTTATCATGAGTCATCAGGTTTGTGTCCAGATGGCTGTCACTGTCTGGATTATTGGGTTTTTCCATGCCCTGCTGCACTCAGTCATGACCTCTCGCTTAAACTTCTGTGGTTCCAACCATATCCACCACTTCTTCTGTGATATTAAGCCATTGTTGGAGTTGGCCTGCGGGAACACTGACCTCAATGAGTGGCTGCTCAATACTGTCACAGGGACCTTTGCCATTGGCCCGTTTTTTCTAACACTTCTGTCCTATGCCTACGTTATTATCTATCTTTTTTTCAAGACCCACTCTTGCAGCATGCTCCACAAAGCACTGTCTACTTGCGTCTCCCACTTCATGGTAGTTGTTCTTTTCTATGCTCCCGTAGTTTTCACTTATATACGTCCTGCCACAGGTAGCTCTGTGGAGCAGGAACCGATCATTGCCATTATGTACAGCGTGGTCACGCCTGTACTAAATCCACTGATCTATACTTTGAGGAACAAGGAAGTGAAGGGGGCCTTGAGGAGAGGGATCAGTAGAAGACTCTGACCTGAAGTCTAGGGAATTCTTCTGAGGCATAAAGGAGCAGAGAGGAAACTGACATGTGAAGTCATACTGCTTTTCTAACTGTTTACCATTTGTAAAAACAGAAGGAAATTAAGTGGGTATATTTTGTTAAATAATGCATTTCTAGATAATATAATGGAAACTTAAACAAACACACATGGAATCTTAATGCTGAATCTGTTTGGGGGATATTAATTGATGAAACTGATTTGTTATGTATTCTTTTGTGTTCTTGAATAAAATTAGATACAGAAATTTGTCTTAGTTACCCATGTACTCTGTAGCTGAATAGTATTTAGGTCTGTTTACCTGTGTGTTCCCTGTAAGTTTATATATCAAAATGTGAACAATAAAAGTTTTATGCTGTAATATTTTAAGGTATTGAATTAATGGCCCTGATACTCAACTGGAAAAATAAATGGTAACTCACATATGAGCCAAAGGATATTTTAAGTGATAAATCATATATGTCATGATTTGTTTTTCTCTAATCCAGAAGCAAGTAAGTAATTAAAGCAAAAAATATTTTGAGTATTAATTAACAGAGATAAAATAACCAATGGTTTATCTAAAGAATTTTGTGAACTCTGACTCCAAATATGTTTTATAAGTCAGTTGGAGCACCTGTCAAAGATAGTTGTAAAATATTGTTATAAGTGGAGGCAGCTTTAAAAAAAAGTCTCAGGAATACCATTCTTGCCCATTGGTATATTTTCCTCTCAATTTTTGGTCTCTTGAAAATTGAGTTTCAAGACTTTTCCTTTTAATATATTTCCTTTTTTATTTCTATATTTACTTTCACAGATTGCAGTGTGATATAATATGATGTAATATCAGTGAAATATGAAGAACTCATCCAAAATTTCTCTTGTTTTCCTTACCTGTCATCAAGCTTATACTAAGTGAAAACTATTAAATTGTAACTGCTGAAGTATTTTTGGAGTTAATAGACACGAATTACTATGTTCCTCACTTTCTAAGTTTTTAGAAGTGTCGCTGGACCTGAAACCATGGGGAGTGCCAGCACTTACAACTATTAGAGATACAGGATTCGTGCTGTCCCTGGAGTGGTTAGGACTATGCACTTTCACTGCCAAGGGCAGGGGTTCAATCCCTGGTTAGGGAACTAAGATTCCACAAGCTGGGCAGCACAACCACAGAGAAAAACTAATAACAATAAATAAGTAAAATAGAGATAAATACAGGGAAGAATATAGGAGGATATTTTGAGGTTATGGACTGATCATTCACACTGTTTACATTCACTTTTGTAGATCCAAAGAATTTGGTCCTAATCTTACTCACATGGTTATCCAACTCTACCTTCTTTGGTCCAGTTTTGTTCTAGTGACAAAACAGTGACAATTCCAGTTTTGTTTATAAAAGAAAATGTATGGGAGAAGGCATCTTAACCCTGAACTATCTCAGACCAGAATTTCTATGGATCAGAATTTTTTACATAATCTAACCTTCATAGAGACTAAACTATAGAGGAGCACATGGTTACCTACTGCTGCATGACACACTGTTACCCAAAACACAGATGCTTAAATACATTTAATTAAGCTGCATTATTCTGTGGTTCAGAAATTGGGAAGAGTACAGTAGGGAGGCACTAACTCTGTTTAATATATTTCAGGTCTCAACTGAGATGACTTTATCAATAGATGTATGAAAATAATTTTTTTATTTAAATTTTATTTTTTTACTTTACAATACTGTATTGGTATTGCCATACATTGACATGAATCCACCACAGGTGTACATGAGTTCCCAACCCTGAACCCCCCTCCCACCACCCTCCCCATATCATCTCTCTGGGTCATCCCACTGCACCAGCCCCAAGCATCCTGTATCCTGTATCGAACCTAGACTAGTGATTCATTCTTACATGATAGTGTACATGTTTCAATGCCATTCTCCCAAATCATCCCACCCTCTCCCTCTCCCACAGAGTCCAAAAGTCTGTTCTTTACATCTGTGTCTCTTTTGCTGTCTCACATA
>SJYT01067661.1:0-35633 GCA_006410635.1 Cephalophus harveyi
TGAGTCTGAGTGAACTCCGGGAGATGGTGATGGACAGGGAGGCCTGGCGTGCTGCGATTCATGGGGTCGCAAAGAGTCGGACACGACTGAGCGACTGAACTGTACTGAACTGAATGCTGTAAGTCTAGATTTTTTTTTTTTTTTTTTTTTTTAAAGAATGAATGCTTGTTTCATTTGGTCGCTTGTCTTATTTTTTGTCCCTTGTGGTACTGAATTCCTCAGTATTTTATCTATGATTCTGTTTGCCACTGTTTTGTCATATCTTGGTCACAAATGATTTCTTTTCGAGTCATCTTTTAAACAGCAGAATTTATGTAAGAAAATTCTTCTTGCCACATTCTACTAAGAGCTATATTAGAAAATGTCAATCCTGAAGAAAATATACTATAAGCATCTTTGGAAGTGAGAAAAATACTATGGCATATAGTATTTCATGGAATTAGAATTACTAGTTAATAGATCATAGCTAGTTTGGGAATCCTGTAGGTTTTATGGATGAGTGTATCTGTGTATGTGTTTGTGTGTGCATGTTTATACATATGTATAGGCAGCAGGAGGCACACGCACTTGTTTTTGCTGGTGGTAGTGATGGCAGCAACTGTGATGTCCTATTTTTGTTTTTCAGAATAAGACAGGGGTTGGTAACATAAAGAAAGTAATCACAAATTGGATTTCAAACAGGAGTAGTCCTGAAGTGCTAGAAATTGAAAGGAAAGGTTAAAATAGGTTGAATTTATAGAATGCTCCTTTAAATAGCATTTCTTATAAATTATATTAAATGCCAAATGTAAGTCTGGTTTTCTATTTTGTGTTTGAATTCTCATTGTTACACTCTTTTAGAAGGAAAGCAAAAAACATTTTTATGAACACAGCAATAAGTTGTTTGGTTGCACTCTATTCTCTAGGTGGAAAATTCACTTTCTCTGGCTAGACTAAGACCTTTCACTGAAATTTTCTATTAATTTCATTGAATTTTAAAAATCTTCTGTTCCACGGGGAATTATTTTTGTCTCATTTGTGGAAGAAATCAACTGAGAAAAATGTTATACTGCATTAGGATCTAGGCATCTTATGAAGCTGAAGTGATTTTCTGTGTGTAAAAGAATGGTGTACCTAACATTCTATATTTGAGAAACTGGATGTGGAACCAATAATACAAAGCCAAATCTAAACTGCTAGCAAAAATGCATTATGTAACAAAGAATAATATGAGTTTCAAATTCTGATGCTGACTGTTGAACTCTTACTATATCAGTTCACGTTAGAGTTTAAGTCAGCTGGAAAACTGCCTACTGTGTGTGTTCAATGTGCTTGACACTTTTGTAATCTCACTGAAGAGATAAATACTAACTGTCTGGAATGTCTACTGAAAATCTGTGTCAAGTTTTAAAAGACAGAACAATAGTTTTGAAAGGTGGCATAATCTTCACTTTTTCCGGATGTTATGCCATCCTTGTTTGTTCCTTCAGTCACTAAGTTGTGTCTGACTCTGAGACTCTGTGAACTGTGGACTGTCAGGCTCCTCTATCCATGGGATTGCCCAGGCAAGAATATGGGAGTGGGTTGACTTTTCCTTCGCCAGGGGATCTTCCCGGATCATGGATAGTACTCATGTCTCTTGCATTGGCAGGCAGGCTCTTTACCACTGCGCCACCAGGGAATCCTTGATTATGCCATAGGTATAAAATTATATGGGCTTTCCTGCTGGTTCAGTTGCTAAAGAATCTGCCTGCAACGCAGGAGACCCTGGTTAGATCCCCAGGTTGGGGAATCCTCTAACCAGCCTCATAAGTAGTAAGTTTAAATAAGAGTAACATTGTTTTTTCATCCTATTCATTTGGCATTTTAGAATTTAGTAATAGTATCCTAAAAAATGCTTTTGAAGATAGACTGTTGACTGATAGCAATATGTTACAGAAATCATATTATACAATTTACAAAGAGGAACTTTCCATTAGTATATAGTGGATATTAAATTATTAAGTAAACAAATGTTTATATTTACTAATCTGATTGCATGTCTATATCCATCTCCCTCCCAAAAAATAAAAATTAAAAAATAGCTCTACCAGGATGCAAAATTTTGTTTTGAAAAATCCTTTTAATTTTTGATATCCTTTGTCAATAAAAACTAAAAGCAATCCTTTGTTTCACTAATAATTTCCTAATTATTTAGATAATAATTCACAATATTAAAATTGTCTTTTTATTTATATTTGTTAGTTTTAATACAAAATCATTTTCTTCATATTTCTAAATGTCCTTGTTTGATCACTTCTCTCACAGCAGTAATTTTTTTTTTTTAATCTGAACTCACAAAGGTTTGTTTTGAAAATTGGAAAGNTCATATCCTTTTTCAATAAAAACTAAAAGCAATCCTTTGTTTCACTAATAATTTCCTAATTATTTAGATAATAATTCACAATATTAAAATTGTCTTTTTATTTATATTTGTTAGTTTTAATACAAAATCATTTTCTTCATATTTCTAAATGTCCTTGTTTGATCACTTCTCTCACAGCAGTAATTTTTTTTTTTTAATCTGAACTCACAAAGGTTTGTTTTGAAAATTGGAAAGGCTCTAGTGATTCTATGATGGGGTTCATAGATGCCACAGTTTGATATATGAATTATGCTATAACTCTAAAAATCATAACATTTACAATTCTGAAAGAGTTACCAAGTCCATGATTTATTCCAAAATATAATGCTGCTTTAAAGTCTTGCTTTCCTGTTCTTCTGATTGTGATGGGTTGATGGGATAGTTTTGTGATTCATGAGGATGGCTCATTCATTATTTTTGAGTAGGATAAAGATAGTAGAGCTTATTTATAACTCCCTTAATTGTTTGAAGCTAGAGATGGAGGTATGAAATCCTACAACTTAGTTTGCCCTATTCTTGCTTATACTGTATCACAAGGACAAAGATTCATTAAAGAGACCTTTAAAATGTGTTAATCTAGGTACTTTAATGAAATTTGTTTGCAGGGTAACCTGTCCCACTTATTTATGCTTAGTAGTATTCATACATAATGGTAATGTGACTGCTCATCTCTAAACGATTAAGGAAAGAAATATGAGAAAAAGGGGCATGATGATTAATTTGGGGTGGATGCATTAGAAGTTTTTTGCCTTTTAAAGCAAACTATGCTTATCTTAGCCTTTTTTTAAAAAAAATTAAAATTTGAATTAAAATATGCAGTAGACCAGGAACATTGTAAAATTGAGAAGATATGTAGTATTTATCACCATGAATAAAGTATGTGAAATAAAACTAACACATAACTTCTAAGAAGTTAAAGGTTTCAGGGTTTCGTAAACATTATATCTGAATAAATACTTCTTTTAAGAATATATTTCCTTATACTTTAACTATCTTTATATTGTCAATCCTCTTTCTTTCCTTTCTCAGACAAATGTCCTAGATCTTTTATGATTAATCATCCCACTGTACTTTAGATCTTATATCATCCTTTGAAAGGGAAAGTCGCTCAGTCATATCCAAATCTTTGTGACACCCATGGATGATACAATCCATGNGAATAAATACTTCTTTTAAGAATATATTTCCTTATACTTTAACTATCTTTATATTGTCAATCCTCTTTCTTTCCTTTCTCAGACAAATGTCCTAGATCTTTTATGATTAATCATCCCACTGTACTTTAGATCTTATATCATCCTTTGAAAGGGAAAGTCGCTCAGTCATATCCAAATCTTTGTGACACCCATGGATGATACAATCCATGGAATTCTCCAGGCCAAAATACTGGAGTGGGTAGCCAGCCTTTCTCTTCTCCAGGGTATCTTCCCAACCCAGGTCTCCCACATTGCAAGCAGATTCTTTACCAGCTGAGCCACCAGGGAAGCCCCTCTGTCCTTTGAATTGTCCTTTGAATCATCATCTTTTCCATTCTGTTGTCTTTACTTATTCCTCTATTCTAGCTACTTTTGCAAACACTCAATATATGAAACAAATCATAGAAATATGACTATGAATCAACTACCCCAAAATATAGTGGTTTAAAATCCATGAAGATTTCGATTTTGCTCATTAATCTGAAATTTGAACAGGGACCAGCATGACTAGCTCTCAGTAATCCTCTCAGTATCAGTGGAATCATCTGAAACTTGCTGTCTCACAGATTGGGAGGTTGACGATGGCTGTCAGTTAGAAATTTAACTCAAGCTGTCAGTCAGAACATGTCTTTATGTGTGCTGAGTTTCTTCACAACATCGTGACTGGATTAAGGCACAGCATCACAAGAGAGAGGGACACAGGTAGAAGCCAACTCATTTTAATGACCTTGCCTCCAAAATCACAGAACTTCACTTCCATTGCTTTCTGGTCATAGAGGCATCCAAGAAGACTGGCCCAATTTTTGTTTAATTTTTACTTTATATTGCAGTATAGTTGACTTATAAGGTTGTGTTCATTTCAGGTGTACAGCAAAGTGATTCAGTTTCACATATATCCATTCTTTTTCACATTCTTTTTCTATATAAGTTATTATAGAATATCGACTAGAGTTCCCTGTTCTATATTGTAAGTCCTTGTTGATTATTTTATATATAGTAGTGGTTATATGTTAATCCCAAACTCCTAATTTATCCCAGCCCCACTACCTTTCTCTTTTGGTAACCATAAGATTGTTTTCAAACTCTGGGAGTTTGTAAGGCCCACTTGACTTTGTAAATAAGTTCTGTTTTGTAAATAAGTTCATCTGTATTATGTTTTTGTATTTCCCATCTAAGTGATATTTTTTAGTGTCCTATCTTCGAGTCTTTTGATACTGTTCATGGGGTTCTCAAGGCAAGAATACTGAAGTGGTTTGCCATTCCCTTCTCCAATGGACCACATTCTGTCAGAACTCCTCACTGTGACCCATCCATCTTGGGTGGCCCCACATGGCAAGGCTTAGTTTCATTGAGTTAGACAAGGTTGTGGTCCGTGTGATCAGATTGGTTACTTTTCTATAATCGCAGTTTTAGTCTATCTGCCCTGCAATGCCCTCTCTCAGTGCCAACTGTCCTACTTGGGTTTCTCTTACCTTGGATGTGGAATACCTCTTCATGGCTGCTCCAGCAAGAGCAGCCGCTGCTCCTTATCTTGGATGTGGGGTATCTCCTCTTGGATGCTCCTGTGCCATGCAGCCGCCACTCTTGTTAGGTCCATGAATCAAGGCAAATTGGAAGTGATCAAACAGAAATGCCCTCTCTCAGTGCCAACTGTCCTACTTGGGTTTCTCTTACCTTGGATGTGGAATACCTCTTCATGGCTGCTCCAGCAAGAGCAGCCGCTGCTCCTTATCTTGGATGTGGGGTATCTCCTCTTGGATGCTCCTGTGCCATGCAGCCGCCACTCTTGTTAGGTCCATGAATCAAGGCAAATTGGAAGTGATCAAACAGAAGATGGCAAGAGTGAAGGTCAACATTCTAGGAATCAGTGAACTAAAATGGACTGGAATGGGTGAATTTAACTCAGATGACCCTTATATCTACTACTGTGGGCAGGAATCACTCAGAAGAAAGAGAGTACCCGTCATAGTCAACAAGAGCCCAAAATGCAATATTTGGATGCAATCTCAAAAATGACAGAATGATCTCTGTTTGTTTCCAAGGCAAGCCACTCAATATCACCATAATCCAAGTCTATGCTCCAACCAGTAACACTGAAGAAGCTGAAGTTGAATGGTTCTATGAAGACCTACAAGACCTTTAAGAACTAACACCCAAAAAGGATGTCCTTTTCATTATAGGGGACTGGAATGCAAAAGTAGGAAGTCAAGAAACATCTGGAGTAACAGGCAAATTTGGCCTTGGAGTTCAGAATGAAGCAGGGCAAAGGGTAATAGAGTTTTGCCAAGAGAACACACTGGTCATAGCAAACACCCTCTTCCAACAACACAAGAGAAGACTCTACACATGGACATCACCAGATGGTCCGAACATATAACTGAAATCACATTGATTATATTCTTTGCAGCCAAAGATGGAGAAGCTCTATACAGTCAGCAGAAACAAGACCGGGAGCTGACTATGGGCTCAGATCATGAACTCTTTATTGCCAAATTCAGACTTAAAATGAAGAGAATAGGGAAAACCACCAGGCCATTCAGGTATGACCTAAATCAAATCCCTTATGACTATACAGTGAAAATGAGAAATAGAGTCAAGGGATTAGATCTGATAGACAGAGGGCCTGAAGAACTATGGAAGGAGGTTCATGACATTGTACAGGAGAAAGGGATCAAGACCATCCTCATGGAAAAGAAATGCAGAAAAGCAAAATGACTGTCTGGAGAGGCCTTACAAATAGCTGTGAAAAGAAGAGAAGTGAAAAACAAAGGAGAAATGGGAAGATATACCCATTCCAAAGAATAGCAGGGAGAGATAAGAAAGGCTTCCTCAGTGATCATTGCAAAGAAATAGAGGAAAACAATAGAAAGGGAAAGACTAGAGATCTCTTCAAGAAAATTAGAGATACCAAGGGAACATTTCATGCAAAGATGGACACAATAAAGGGCAGAAACGGTATGGACCTAACAGAAGCAGAAGATATTAAGAAGAGGTGGCAAGAATACACTAAAGAACTATTAAAAAAAAAAAAAAAAGGTCTTAATGACCCAGATAATCACGATGGTGTGATCACCAATGTAGAGCCAGACATCCTGGAATGCAAAGTCAAGTGGGCCTTAGGAAGCATCATTATGAACAAAGCTAGTGGAGGTGATGGAATTCCAGTTGAGCTATTTCAAATCCTGAAAGATGATGCTGTGAAAGTGCTACACTCAATATGCCAGCAAATTTGGAAAACTCAGCAGTGGCCACAGAACTGGAAAAGGTCAATTTTCATTTCAATCCCAAAGAAAGGCAATGCCAAAGAATGCTCAGACTACTACACAATTGCCTTCATTTCACACGATAGCAAAGTAATGCTCAAAATTCTCCAAGCCAGGCTTCAACGGTATGTGAACTGTGACTTCCAGACGCTCGAGCTGGTTTTAGAAAAGGCAGAAGAACCAGAGATCAAATTACCAATATCTGTTGAATCATTGAAAAAGCAAGAGAGTTCCAGAAAAACATCTATTTCTGCTTTATTGACTATGCCAAAGCATTTGACTGTGTGGATCACAACAAACTATGGAAAATTCTTCAAGAGCTGGGACTACCAGACCACCTTACCTGCCTCTTGAGAAATCCGTATGCAGGCTAAGAAGCAACAGTTAGAACTGGACATGGAACAACAGACTGTTTCCAAATTGGGAAAGGGTACATCAAGGCTGTATATTGTCACCCTGCTTATTTAACTTATATGCAGAGTGCAACATGAGAAATGCTGGATTGGATGAAGCACAAGCTGGAATCAAGTTTGCCAGGAGAAATATCAATAACCTCAGATAAGCAGATGACACCACTCTTATGGCAGAAAATGAAGAAGAACTAAAGAGACTCGGTGAAAGTGAAACAGGAGAGTGAAAAAGTTGGCATTCAGAAAACTAAGATCATGGCATCTGGTCCCACCATTTCATGGCAAATAGATGGAGAAATAGTGGAAACAGTGGTAGACTTTATTTTGGGGGGCTCCAAAATCCCTGTAGATGGTGATTGCAGCCATGAAATTTTAAAGACACTTGTTCCTTAGAAGAAAAGTTATGACCTACCTAGACAGCATATTAAAAAGCAGAGATATTACTTTGTCAACAAAGGTCCATCTAGTCAAAGCTATGGTTTTTTTAGTATTCATGAATGGATGTGAGAGTTGGACTATAAAGAAAGCTGAGCACTGAAGAATTGATGCTTTTGAACTGTGTTGTTGGAGAAGACTCTTGAGAGTTCCTTGGACTGCAAGGAGATCCACCCAGTCCATCCTAAAGGAAGTCAGTCCTGAATATTCATTAGAAGGACTGAGGCTGAAGCTGAAACTCCAATAGTTTGGCCACCTGATGTGAAGAACTGACTTATTGAAAAAGATCCTCATGCCGGGAAAGATTGAGGGTGGGAGGAGGAGGGGATGACAGAATGAGGTGGTTGGATTGTATCACGGATTCAGTGGACATAAGTTTGAGTAAACTCTGAGAGTTGGTGATGGACAGGGAGGCCTGGCGTCCTGCAGTCCATGGGGTCATGAAGAGCCAGACACAACTGAGTGACTAAACTGTACTGACTGATATATAAAATAGATAACCAACAAGGAGTTACTATACAGCACAGGGAAGTATAGTCAATATTTTGTGATAACCTATAAAAGAAAAGAATCTGAAAAAGAATATATGTTTTTATGTATTATATACATATATTTACTATATACATATGTATAACTTTTCACTGTGGTATACACCTGGAACTAACACAACACTGTAAATCAAATCTACTTCAATAAAGAAAATTTTCAAAAAAGAATTTGAAACCAAGTGTAGACACTTCACTCTAATGTTTGAAGTTACATAGACAGAGCTGTAAGAATATAAAGAAAGATATAAAAGGTGGATATTGAAAAGTGGAAAAGTAGCATTTGAACATAAAACTGTAGTTTGAAATTCTGGAAGGGTGTAAGGCAGCAGGTAGGTTTTAAATTTAACAGGTGAATACTAACTTTTAGCTGTATACATTGCAAGAGAGTATAGACAGCATTTCTGAAACATGACGATAAGTTACAACCCAGGATGGTGTGATAATAGGAAGAAGGAGAAGCAGATTTTCTGGTATGTTCCTCATAGCTTGGTAATCCTGGGTCTTTATGCAATATGGAGTCAGATTTTGGGAAATCATCAAAAAAAGGTGCTCTTCTGAGATACTCAAAGTTTCCTGATTTAACCTAGTTAACCTCAACCAGAAATTCTGGGAACTGTGATCTTTCTCATTTCAGTTCAGTTCAGTCACTCAGTCGTGTCCGACTCCCTGCGACCCCATGAACCGCAGCACACCAGGCCTCCCTGTCCATCACCAACTCCCAGAGTTCACCCAAACGCATATCCATTGGGTTGGTGATGCCATCTAACCATCTCTTTCTCATTTAGAGCTCCTAAAAGCTGAAAGGAAACAAGGGTGAGTGTGGGGTAAAAGTAGACTAAGACAGCACAAAGAAGGCGAAGGATTATTTCATAGATGAATATGTCTGAGAAGTCATTTGAATATCTTTTGGCTTATTTTGTTTTGGTTTTAGTTTATTTTTGTGTTTTCAATTGCTTAAAGATTCAGAGTAGTAAATCAGAGTGGGACGAAAACATGTTAAGATTGTCTTCTCAGTTCCCTACCAGGCAGATATTACCTGTTATACAAAATCAACAAGAGAACTCTCAAAGGAAGTAAAAGAAGTTTCCTCATTGGGGTGTCAGTGAAATAGTGTATGGTCTTCACTGGTGGCTCACATGGTGAAGAATCTGCCTCCAATGCAGTCTACCTGGGTTCAATGCCTGATGTGGGAAGATCCCCTGGAGAAGGGAATGGTTTACCTACTCCAGTATTCTTGCCTGGAGAAATAAAAGAGTGGACTAGAGGTCTCATTTCCTTAATATTTTTAGTATATATGCTTCTAATTTCTTAAAATACAAACCATCAAACAAAGCCAGTGCAATATACTCCAAATTTACTTTGCATTTGGATTTGACTTAAGGTTACCAGTGACAAAGAATACACTCTGAGTTATTATTCTTTTGCATGTAATTTTAAGGTTATGAAAAATATGAGGTCAAAGAGTTCTTATCCATTAGTTCTGAAAATGCCCTCATTTGACTGTGATTGACAGCTTTTGACAATGATTGATGGCCTCTGATGAGCAGTGATAAAAATGACAGCCTTAAGTATTTTGAACAAGATACATTTTAAAGGAATTAAGTTGCTAATAGATTAACAGTGGTCAATGAAGAAGGAGCAGATCATTACTTTTTATGGATTATGGGATTATCATTTCTCATGGAACATTGACAATCATTCTCACAAGTCCTTCCTGAGATTTTAGTGCAGTAGAATTCTCTTTCAGATAATATTCTCTTCTATATGAAGCCCAAGTTAACACATTCTGTCTCTCATTACACTTTTGGAGGTTTGGCATTCACTGCAGAACACTAAGGCCCTTTTTATTGTCTAATATCATCTTTTTGGATACACACATAGTACTTTTTCTTAAATTCATGCAAAATGACAGGACAGTAAAGCCAAAATCACATCCAGATATTTTACTTCCTCTGGGTTTACATACAAGCTATTATTATAATTCTGACTAGATTCCTAATGAATTAACAAATTCCTTGATCTTGCATCATAAAAGTAATGTGCCCATTTTTAGTTCTTAAAGAAACTCAAGCTTTTGCTATGAGCTTCACTCATCTAGGCTGTTACCTAGGAAAAAAAAGATGATTTTTTTTTGAAGTGTTTAATGTAGGTAAGAATCAGTTCAAGTATATTTTCAACAAATTTCTCATTAAAAGTCAATTTTGTCCCCTAAGGAAATACATTCTCCATTTTTGTCAATTCAGTTCAGTTCAGTCACGAATTCACGTCTGACTCTTTGTCACCCCATGAACTGCAGCTCACCAGGCCTCCCTGTCCATCACCAGCTCCTGGAATTTACCCAAACATATGTCCACTGAGTCGGTGATGCCATTCAACCATCCCAGACGACAATCTCTGTCGTCCCCTTCTCCTCCTGCCTTTAGTCTTTCCCAACATCAGGGTCTTTTCAAATCAGTCAGCTCTTTGCATCAGGTGGCCAAAATATTGGAGTTTCAGCTTCAACATCAGTCCTTCCAATGAACACCCAGGACTGATTTCCTTTAGGATGGACTGGTTGGATCTCCTTGCAATCCAAGGGACTCTCAAGAGTCTTCTCCAACACCACAGTTCAAAAGCATCAGTTCTTCGGCGTTCAGCCTCCTTCACAGTCCAACTCTCACATCCATACATGACCACAGGAAAAACCATAGCCTTGACTAGACGGACCTTAGTCGGCAAAGTAATGCCTCTGCTGTGTCTCTGCTGTCAATAGTATTAATGTATTTGCATGCATGCTTTGTTGCTTCAGTCCTTTCTGACTCTTTGCAGCCATATGAGCTGTCACCTGCCAGGCTCCTCAGTCCATGGGATTCTCCAGACAGAATACTGGAGTGGATTGCCAAGACCTTCTCCAGGGGATCTTTCCAACCCAGGGATTGAACCTGCATCTCCTGCATTGCAGGTAGATTCTTTACAGACTGAGTCACCAGGGAAGCCCCCATATTAACGTACTTTAAATAAATAATCACTCAGTCGTGTCCAGCTCTTTGCGACTCCGAAGTCCATGGAATTCTCCAGGCCAGAATACTGGAGTGGGTAGCCTTTCCCTTCTCCAGGGAATTTTCCCAATCCAAGGATTGAACCCAGGTCTCCCACATTGCAGGCAGGTTCTTTACCAACTGAACTATCGGGGAAGCCCTATGAACTGGGACAAACTCTGGTAGATGGTGAGGGACATACTGCCTTGTGTTCAGTGGTCCATGGGGTCACAAAGAGTCAGATGTGACTTAGTGACTGAACAACAACACCACCCAGGGCCAACTTGTTTCTATATATTGCTATTTTTTTCTATAACATTTCTTATATTCTTCATATTATTCTAAACTTCACAGTTGTCATCTTTTCTGTTGCTGATACCAGTAAGACTTGATAATACAATGGCCTCCATTAGATCCAAAACTAAATTCTCACAAGTGCAAAATAAAAAGATCATGCTAAACAGCAGTAACAGGTATGAAAAAAGCATAAAAATAGTGGCTGACTATACATTCAGTCTTTGATGCTTCCCTGGTTGCTCAAAGTATAAGGAATCTGCCTTCAGTGGAGGAGACCTGGGTTTGATCCTTGGGTTAGGAAGATCTCCTGGAGAAGGTGGGAATGTAAACTGGTATAATCACTATAGAGAACAGTATGGAGGTTCCTTAAAAAACTGAACATAGAGCTACTAATATAGCTCTACTAAATATAGATCCAGCACTCTCACTCCTGGGTATATATTTCAGAGGAAATCATAATTTGAAAAGATACACATGTCCCAATGTTCACTGCAGCACCAGTTACAATAGCCAACAACCAAGGGATGTAAAAAGATGTGATACACATATACAATGGAATATTACTCAGCCACAAAAAGAACAAAATGATGCCATTTGCAGTGACATGGACATCCTAGAGATTATCATACTGAGTGAAGTAAATCAGACACAGAAAGACAAATATTGTATGATTTCACTATATGTGAAACCTAAAAGAAAAAAAAAAGGATACAAAAGAACTTATTTACAAAACAGAATTAGAGTCACAAGTATAGATAACAAACTTGTGGTTACCAGGGGATAAAGAGGTTAGAGATAAATTAACACTGTTGCTGCTGCTGCTAAGTCGCTTCAGTCTTGTCCGACTCTGTGTGATCCCATAGACTTCAGCGCACCAGGCTCCCCCGTCCCTGGGATTCTCCAGGCAAGAACATTGGAGTGGGTTGCCATTTCCTACTGTATAGTAAATAGATAACTAATAAGAACCTACTGTATAGCACAGGGCACTCTACTCAGTATTCTGTAATGGCCTATATGGGAAAGGAACCTAAAAAAAAAGACTACTTATATGTAGCCTATATGTAGATATAGACTGCATATATCTATATCTATGTATATAACTGATTCACTTTGCTATGCATCTGAAATTAACAGTATGAAAACATTGTAAAATCAACTATATAGTCCAATAAAAATTTTTAAAAATAGAGAATTGAAGACAACATGATATAATAGACTTTGGAATTTCATGATCTAGATTTACAGTTTGAATCTGACCTTAACTATAGCTAGATTTCTCATCTGTAGAGTGGAGATATTGATAATAACTATCATTTATTGTCTGTTTTCGAGAGGAGCAACCCCACGTTCAAGAAGTGGTGGCTGCATGGGCGTAAGAGGGCCGAGAGGACCTACTCCACGTTCAAGGTCAGGAGGGGTGACCTCGTCCAAGGTAAGGAGCAGTGGCTGCGCTTTCCTGGAGCAGCTGTGAAGAGACATCCCACATCCAAGGTAAGATATACCCAAGTAAGATGGTAGGTATTGTGAGAGGGCATCAGAAGGCAGACACACTGAAACCATACTCACAGAAAACTAGCCAATCTGAACACATAGACCACAGCCTTGCCTAACTCAGTGAAACTAAACCATGCTGTGTGGGGCCACCCAAGATGGGCGGGTCATGGTGGAGAGGTCTGACAGAATGTGGTATACTGGAGAAGGGAATGGCAAACCACTTCAGTATTCTTGCCTTGAGAATCCCATGAACAGCATGAAAAGGCAAAATGATAGGATACTGAAAGAGGAACTCCCCAGGTCAGTAGGTGCCCAATATGCTACAGGAGATCAGTGGAGAAATAACTCCAGAAAGAATGAAGGGATGTAGCCAAAGCAAAAACAACACCCAGCTGTGGTTGTGACTGATGACAGAAGCAAGGTCTGATGTTGTAAAGAGTAATATTAAATAGGAACCTGGAATGTTAGGTCCATGTTTCAAGGCAAATTGGAAGTGGTCAAACAGGAAATGGCAAGAGTAAACATTGACATTCTAGGAATCAGAGAACTACAATGGACTGGAATGGGTAAATTTAACCCAGATGACCATTATATCTACTACTGTGGGGAGGAATACCTTAGAATAAATGGAGTACCCATCACGGTCAACAAAAGAGTCCAAAATGCAGTACTTTGATGCAGTCTCAAAAATGAGAGAAAGATCTCTGTTTGTTTCCAAGGCAAACCATTCAATATCACGGTGATACAACCTATGCCCCAACCAGTAATGCTGAAGAAGCTGAAGTTGAATGGCTCTATGAAGACCTATAAGAGCTTCTAGAGCTAACACCCAAAAAAGATGTCCTTTTCATTATAGGAGACTGGAATGCAAAAGTAGGAAGTCAAGAAACACCTGGAGTAACAGGCACATTTGGCCTTGGAGTACAGAATGAAGCAGGGCAAAGGCTAATAGAGTTTTGGCAAGAGAGTGCACTGGTCATAGCAAACATCGTCTTCGAACAACACAAGAGAAAACTCTACACATGGACATCACCAGATGGTCAACACCGAAATCAGATTGATTATACTCTTTGCAGCCAAAGATGGAGAAGCTCTATACAGTCAGCAAAAACAAGACTGGGAGCTGACTGTGGCTCAAATCATAAACTCCTTTTTGCCAAATTCAGACTTAAACTGAAGAAAGTAGGGAAAATCACTAGACCATTCAGGTATGACCTAAATCAAATCCCTCATGATTATACAGTGGAAGTGAGAAATAGATTTAAGGGATTAGATCTGATAGAAGGCCTAATGAACTATAGACAGAGGTTCATGACACTGTACAGGAGACAGGGGTCAAAGTCATCCTCATGGAAAAGAAATGCAAAAAAGTAAAATGGCCGTCTGAGGAGGCCTTACAAATGGCTGTGAAAAGAAGAAAAACAAAAAGCAAAGGAGAAAAGGAAAGATATTCCCATTTGAATGCAGAGTTCCAGAGAATAGCAAGGAGAGACAAGAAAGCCTTCCTCAGCGATCAATGCAAAGAAATAGATGACTATAACAGAATACGAAAGACTAGAGATCTCTTCAAGAAAATTAGAGATACCAAGGGAATATTTCATGCAAAGATGGGCTCGATAAAGGACAGAAATGGTCTGGACCTAACAGAAGCAAAAGGTATTAAGAAGAGGTGGAAAGAATACACAGAAGTACTGTACAAAAAAGATCTTCAGGACCTGGATAATTACGGTGGTGTGATCACTCATCTAGAGTCAGACATCCTGGAATGTGAAGTCAAGTGGGCCTTAGAAAGCATCACTATGAACAAAGCTAGTGGAGGTGATGGAATTCCAGTCGAGCTATTTCAAATCCTGGAAGATGATGCTGTGAGAGTGCTACACTCAATATGCCAGCAAGTTTGGAAAACTCAGCAGTGGCCGCAGAACTGGAAAAGGTCAGCTTTCATTCCAATCCCAAAGAAAGGCAATGCCAAAGAATGCTCAAACTACTGCACAATTGCACTCATCTCACATGGTAGTAAAGTAATGCTCAAAATTCTCCAAGCCAGGCTTCAGCAATACGTGAACCGTGAACTTCCAGATGTTCAAGCTGGTTTTAGAAAAGGCAGAGGAACCAGAGATCAAATTGCCAATATCCGCTGGATCATCAAAAAAGCAAGAGAGTTCTGGAAAAATATCTATTTCTGTTTTATTGACTATGCCAAAGCCTTTGACTGTGTGGATCACAATAAACTGTGGACAATTCTGAAAGAGATGGGAATACCAGACCACCTGACCTGCCTCTTGAGAAACCTACATACAGGTCAGGAAGCAGCAGTTCGAACTGGACATGGAACAGCAGACTGGTTCCAAATAGGAAAAGGAGTATGTCAATGTCGTATATTGTCACCCTGCTTATTTAACTTATATGCAGAGTACATCATGAGAAATGCTGGGCTGGAAGAAGCACAGCTGGAATCAAGATTGCCGGGAGAAATATCAATACCCTAGATATGCAGATGACACCATCCTTATGGCAGAAAGTGAAGAGGAACTAAAAAGCCTCTTGATGAAAGTGAAAGTGGAGAGTGAAAAAGTTGGCTTAAAGCTCAATATTCAGAAAACTATGATCATGGCATCTGGTCCCATTGCTTCATGGGACATAGATGGGTAAACAGTGGAAACAGTGTCAGACTTTATTTTTGGGGGCTCCAAAATCACTGCAGATGGTGATTGCAGCCATGAAATTAAAAGACGCTTATTCCTTGGAAGGAAAGTTATGACCAACCTAGATAGCATATTCAAACGCAGAGATATTACTTTGCCAACAAAGGTCTGTTTAGTCAAGGCTATTGTTTTTCCAGTAGTCATGTTATGGATGTGAGAGTTGGACTGTGAAGAAAGCTGAGCACTGAAGAACTGATGCTTTTGAACTGTGGTGTGGGAGAAGACTCTTGAGAGTCCCTTGGACTGCAAGGAGATCCAACCAGTCCATCCTAAAGAAGACCAGTCCTGGGTGTTCATTGGAAGGACTGATGCTGAAGCTGAAACTCCAATACTTTGGCCACCTCATGTGAAGAGTTGACTCATTGGAAAAGACCCTGATGCTGGGAGGGATTGGGGGCAGGAGGAGAAGGGGACGACAAAGGATGAGATGGCTGGATGGCATCACCGACTCGATGCACATGAATTTGGGTGAACTCCAGGAGTTGATGATGGACAGGGAGGCCTGGCATGCTGTGATTCATGGGGTCGCAAAGAGTGGGACACGACTGAGCAACTGAACTGAACTGAACTGATTTTGTATTTCTTGTATGCCAGGCAATAAGTGCTTTATAGGTCTTATTCCATTTAACCTTCATAGTAACCTTGGTAAGTAAATAGCATTATTATCCTCATTTTACACGGGAAATTATTAAGTCCCCGGACAGCATGTTAATTTTTTTTCCAGTATCACAGAGCTAATATGTGACAGAACATGAGTTCTAAGCCCTGGTCTCAGATACCAGAGCCTGCACTTTAACACAGAGACTTGAGTGAGATTATGCATGTTCACTGGTGACATGAGCCAGACACATAGTAAATGTTTAGCAAATGTTGGTTTCATTTTCTTACAATTCCATTATGTAGTGAGAAGGCAATGGCACCCCACTCCAGTACTCCTGCCTGGAAAATCCCATGGACAGAGGAACCTGGTAGGCTACAGTCGATGGGGTAGCGAAGAGTCAGACATGACTGAGCGACTTTACTTTCACATATTGGAGAAGGAAATGGCAACCCACTCCAGTGCTCTTGCCTGGAGAATCCCAGGGACGGCGGAGCCTGGTGGGCTGCCGTCTATGGAGTCACACAGAGTTGAACACGACTGAAATGACTTAGCAGCAGCAGCAGTGTGCTTGTTAGAACATCATTTAAATATTAGATTCAATTCTAGCTAAAATATTATAAGAATGTATTGCCGACGAAAGTGAAGAAAATAAATAGGCTATTAAAATTCACCATATATAGCCACATTGAGTGTTGGGCATGTTCAGTTTGAAGGAAAAAGGACCCTGAATGTTGTACATGATCCCAACAGAATGGAACGTGATGGGTGAATAAGATATATGAGAAGAGGTATCTTAAAATTACCATTTGTATAGTAGATAGCTAATGGGAATTTGCTCTATAACTCTGGGAACACAAACCTGGCTTTTGTAACAACCTAGGAGGGTAGAATGGGGAGGGAGACTGGTGGACAGTTCAAGAGGGAGGGGACATATGTATATTTATGACTGATTCATGTTGATTTTTGGCAGAAACCACAGAGTTCTGTAAAGTATTTATCCTTCAATTAAAAAATAAAATAACTTTTTTTAAAAATGAAAAAAAAAAAAATGAGAAAGTTCTGTCTCATAAACAGAGTTGCCCAAGGGTAGATGAACTGCCTCAGGAAAAAAAAAAAAAAAATCAGATTGTTTCTGGAATGCAAGAAAGCCTACTGCACCTGGCCTTGGTTAAATTCAGAGTCTTTGTCTAGAACTATCTATCTTTTTATGAGATTTCTGGTTGAATTGTTGATGTTGTTGTTGTTTAATTGCTAAGTCGTGTATGACTCTTTAGTGACCTCATGGACTGTAGCCTGCCAGGCTCCTCTGTCCATGGGACTTCCCAGGAAAGAATATTGGAGTAGGTTGCCGTTTCCTTCTCCAGGGAATCTTCCTGACCCAGGGATAAAATCCATTTTTCCTGCATTGCCAGGCATATTGTTTACCACTGATCCACCAGGGAAGCTTCTTTCTGCTTGAATGCATGCTAAGTCACTTCAGTCCTGTCAGACTCTATACGATCCCATGGACAGAGGAGCCTGGCAGGCTATAGTCCATGGGATTCTCCAGACAAGAATACTGGAGTGTTGCCGTGCCCTGCTCCAGGGAACCTTCCCAACCTAGGGACTGAACTCATGTCTCTCACGTCTCATGCATTGGCAGGTGGGTTCTTTACCACTAGTGCCACCTGGGAAGCCCCTTTCGGTTGAATACTTGAGCTCAGTTATATCACCATGCTTCCCAGTCTTTGTCAAGCTCTTCCCTAGCCCCAAATGTGAAACCCCTCAGCCACTTGTCTTAGGGGGGCCCTATCATCCTCTCATTGCTACAGTCTTGGCGTCCCATCGCTCTTGTAATTCATTCCCCACCACTACATCTTTTGTCAACACTTTGCACTTGTTTGCTAGAAACTCTGATATATTATTAACCAAACTACCCTATAGCTTCACATCCTTCACTCAGTGCCCTAGTTGTCTACTTGTCTACAAAAATCTGACATTCCCTTGTATCAAACTTTTACCCTTTTTCACTCTCCTGTGTCAGCCCATTTTCCCCTATTCTTGTACCACAGAGTAAAGACAGATTTACCTTCTTGATCTTCAGGTCTATTCCAAACAATTACTCTCTAATTCCCCACAAAGCATGTCTTCTGGTCTCCTGTCCTGTCACTATGTCACCTTCTGTCCATCGTTGCTGTTTTTAAAAACTCCACATTTTTTAAGAGTTTTATTTTTCCCACAGTTGACTAAAGAGAATTTAATATATGCATTGTTGAATAATCCATAAATTGTGGACTAAGCCTTTGGCTCCTTGCTCTCCATATCTCCAGGTTCTTTCTCCCCTGCTGTATTTTAGAAATGTATTTTGAAATTATACCCTCTCTAGATAATTCTTACAGTGATCAATGAGTCTGACATATAGCAAGAAATACACTTGGTTAATAGATTATTCTTTTGTATTACCTTACCCAGATTCCCTGTTTGAATTCAAAGCATCTCACTTCAAATACCTCACTTCATTTGTTTGATTCACATCACCCATTCTTTTCTCTTCCTCTTTACAAACTTTCCCCCTGATCCTCTGGACAGTTTCTGTCTCCCATCTGAACTTGACCTCCTTCCCTAAGTGCTTTAGAATCCATGACCCCTTTTTTCAGTTCCTTTTTATTCTTTAGTTATTTTACTCTCATTCTTTGATGATATGCCTAAAACATTCAGCTTCTAGAAAGGATCAAGTCCTTCCCATCTTAAAACAATATCACCCTTGAAAAAAATAGTCTCCTCTAGCCACCATTTATTGGTTCCCTTTGTAGGTAAAATCTTGAAACTTCTTAGAAAAAGCTCTACAGTTTATGTTTCCATTTACTTTCATCCCATTCATTTCTTATCCACCTCTAATCTGACTCCTAACTCCACCACTTCACTGAATCCACTTGCACTGATATCTACAGTGCCTTCAATACTATCAAATCCAATGAAAAAATTGCTGTGCTCATCTCACTTCATCTTTCCATGGTGATTATTATGCTGAGCATTCCTTCTTTACTGAAATCCTCTACCCTCTGAGCTTCTGGATCCTTCTCTCCTAAAGTCCCTCCTTTCTCCACTTTTTCTCTTCTATCATTTTCCTGTACTCTTGTTCCTCTACCTAGATTTAATATATTATATAGTGAAAGTGAAGTTGCTCAGTAGTGTCTGACTCTTTGCGACCCGTGGACTGTAGCCCACGAAGCTCCTCCGTCCATGGGATTCTCCAGGCAAGAATACTGGAGTGGGTTGCCATTTCCTTCTCCAAATATATTATATAGCTCCCCCCAAAGGACCTTCAGGACTTCCTGGTGGCTCAGACAGTAAAGCATCTGTCTACAATGTGAGAGACCTAGGTTCGATCCCTGGGTTTGGAAGATCCCCTGGAGAAGGAAATGGCAATCCACTCCAGTACTATTGCCTGGAAAATCCCATGGGCAGAGGAGCTTGGTAGGCTACAGTCCATGGAGTCGCAAAGAGTCGGACACGACTGAGCAAATTCACTAGACTAGACTAAAGGACCTTCAGTTCAGTTTAGTCACTCAGTCATGTCTGACTCTTTGCAACCCAGTGGCATACAGCACTCCAGGCCTCCTTGTCCATCACCAACTCCAAGAGTTTACTCAAACTCATGTCCATTGAGTCAGTGATGCCATCCAACCATCTCATTCTCTGTCATCCTCTTCTCCTCCTGCCTTCAGTCTTTCCCAGTCTTTTAAATGAGTCAGTTCTTCACATCAGGTGGCCAAAATATTGGAGTTTCAGTTTTAGCATCAGTCCTTCCAATGAATATTCAGGATTTCCTTTAGGATGGACTTCCTTGAATATCTAATGATTTCCTTTAGGATGGACTGGGTGGATCTCCTTGCTGTCCAAGGGACTCTCAAGAGTCTTCTCCAACAACACAGTTCAAAAGCATCAATTCTTTGGTGCTCAGCTTTCTTTATAGTCCAACTCTCACATCTGTACATTACTAGAGAAAAAACCATAGCCTTGACTAAATGGATCTTTGTTGGCAAAGTAATGTCTTGGCTTTTTAATATGCTGTCTAGGTAGGTCATAACTTTTCTTCCAAGGAGCAGGCATCTTTTAATTTCATGGCTGCAATCACCATCTGCAGTGATTTTGGAGCCCCCAAAAGAAAGTCTGCCACTGTTTCCACAGTTTCCCCATCTATTTGCCATGAAGTGTTGGGACCAGATGTGATGATCTTAGTTTGAGCTTTAAGCCAACTTTTTCACTCTCCTGTTTCCCTTTCATCAAGAGGCTCTTTAGTCCTTCTTCACTTTCTGCCATAAAGGTGGTGTCATCTGCATATCACCGGATATATCTGGTGTCATGCCAGATATTTCTCCTGGCAATCTTGATTCCAGCTTGTGCGTCATCCAGTCCAGCATTTCTCATAATGTACTCTGCATATAAGTTAAATAAGCAGGGTGATAATATACAGCCTTGACATACTCCTTTCCCTATTTGGAAACAGTCTGTTGTTCCATGTCCAGTTCTAACTGTTGCTTCCTGATCTGCCAAATTAAAAAATAAAAGACCTTAGCCAAATTTAAAAATTCAGCTATCACAGGTGCACTTAAGTTTCTCAACTTCCAGGCAAGAAATATCAGAATCAGAGCACTACCCTTCTGTATCAGACTGCATTGCAAACATCTTCACAGGTCTTAACCTGACTGCTTCCTAACCTCAACTTTTTATCCTTCTACTGGAACCTTCTCTTCCTTTGCTGCCCATCTCAAGGTCTGGTTTCATGTGGTGTCGGTCAGAAATATTGAGAGTCATTATGCATTTCCTTCTTTTTCCTACATCCACCCTGTCACAAGATCTTCTTTCATTTGTTCAGAAACCTTTCATCAAGCACTTGTTATGTACTATGACAGAAGAAAAATGAATAGAAAGGAAATTAGACAATAACACAGATGTGATGTTATGAAAATATATGTAAGCTCAGAAAGTTGGATTCAGTCTATCTGCCGAGCATCTCCAAGCCCATCTCTGTTCTCTGCTTTCCTTTTCCACAGTCACTCCTGCTTTTCTTCTACTTTTCTGCAGTTGCCTCTCATTCTATGCAGTCGGTACCCTTTAATCTGCCTTCCTCACTGTTGTCAGAGTGACCTTTATAAAATGCCATTTGATCAGGTCACCGGCTGATGTTCAGATCTTAAGTGGTTCTCAAAGCTGTCATGGTGTAGTTCACAGTTCATGGCTGAACATCCAAAGCCCTTCACATTTAGGCCCCAGACTTGTTTCCAGCCTCATCTTAGACCATTGCTTCACGTGTTTTCACATCTTCCTCAGACAGCATCTTTTTCCTGGAGCATATAAGGTTTTCTCATATCTCTGTGCCTTCTCACTTATGATTACCTGTTTCTATAATTCATCTTCCCTTCTCATGTTCACCCAGCTAATTTTCAGGAAGTCTTCCCTGATGAGCATGACTTCAAGATTCATATATCCTTTCTTTGCTTCTGTTTCTTCTTTTGCATACAACTCTGATGGCAGTAATCAATTCATTCACCAAATATTTACTGAGCACCATATATCATGCTTTAATTTATCTGCCCTTTTATCATAGCACACTGTAAGTTCCCTGGAAGGAAAGATTATATGTCATTTTAGATTGGAGCCCCAGAATCTAAGTATATAGAGAAGTGGCATGCAATAAATACATATTAAATGAGTAGGTACCTATCATAAGAGTCACTGAAGGAAGTACATTGCATTAATGGAATTTATTGGTAGACCCACAACTAGAGGCTAGGATCTCTGGTCCTAGAACCAGACTGTTTATATGAGTCATAGGTATTACACACTGGCTCTGTGTCCTTGAAGAATTTAATATTCACTCCTATAAAATGTAGATAATGATCATCTCTACCTTACAGAATTGTTAGATAGTTACATTAACATATATATCCACGAAATGGCCACTTCATTATTAGACATAATGCTTCAGAATGAGATAGCTTGTTGATTTAGCTTATCTTCAACATTCCTTGGAGAAGGAAATGGCAACCCACTCCAGTATTTTTGCCTAGAAAATTCCCATGGACAGAGGGGCCTGGTGGGCTGCTGTCTACAGGGTCGCACAGAGTCAGACACGACTGAAGTGACTTAGCATGCATGCATGCATTGGAGAAGGAAATGGCAACCCACTCCAGTATTCTTGCCTGGAGAATCCCAGGGACAGAGGAGCCTGGTGGGCTGCTGTCTATGGAGTCACACAGAGTCAGGCACGACTGAAGTGATTTAGCAGCAGCAACAGCAACATTCCTTCAAACTCTAAGCCTCTAGGTATTTATGATAATCAAGTCATATATTCCACGTAGTGTTTGAATAATATGGGTTATTATAATAAAAGATAACTTTCGGTTTTGCTGTTCAGTCACTCAGTCGTGTCTGACTCTTTGAGAGCCCATGGATTGCAGTGTGCCAGGCTTCACTGTCCTTCACAATCTCCTGGAGTTTGCTCAAACTCATGTCCATTGAGTTGGTGATGCCATCCAACTATCTCATCATCTGTCGCTCCCTTCTCCTCCTGCTCCTCAATCTTTCCCAGTCAGAGTCTTTTCCAGTGAGTTGGTTCTTCTCATCAGGTGGCCAAAGTATTGGAGTTTCATCTGCAGCATCAGTCCTTCAGTGAATACTCAGGGTTGATTTCCTTTATGATAGACTGGTTCGATCTCCTTGTAGTCCAAAGGATTCTCAAAACTCTTATCCAGCACCACAATTCAAAAACATCAATTCTTCAACACTCAGCCTTCGTTATGGTCCCACTCCAACATTTATACATGACTGCTGGAAAAACCATAGCTTTGACTATGTGGGCCTTTGTCAGCAAAGTAATTTATCTGCTTTTTAATATGCTTTCTAGGTTTGTCATAACTTTTCTTCCAAGAAACAAGTGACTTTTCATTTCATGATTGTAGCCACTGTCTGCAGTGATTTTGGAGCCCAAGAAAATAAAATCTGTTACTGTTTCCACTTTTTCTCCCATCAATTTGCCATGAAGTAATGGCCACCTCATGCGAAGAGCTGACTCATTGGAAAAGACTCTGATGCTGGGAGGGATTGGGGGCAGGAGCAGAAGGGGACGACAGAGCATGGGATGGCTGGATGGCATCACAGACTCGATGGACGTGAGTCTGAGTGAACTCCGGGAGTTGGTGATGGACAGGAAGGCCTGGCGTGCTGCGATTCCTGGGGTAGCAAAGAGTCGGATACGACTGAGCAACTGAACTGAACTGAATGGGACCAGATGCCATGATCTTAGTTTTTTGAATATTGAGTTTCAAGCCAGACTTTTTACTCTCCTCTTTCACCCTTATCAAGAAGCTCTTTAGTTCTTCTTCACTTTCTGCCATTAGAGTGATATCATCTGTATATCTGAAGTTGTTAATATTTTTCCAGCAATCTTGATTCTAGTTGTAATTTATCCAGACCAAGATTTCACATGATGTACTCTGCTTATAAGTTAAATAAGCAGGGTGACAATATACAGCCTTGTTGTACTCCTTTCCTAATTTGGAACCACTCAGTCTTTTTTTTTTTATATGTCTGGTTCTAACTGTTGGGCTTCCCTGGTGGCTCAGAGGTTAAAGCGTCTGCCTCCAATGCGGGAGACCCGGGTTCGATCCCTGGGTCGGGAAGATCCCCTGGAGAAGGAAATGGCAATCCACTCCAGTATTCTTGCCTGGAGAATCCCATGGACGGAGAAGCCTAGTAGGTTACAGTCCATGGGGTCGCAAAGAGTCGGACACGACTGAGCGACTTCTCCTTCACCTTCACCTTCTAACTGTTGCTTCTTGACTCACACACATGTTTCTCAAGAGACAGGTAAGGTGGTCTGGTATTCCCATCACTTGAAAAATTTTCCACAGTTTGTTGTGGTCCACACAGTCAACAGCTTTAGCACAGTCAATGAAGCAGAAGCAGATTTTTTTTTTTTTTTTGTAATTCCCTTGTTTTTTCTGTGATCTAGTGAATGTTGGCAGTATGATCTATGGTTCTTCTGCCTTTTCTTAGACACAGCTTGTTCATATGGAAATTCTCAGCTCATGTACTGCTAAAATCTCACTTGGATTTTGAGCATACCCTTGCTAGTATGTGAAATGAATGCAACTGTATGGTAGTTTGAACATTCTTTGGCATTGCCCTTCTTTGAGTTGGGAATGAAAACTGACCTTTTCCAATCTTGTGGCCACTGCTGAGTTTCCCAAGTTTGCTGACATACTGAGTGCAGCACTTTAATAGCATCATCTTTTAGGACTGTAAATAACTCAACTGGAATTCCATCACCTCTGCTAGCCTTATTCATAGTAATGCTTTCTAAGATCTGTTTTACTCCCCACTCTAGGATGTCTGGCTCTAAGTGACTGACCACACATTGTGGTTGTCTGGGTCATTATGACCTTTTTCATGTAATTCTTCTGAGTATTCTTGCCACCTCTTCTTAATCTCTTACATCCTTCATTGTAAATAACACCAAATTCTTTTTAGTGGAACACTATCAAGATTGAAAGCAAGCAGATCTGACACATATCATTACAATTAATTACAGAAATTAATATTTAGTCTGACCTCATTCCCTATAGATTTTTATGGTTTGCAAGAAAATTATAAATCAATTTTTCAAAGCCAGATAGCATGTACAAAATTCAGGTGCAATCCACGTATGTCTCTATAACTTAGGTATAGGGATGCAGAGCATGGAAATACAACAGCTAATAGTATAAAATTTAAATATTTAAATATCCTAACCATCCACAAAAGTTTTTTTTTTAATCATTATTTTGATTATAAAATTTTCTATTTTTATACCTAATGCATTCACTAATTGTCTTGGGGTTTTCAGTATATATCTGATATATGTCAGACATCATTTTACTACTGGGGATACAACATAGTATGAAAGAGACAACAATTTTTACCTTCATGATATATATATATATATCAGTTATAACTGTATATACTTATCATATTGTACATTCATCTTTTGTACTTATTTATCTTGCAACTGAAAGTGTGTACATTTTGACTGCCTTCATTCAATTCTCTCAACCCTCGTGACCAAATTCTGATAACCACAAATCTAATCATTTGTTGTGTGTGTTTGTTTTTGAAGTACAGCTATACTATACTATGTTAGTTCCTGTTATACAACATAGTAATTTAGTAGCTCTATAAATTCTAAATGATCACCATGATAAATCTAGTTATACATCACCATACAAAGGTACTACATAGTTATTGATTATATTACTCACTGTACTTTCCATACCCATGTTTCACTGATTTTGCAACTGGAAGTAGGTGTTTCTTAATCTCCATCATCTATTTCTTTCCTCCCCACAACCCTCTCTCTTCTGGCAATCACCTGTTCATTCTCTGGGCCTTGCAAGTCTGTCTGTCACTAGATCCAACACTCTTAGCCACGCTTTGTCCTAAGTTGCTTCTGCATTAAAGAATAAAAGAACATTCCTTGAAATATCATTTGTAACAGTGAAAGAAACAGTAGCAGATGAGTTAAATAAATTATGACTTAACCACACAAAATGGAAGACTAGTCAGCTTTTTAAATGTTTTTTTTTTTTTTTTTTTTTTTGACAGGATATATTGTCATATTTTTAAAACGTGTACTCAAAAATATGCATTCAGTGGGATTCCATTATGAGGATAATGAAATTTTAAACTTTTGCTTTGTTTTGTTTGCTTTAACTTATTTTTCCACACTAAAAATAACTTGCTTTCATAATAATAATGACATATTATTATATACTTAAAGCATGTAGCCCATGCTTGGCTTTTACAGTTAAGATTCTGGTGCCAAAATTGGGCAATAATACTAGCTTATATACAGAAGTCTGTTTTATTAAAGGTTTCAGACTGGAGGTGTTACATTTTTTAACATGAATCAATTTAATGTAAATATCTTATATATATTTTAAAGAGTCTGAAATAGAAGTACCTTTCTGAACATACCTACATTGTTCACTTGCAAAAATTCTTAAAATAGCTTTTGCTCATTAAGATCTTAAGAGGAGTACACAAACTAAATTATTGCCTGGACTGCAAAAAGCCATAATGAACTTAATATTATTGCTTTCCAAAATATAGACCAATGCTTAATAGACTATTTTACAATAGGAAATGCCTTTGGGGATCAGTATAACAAAATTAAGATCAGTTTATAAAGCCTTACAAAAGGCCCGGTGGCAGCTTAAAAATGTCCAGTGTAATTATTTGTAAGTTCTTTTGCTAACACACCATTTTCCTTCGCAGCCTTGGTTTGTAATGAAGTGAACTGACTGATCTCTGACTTTCCTTCCAGAAATTGCAGTTGTATTGTGCTAATTTCCTAATATATAAGGCCTCCTTAAATTTATCTTAGTCAAAGTCAAATTTAAGGTTGTTGTAACTGAGATGTGAGACTATGCAAAGTCTGTCTTCAATTATTTAATCTGAAGTTAGTTACTGAGACAAATTTAGACAGCCATCATGCTCTCAGCTCCAAGGCATGAGAGGGCAGGAGATCCTTCAGTGGCTTATTCTTCTTAACAGTCTTCACTCTACTGTCCAGACTGAGACCTTTGCTACCCAATGTAGAGGTTGCCAGTGCATCTCTTTACATCTTCAGGAGCTCCATTTCTGATTGGCCCCTATCCTCACATCCAAGATCTTTCATACCTCCCCTTAACGTTCAAGGCTGGCTAAAGTAGGTGCTACTTTTATCACCTAATGCAGAGATTGGTCTAACAACTTTAAACATAGAAAGGCATATGTACAGCATCAAAATATTGGAATTAAATTACACTGAGATTTAATAACTAGGTTCTTTAGAAATATTTTTGGTTTTTTCTACAATAAATTTTATTAATGAGAATAAACTCTGTCTTCAGTGCTTTGTTTTTAAAAATAAGTCATATTACATGCATCATAATTATTTGTGTTAATAAAAATGATGTTTTAATTAATTATAAAAACATTTATGAAAATACATTTTATATTTTGAGTCATTTCATATTTGTAAGCAAAATGCCTTGAGATTGTCTGGGTCAATCCATATTCACTGTCATAGAGTGCTCACCAAAATTTGAAACTGACCTCTTTTTAACATAAAACTTTCTGAAAGAAAGCCTAAAAGAAAGTTTATTCCAAAAGTAAGATTTGAAAAAAGCTTCTGATTCATAGAGAAACTACTGAAAGAGTTGACTTATTTATATGAAATTCTGATAATGTATGGAGGTTATTCATCTGAATTGATATCAGCTTCCAATGTTAAATATCTTTTCTGTTGGCCCTCGAAGTAGAAACCTTTCCCCGGTCTTGAAATCTGCCTATTGTTATGCTTGATAGAAGAAATAATTACTTTTGAGAATAGCCCTTTTTCAATTTCTGACCAAATATTTTGTCCCTTCTATGACTTCTATCTATGTTGATTGCTCTATTTTCCAACTCTGAAAAAGATTGATGATAGTATTTCTCTTCTTTACATTGGTATGTGGCTAGCAGGTGGTGCAGTGGTAAAAAAAAAAAAAATCATCTACTAATGCAGGAGACACAGGTTTAATTCCTAGGTTGGGAAGATCCCCTGGAGGAGGAAATGGCAGCCTACTCCAGTATTCTTGCTGGAAAATCCCACGGACAGAGGAGCTTGGTGGGCTAAACACCGTCCATGGTGTCACAAAAAGTCAGACATGACTGAGTGCACAAGAAAGAGGAGCCTTCCAAAGAGAAGGAAATGGCAACCCACTCCAGTGTTCTTGCCTGGAGAATCCCAGGGACGGGGAGCCTGGTGGGCTGCCGTTTATGGGATCGCACAGAGTCGGACACAACTGAAGCAACTCAGCAGCAAGAAAGCTGTGGCTCAGACAGTAAAGCGTCTGCCTACAATGCGGGAGACCCGGTTTCAATCCCTGGCTGGGGAAGATCCCCTGGAGAAGGTGATGGCACCCCACTCCGGTACTCTTGCCTAGAAAATCCCATGGACGGAAAAGCCTGGTAGGCTACAGTCCATGGGGTCGCAAAGAGTCGGACATGACTGAGCAACTTCACTTTCACTTTCCAAAGAGAAAACTGGGTCTCACTGGTAAAACAGACATTTAGAGAGAAGTCTGCTTCTTATTTTTACTTGAAAAACTGTGTATCAAAATAGATAGTTATGGTCAACCTTCAATGCTGAAATAAACATAGCTGAAAACAAAAAGCATACATTTTAATATAGTCACCAGAACCCAATCTTTCAAAAAACAAACTCCTAAATTTCATCTTAGGCTCTTTCTCATACATCAGTTCATGGATGAAGGGTACATTGTACATAAATAGTTCATGCTGAGTGAAGCAGTTAATTAACATACCAATAGTAACCCACTTAATATTAGTCAAAGGAGTAACTTCCCCAAGGAAGGATTGTACTGTACTTGAAGTCATGAATTGAGTCATTTACATTGACCTTGAGTAAGGCATCAGGACAGACGGTAGAGAATATACCTTTAACAGCAGAAAGAAAGGGTGGAGAGAAGGTATAAGAAAAATAAAGACAGATTAAACTTACTGAGAGGTTTACAGCATGAAATTTATATTTTCTGATTCTTTGATAATAAAATTTAAATGTCATATAATTTTATACTTCTGTACCTTTATTGTTACCTAGTATTACCTAAGTTTTATTTAAATGAAACACATGGGGCAGATAACTTGTGGGAGAAATTTGTTATGATCTGGCAGCATAATCCACTTGAATGTGTTTTGAGATCTTTCACTTGAAATGTGTACATAAAACTTAACTGTATACGTAAATATTATAAATAGTGTTTTATCTATTAAAGATTTCCTTAAGATTCAAAGGTTTAATCAATTTGTGCTTCTCCTCCACCATTATGGTGAGCCCCACATCAATTGTTTAATTCTCGGCATATATTTCTATTCTTAGAAGTTTATTGAAGTTCCCTACTCAAAAAAAAAAAAAAAAAGTCCATATTGGAATGTTAGTGGTAAACCTCAGTTGCATAAATAATGGTGATCCTTTGTAATGAATAATTTAGTCACACTTTAAAAATAATTCATCAGAAACAACTTGTGAGTAGGAAACAGAATAAAGTACTAGAATCCGACTGCTATCCAGATATTACTACATGTGGAATGTTGCATTTTATAACATCACTTTGTTAACTACACTTCTTTGTCCTTATAGGCTCCATCAAAAATCAGTCCTTTTAGAAAACCATAGCACTATCACCCCACTCAAACTTGAACAGGTGAAGTCTGAGTAAATGTAATTCAATCGGTGATCTGTTGCCAGCAACTAAACCTAGAACCTGGGCACAGTGAGTGACAAGATTATAGCCAATGCCCAATCTGCTAGCTAACCATTTTCTTTCTAACATAAATCTAGTACCATCTTTGAGTTCATGCATCTGTCCACTTCTAGGCTGATATTTAACTCAGAGGTTCTCAATTAGGGGTGATTTTGCCCCACCCCCACCTCATCCCTGGGTTATAGTTGGCAATGCCTGGGAACATTTTTAGTTGTCACTCTGGGTGAGAGAGTGTCTAGTCTGTAGAGGTTATGGATAGGTTGCTTAAAGCACAAGAAAACCACCACAACAAACATCTTCTGACCCCAAATGCCAATAGTGCCTAGGTTGAGATCCTCTTGTAACTAACTGAAGAGTCCTCATCCTTCATTAGAGACAAAACCTGGGATGGTTCGAGTTCCATCCAACTTGTTTTAAGCTATGAGAAAATCTTAAGGGAACCAAAGTATGTCAAAAAGCTATGCCATTGTAGATTAGATAGTATAAACTCAGAGTCTAAGAGGGCCTGTCAGGTGATATGAGCAAGTTGGGCCATCCGGATCCTGTGCGCGACATGCTGCTTGTTTTAAGGGAGCAGCCACTGTTCAGCTCCAGGAACTTGTAGCCAGGCAGGAACAAAGGCTTACTGGTAACAGAGCTGCTAAAAAGTGAATTTTCTTTAAAAAGTAGAGAAGCCAGAAATCTAGTTTTCTTTTAAATGTGAATCCCCCTATATTTTAAATGTTTCTAATTCTATTTTTAATAGACCAGAAAGATCAAACAAATTTAGTCTTTTTACCATCAGTTTTTTATTCTTTCTTTCCATTCACTTAACAGACACTAACTAAGAACCTATTATGTTGATGTGGGGAGGGGATATAACTAAGATTATACAGAAATACACAAAATTCTTCACTATTCTGAAGTGGTGAGTTTATCCTACAACGTGCATCCTTCACTGAGGATCAAGCAGACTCTTTTATGATTCTAAGTAATGTGTTTTGAATTAACTGATCAATTGACCTCATTACATTTCCTTAGCATCTTTTCCTATTATAACAGCCACATATACCTGGATCTCTTATTCCCCAATTAGCAACTCAGAGCAACTCAGGGACAGTGCTTTGAAAATTAAAGGTCCTAAATTTAATGGCTTAGAGATGTTCTACTCAAACGACTCGTATCTTCCATCTCTTTTTCTTTTTCCTCAACTTTTTTTTTTTTAACTTATGCCCGTCTCCATTTTATCATAATTAAGTGACTTAATGGACTTAGGACTAAGTATGTTTAAAGTACTTTACTTTGCCCCCATTACCCTGGAGGAGGGAATGGCAATCCACTCTGGTATTCTTGCCTGGAGAATTCCATGGACAGAGGAGGTGGGCGAGCTACAGTCCGTGGGATCATAAAGAGTCAGACATGACTGAGCAAAGAATACACACACACGCACAATGCAACTAATAAGGAACCTTCATGTTACCCCAGTGGCTCCTTCAACAGCATTCCAGGTTAATGCTCTTATTTTATTGGCTCTTTCACAGTTTAAAATTTTATATTATACTACTGCATATTATTATTAAATATGCTTGAAAACATCTGCTTCGTGATACAATTCCTTGCCCCTTCCCTCGCCCTGTTTTCAATATTTGTGGGTCTCAGCTTGGAGATTCCCACTAGTTAGTAAGTGGGATGAGGCTGTGTGGCTTTGTTGCCATGTGGGCTTCCCTCGTGGCTCAGGGGTAAAGAATCTATCTGCCTGTCAGTGCAGGAAATACAGAGACACAGGTTCAGATTCTCTGATCAAGGGAATGGCAACCCACTCCTGTATTCTTGCCTGGAGAATCCCATGGACAGAGTGATCTGGCAGGCTACAGTCCATGGGGTCATAGATAGTCGGACGCCATTTAATGACTAAACAAATTCCAAGAACAGTGTTTCTAAAACCTTTAGAAATTCCTAAACAAGAATGATAAAGGTGCCTTGATGTTCATAACAAACCTGTTTCTATCACACTTGAGTTAATGTTAATGAGGTTACTTTTGGAAAGTATCGAAAGAAGGGAGTTGGTTGCTAGAGAAACCCACCCTGAGATTAGTGGGTTGGAACTTTCAGTCTCACCCACTTGTCCTCCAGGAAGGAGAGAGGGGCTGGAGGTTGAATGACTTGCCAATGGCCAAACATTTAATCAATCACACCTACATAATGAATCCGCCTTAAAAACTCAAAATGATGAGGTTGGTCAAGCTTCTGGGTCAGTGAACAGATGGAAATGGGGGTAGTACAGAGAACGTGAAGAAGCTCTGAGCCCCTACCCACATTACTTGACCTCTTCATCTTGATGTTCAATTGTATCCTTTATAATACTCTTTATAATAAGCTGGTAAACATCAGTTCAGTTCAGTTCAGTTCAGTCACTCAGTCGTGTCCGACATTTTGCGACCCCATGAACCGCAGCTCTCCAGGTCTCCCTGTACATCACCAATTCCTGGAGTTTACTCAGACTCATGTCCATTGAGTTGGTGATGTCATCTAACCATCTCATCCTCTATCGTCCCCTTCTCCTCCTGCCCTCAATCTTTCCCAGGATCACAGTCTTTTCAAAAGAGTCAGCTCTTTGCATCAGGTGGCCAAAATATTGGAGTTTTAGTTTCAATATCAGTCCTTCCATTGAACACCCAGGACTGATTTCCTCTAGGATGGACTGGTTGGATCGCCTTGCAGTCCAAGGGACTCTCAAGAGTCTTCTCCAACACCACAGTTCAAAAGCATCAATTCATCGGCACTCAGCTTTCTTTATAGTCCAACTCTCTCATCCATACATGACTACTGGAAAAACCATAGCCTTCACTAGAGAGACCTTCGCTGACAAAGTAATGTCTTTGCTTTTTAATATGCTGTCTAGGTTGGTCATAACTTTCCTTCCAAGGAGTAAGCATCTTTTAATTTCATGGCTGCAATCACCATCTGTAGTGATTTTGGAGCCCCCCCAAATAAAGTCTGACACTGTTTCCACTGTTTCCCCATCTATTTGCCATGAAGTGATGGGACCGGATGCCATGATCATAGTTTTCTGAATGTTGAGCTTTAAGCCAACTTTTTCACTCTTCTCTTTCACTTTCATCAAGAGGCTCTTTAGTTCTTCTTCACTTTCTGCCATAAAGGGTGGTATCATCAGCATATCTGAGGTTATTGATATTTCTCCCAGCAATCTTGATTCCAGCTTGTGCTTCCTCCAGCCCAGCGTTTCTCATGATGTACTCTGCATATAAGTTAAATATGCTGGGAAACATAAAAAATAAAACAAAAGTACTTTAATGAGTACAAACAGGTTCTGGAAGAATGAGAATTTTGTGTCTAAAATCAGTGTCATTTGTATAGACCCTGTTATCCTGATTTGTATGTTTTGATTTATATTCTAAGAACCTTGTGCCTAAGAACTCATTTAATTCTTTCAACAACCCATGGGAGATTATCTTCATTTTGTAAATGAGGAAACTGAGTTTCAGAATGGTTAAGGGACTTGATCGTTTTCACACGTGCATGCATATTAAGTCGCTTCAGTTGTGTCCAACTCTTTGTGACCCTATGGACCATAGGAACTATCAGGTCCCTCTATCCATGGGATTCTCCAGGCAAGAATATTTGAGTGGGTTGCCATGCCCTTCTCCAGGGGATATTCCTGACCCAAGGATCAAACCCAGGTCTCCTGCATTGCAGACAGATTCTTTACCATTTGAGCCACCAATTGGTAAGTTTTGAAACCAGAATCTGAATCCTGGACATCTGTGGAAGCCCTTGCTCTAGACAGAACAAATATGTGGGCTTAAAATTGGGATTTGTTGTTTAGTCTCTAAATCATGTCCAACTCTTTTGTGACTCCATGGACTATAGCCCACCAGCCTCCTCTGTCCATGGGATTTCCCAGGCAAGAATACTGGAGTGGGTTGCCATTTCTTTCTTCAAGGGATCTTCTCAACCCGGGGATTGAATCCACATCTCTTGCATGCAGGCGAATTCTTTACCACTGAGGCACCAGAATGGGTCAGGCGGAATTGGGATAGGAGGGCAAATTAGAGGAAAATACAAGTTCTGCTTCACCCTCCCTGATGAGTCTCTGTAGAGTTTAATTCTTGTTCTTACTTCATGCTCTGACACATGCACACACATGAACAACATTTACATGGAGTCAGACATCAGACCTCTAAAAAACTTACATTTCTGAAGACCCAGAGCCACAGTGCCATATCTGAACCTCATTTCTCCTTCCTGTTATGCTATGTTAACACTGGCAGTCTACCTTCGCTCTGTGATGATGAGAATTAGGTTAAGTAATTTTTGTCTTCCACACTCTCTTCCAAGTAATTAACCCAATTTATGCTCAGTTTTATCTTTTAAAACTAACAGAATCATCAATGGCAATTATTATTTAGCTCATATCCAGACTACTGAATCTCTTGTATACTTGCAGATTTTTAACAATCAAATTTCTCTATTTGCAAGTTTCAATTTTAGGTAAGGAAAATATAAACTTGAAAAGAGATTAAAAGTAAGAGTCTGTGTAAAATTTACTTTTTACCTAATTTAGAAAACCCACTTAAATATATGTGCATTCTAAAACTATAAAAGAAACAAAACATTTTTTTATAGTAGTGTGTGTATGTTAATCCCAAACTCCTGATTTATTCCTTCTTCCTCCCCCAACCCAAGATACTTTTGAATTAAGTTTTTTTTTCCTCAGGATATTTAAGGAAAGAATTTTCTTAAAAAAAAAAAAAAAAAAAAACAACCAAAGCCCTGTTTCTGTACAGTAAAGTGGACTCACTGCATTAGTCATCTACAGTATTAAGAAACTAATAATTGTTTTTTATGCTTTTCAAGCCTCTTAATTTAGTAAACCTATAATTGAAAAGCAAAACTTTGCAATAAAATAATATAATTCAGTTCATGTTGCTATGGGAAAGTAAAGGGTTTCCTCCCACTTTACTTTATTAATTTTCAAATAATGCTTAAGGGCTTGTTATGATAGTTCTTTACAAGGTAGTAAATATATAGTTATCCAGACTGTCTGGGTTGAAAACTAATTACCATTAGAAACTGAAGCATTTAGGCTTGTTATTTCTGCAAATCAAACGACTCCAAATACAATTTTCATATTAAATCCAATGTACAATGATCTAGGGATAGCCTCTCAGAGCAAACTATAATCTAAAACATCCCTCTTTCTTATTATTGTTGGTAAGCAAGCCAACTGGAACTTTAAAATGTGGCAGGGAAAACGGAAGTTGGGGAGACAGGTAGTGAAAGCAACAATTTGGAAGAACATTAAGTTTCTTTCAATGCAAATTTGTAGAAAGGAGGGCAGGAAGAAAATACATTATCTAAAGGAAAATATCAAACACTATACAGATTAGAAGGCATGTCCAAGACTAAATTAACAGAGTTCTTTATAATTTCCCTCGGCACTGTTTGCTTGCTATCCTTTGCCAGTGATATTTTTACCTTTCACATTTAAAAAATAGTGTTAACATAAGGTAAAGTAGAAACAGTAGAAAAGGGGAGTTTTACTATTCAAAAGGAAAGTGAAAGTATAAAAACACAAGAAATCTCATGTTTTTATTCATATTTTAAATAATCATACATGTTAGACTTTTAAAGTTATTTCCAGACAAGTTCTTTAAAAAGACAAATAAGGGTTTTTATTTCCATTTAATAATTTCAAGGTTTAGAAATTAAAAATATTACAGATATAAAAATAAAAATACTGCCAAATGTACAGTAAAAAGTGATGTTAATTAATATTTAATGCAAATTAGATGACTACCAAGATATGTGTGTCAAGTGAAAATGAGGAAATTATTGAGAATGTTTGTGTTTGTGGACTTGAGTCAGGATATGGTGAAGGAAAAATTAATTTTGAAAAATTAAAATCTTTGATTTAATAAGTTGGCTGAGCTAATTTAAAAACATAAAAATG
>SJYT01067661.1:35703-58991 GCA_006410635.1 Cephalophus harveyi
TGTGTTTGTGGACTTGAGTCAGGATATGGTGAAGGAAAAATTAATTTTGAAAAATTAAAATCTTTGATTTAATAAGTTGGCTGAGCTAATTTAAAAACATAAAAATGTGATAATTGTATATTGTTTATTATCAAATACAAATATTATTATGTATGCAATTACTTCATGATTGTGGAGACAAAGGGATTCATCTGTCAACAGCAGTCCTATGAGAGAGTCTTTAAAAGTTTACATAATAATTTATGCAATTGATTTTTTCTTTAAAGTTATGGATAAACACAATTTTATACTAAAGCCTTTTGTAATGTTAGAAGAGAAAGCATTTTAAAATAAATTCCATTTAATCCTTCTAAAAATATTCTCATTTTAATATTTATTCTTTTTTTGGTAAACTGGTTCACACAGAGGTGCACTTTTTGATAATGAATTCTTATTTTTCAAAAGGTAGATTCCTTAGGACTAACTCTAATTTGTGTTGATTTATTTTTGACCCATGTTTTAAACATTTCCTTTATTTTTGAATACTAGTCAATGATGGCAAGTGTTATTGAGCAGGAAATAATGTAGAATAACAAATGTGGCAGGATGGATGAAAGTGAGATGAAAGGTTCATCTACTGGGAAACTTTTTGACATTGTTGACATTAAGTGGTAGGGCTTCTCAGCTGGCACTAGTGGTAAAGAACCCACCTGCCAGTCTGGAGATGTGAGTTCCATTCCTGAGTTGGGAAGATCCCCTGAAGAAGGGCATGGCAACCCACTCCAGTATTCTTGCCTGGAAAATACCCATGGACAGAAGAGCCTGGGGTGGCTATAGTCCATAGGGTCACAAAGAGTCGAGCACAACTAAAACAGTTTAGCACAGACACATGACATTAAGTGGTAGAAGAAAGAGACTGATTCCCCCAATATGATATATGTCTTTTCATTCCCAACTTCATCAAAATTCTCCATTACAATATGTGAGAAAGTGACATTATCCTTAAGAGACAAGAAATTTGAATCTGACATTTTTCCATTCTCTATTCAACAACAATAGCAGAAAACCATAATGACAACACTAATATTTATTGAGCAATTACTGTGTCACTCTGAAAAGTTGAACACATACTTCCATTCTATCCCCCCTCATTTGTCTCCACGAAACTACTACTATTTTGTACTATATTTATTTTGCACATGTATTATCTTTCTTGTCTTTCTCCCCTCACTAGAATGCACATTCTAAGAATATCCTTAATGAAAAACTCAAATAAACAGCCCTAAATTCACCCCTTCTATTTGCCTCTTTTTGTGTGAGATGTTTTCCTGCAGCATTTTAGTAGAAATAGTTTGTTTCCTACAAATCTGGGGAAAAGGCAGGCAAATAATTAAAGTCCTTAATATAGGAGTAAGTGTGGAAAGAGGAGAGTGAAGAAGTTGGCTTAAAGCTCAACATTCAGGAAACTAAGATCATGGCATCTGGTCCCATCACTTCATGGCAAATAGATAGGGAAACAGTAGCTGACTTTATTTTGAGGGGCTCCAAAATCACTACAGATGGTGACTGCAACCATGAAATTAAAAGACACTTACTCCTTGGAAGGAAAGTTATGACCAACCTAGACAGCATATTAAAAAGCAAAGACATTATTTTGTCAAAAAAGGTCCATCTAGTCAAGGCTATGGTTTTTCCAGTAGTCATGTATGGATGGGAGAGTTGGACTATAAATAAAGCTGAGCGCAGAATTGATGCTTTTGAACTGTGGTATTGGAGAAGACTCTTGAGAGTCCCTTGGACTGCAAGGAGATCCAACCAGTCCATCCTAAAGAAAATCAGTCCTGGGTGTTCATTGGAAGGACTGATATTGAAGCTGAAACTCCAATATTTTGGCCATCTGATGAGAAGAGCTGACTCATTTGAAAAGACCCTGATATTGGGAAAGATTGAGGGCAGGAGGAGAAGGGGACAACAGAGGATGAGATGGTTGGATGGCATCACTGACTCGATGGACATGGGTTTGGGTGGACTCCAGGAGTTGATNATTGGAAGGACTGATATTGAAGCTGAAACTCCAATATTTTGGCCATCTGATGAGAAGAGCTGACTCATTTGAAAAGACCCTGATATTGGGAAAGATTGAGGGCAGGAGGAGAAGGGGACAACAGAGGATGAGATGGTTGGATGACATCACTGACACAATGGACATGGGTTTGGGTGGACTCCGGGAGCTGGTGGTGGACAGGGAGACCTGGTGTGCTGCGGTTCATGGGGACACAGAAAGTCAGACAGGACTGAGTGACTGAACTGAACTGAACTGTGGAATGTAATAACACAAAGAGAGTCTGTGTCGTTGAAATTTAGAGAATGAGATGTTAGGAAGGTAGGAGGGGCCAAACCGTCTTCAATGATGAAGCATGATGGGGCAACCTGGTTCAAGTCTTAAAGAGTTCTTTCCGGGTACATTGAGAATAGTAGACTTCGCCCAGAATGTAGTTGCAAAAGGAATCCTGGAGACAAGTTAGGAGAGGACTGCAATAAACCAGAAGGGAGGCGGTGATGCAGCAGAAATAAAAATGTAGACAAATTGGGCACACATACATAATGATGAGAGAACTGATGTGAGTTTCTAATTAATCTCACTAAAGCTAAGGTCCATGAAGGCAGCAATTTTCTCTTTCTTGTTCTTTGTGAATCCCTCATATCTACAAAACAGCCTGGCACATAAAAGATGGTCTATTTGTAAATAGTATAATAGGATATTTACTTTTTGTGTGTTTTGCTTCATTTTTAGTAGTTTTGTGGCTTTAGTTTGCAAAATTAAAAGATGGCTACCTGATATTAGTCCATAGATAATATATATACATATATATGTGTGTATATATATATATATATGTGTGTGTGTGAGGGAGTGAAGCAGGAAGAGGAGTAATTCTTTACTGAAATCCAAATGCCTGGGAACCATTATTCTAAAATGCACTCTATTAAAAATCACCTCTTAGCATCCTAATTAAAGCTGAAATAGTAGCTGTGGGGCTCAGGAATTTTCATTGTATATATATATATACATTTCATTGTGTGTTCATATATATATATATATATATATATATATATATATGAAAGGGTGTTTATGTGTGTAAATGGCACCATTTATAAATTAATTCTGTTCTCTCTTTCCAAAGCAAGAATAAGCTGAGCATATGCCTTTTCAAGCACTGAAAAAATTAATCCCCTTTTTAATGATGAAAATAATACAACTCTAGCACTCACACTGATGAGAGATCCTTTGCAATGAAAACACACTTTGCTTTAGTTATTGATTTTAGAAACACAAAAGTTTTTCAGCCTTTATCTATAATTTTGCCTAATTTGGCTAAGTTTAATTACTTTCCATAATAAACTTTCTGTGAGACTGGTTTTTAAGTCACTACTGTAGTCACAGCAGTGACCTCAATAATCAGAGTATTTCTCTGTGGACATTTCTAAATAGAGCTGAAACAATTTTCCAGTCTAATTTATATAAAAGGAACTGATCTAGGCCAAATAATAATATTCTTCTGTGTTTGTATTGAAAGAAAATATGGAAACCTTCTTAATATTCAGAAACAGTTCTCACTATATAGATTATGACATTCTATTTATATTGTATTGGAAATTCATCACATTTTCTTTAGCTATTGGCTTGCAAAATAAGGTCATATAATGTGAAATGGATTTTTTTACATAATCAAATAGGTGAATGTTACATATCCTCACAGATTATTTCTTTGGAATCAATTATATTCAAAAGTTCTATAATAAGCTTTTAAATATTTATAGGAATGTGAAGTAATTATTGTTATGTAGATGACTAATTTGGAGATTTTGAAACTCACTTTACACCATGTGCAGTTGTCTTGTCGAGAATAAACTTGGCCTACTCCAGTGTCCGACAGAGATGTGCACAAATACTATGGAATAAAACATGACAATATTACTTGACTCATTCAGATTTGTTTCCTTTAGCTAAACAGACTTATTTTTTTCAAGGGATTTGACATTAATTCTTTCGTTTGTATTGTGGACATAAGCCTCAGTTACCTGCACTGGTGATTGTTGCTCTTTGTAAATATCTAAAGACACCATGTCTCTGATAATGGCAAGCTGAGAAAGGAAACCTGTAAGTATTCATGTGTTATTATTATGAATTATTTCAAATGGAACTCAGCTGGTTTTCCCAGAAAATTAAAGCAACATGTCCTCTTTCTTGATCAAAATACATTGTTTATTAGATATAAAGTATATTTGTACAAAGATTAAGATAGAAAATGAGAAGTTTTCAAAAACTGAAATTATGCAATGCAAAATTTAATCTCCTTTAAGTTGCCAAGTCAGATTCTGCAATTGTTCCTTTAATGACTGTTAATTATTAAAATTCTAGTTTTATACTCTTCACTTTTAAACAAAAGCCCATGATCCACATGCTAATGAAGTAAACACTCAATAAAACTGAAAGAAAAAAATAGAAGAAAACATTCACGCCAGTGATGATGGAGCAGTCCTGAAAAGCCCTCTCTTTAGACTACTACTTGAGTTCTGACTCAGCTCTTGATAGAAATGTGGTGACTTTGGGCCAGCAGCTTAGCCTCTTTCACCATGTCTTTTTATCTGTATAATGGGAATAATAATAATATCTATTTCACAGTGTTGTAAAATCTAAATGAGTTAATATTTATAAAGTTCTTACTAAGTGCCCAGCAAATTTCTAAAAATGTTTATTGTCTAAAATAAGTAACATTCTCATATAAAAATAAAACTCTATGGCACAAAGTAATAGTAACTCTGGCTTCCATTTACCAAGAAGGGCGTTTTGAAACAATGAGAAACTGCTGAAACATAGAAATGGAAATTCCAAATAAAGAGGAGAACTAAAACAGACAAACAAAGCAAAATATGATACAAATTATCTTCAATCTCTTCCCTATTATGGAAATTAGCATCAGGGACTTTGCTGACGCACTTTAATTATCATTATGTCAAAACACAGATAAAACCTATAGAATACTGGTTTTCTATATTATGATAAAAACTGTAATTTGAATTGAGGAATAATAATATTCTTGGTATAAAATATTGGTATTATTTTGGTATAAAATTGGTATTATATTCTTGGTATAAAATATTACTTATCAAAAAATTGAGGAACTCATTAATAGATTACACTACTGTAGAAAGAACAAAAATCTTCTGGAAAATATAACTTTTTGAATAGCAGGCCAGCCCCTAACAACTGTGTGCCTGTCCAAGAGTATAACTGAAGACCCACAGAACATGTTAAAGGCTTCAAAGCAGGTTGAGAAATATTAAGTAAAATATATCTTTCCTCCTTGACACACATGCTTCATAACAACCCAATGAGATACAAATGTAACAGACTCTGCAGACCCCTTGGAGATCCATAGCTGATTTCAATCCCTGGCCCCTCTCCTTGATCACTTACCGCTTCTCTCCCCATACTGCCAGCACCTTGAATTGCCTTGTCATGAATTTGAAAGTTCTAGTCCTCATATGAATACTCAGTCCTCTACAGAAATTATGGTACGTTTATACAATGGAAGGAATATTACTTGGCTATAAAAAGGGAGTTCATTTGAGTCAGTCCTAATGAGATGGCTGAACCTAGCTAGAACCTATCGTAAAGAGTGAAGTAAGAGAGAGAAAGACAAACAGTTTATATTAATGCATGTTTATGGAATCCAGAAGGATGATATTGATGAACCTATATCCAGGGTAGCAATGGAGATGCAGACATAGAAAACAGACTTGTGGACACAGAGGGTAAAGGATACGGTGGGACAAATGGAGAGAGTAGTATGGAAGCATATATATTACCATATGTAAAATAGATGCATGCATGCTAAGTCACTTCAGTCATGTCTGACTCTTTGCAACCCTATGGACTGTAGCCCACTAGGCTCCTCTGTCCATTGGATTCTCCAGGCAAGAATACTGGACTGGATTGCTTTTCCTGGTGGCTCAGATGTAAAGCAAATAGCCAATGGCAATTTGCTGTGTGATGCAATCAGCTCAACCCAGGGCTCTGTGAAAACCTAGAGGGATGGGAAGGGATGGGAGATGGGAGGGAGGTTCAAGGAGGGAATGTATGTATACCTATGGCTGATTCATTCTGATGTATGGCAAAACCCAGCACAATATTGGAAAGCAATTATCTTCCAATAAAAAAAAATTTTTTTTTAAACCTCAACCCTTACCTTCCTTAAATATTAGCCCTCTGGTCAACTTTCAGACCTAAATGTGGCCCCAGTCAGTCCTCAAAACTTCAGGTCCCAAGAATAGGCATGTGCCAGCTTCAAGAAACTTGAATTCACTTGTTTGGGTGGGGATTTCCACATTTTCACACCTATTTGATCCCCATGATCCCAAGAACTTCTCACCTTTTTGGAGAAATACACAGGACGAACTCCGGGAGTTGGTGATGGACAGGGAGGCCTGGTGTGCTGCGATTCATGGGATCGCAAAGAGTCAGACATGACTGAGCGACTGAACTGAACTGAACTGAAGGCAGGGATTCCTCCTACCTGGGGATATTGATGAACAGAATAAGTCTAAGATTAGTTTCATAAATCACACATGAAATCAGTCTTATTACAGTCACACCAAGCATGTAGGTGATTTAAGAACATGATAGATATCTTTCTACAAAAATACACTGTTTAGCCTGAGTGGCCTCCTGCTCCTGGATTATTTAGAATGATAAGGTTTGTTTTGAGCAACATTGGTCTGGCCCATTTTCCTTAGATATTTTTTATTCCCATGAACTTCATTTAAAGCAGTGACCTCATTGACTTACTTATGGTAAGTCACTGATTCAGTTCGTTAACCATTCAAAAAATATTTACAAAGCATCTAGTATGTGCCAAGAACAAATGTCAGCACTGGAACAGTGTTCCAAAAATAGACACCATTTCTGCCTTCCCCAAATTTAAAATCTAAGGGAAAAAAAAAATCACACAAGCAAAAGTAATAATGATGCTGTGGGTTAAATGATACCTAGGGAATTCTGAGAGCACATACAGAGCTGTTTGAAATACAAGGCAAACTTTGTCAGGAAAAGTGACTTTTGAGCTCACCCCATTAAGGAAAGGTAGAGCTTAACTATGTAAAGAGTGGAGGAGATGTACAAGAACCAGAGTGAAATTATATATCCTTATGAAAGAATATATTATATTATGGAAAGAGAGAGAGAAATTTCCTACTCAGTATCTTTATGGGTAGTAAAATCTGAAAAGAGAAATAGCAAGTGATGAACATGATGTAGTCTTCAGGGGTCATCATTCAGGACCTTGAAACTCATGGCAAACATTGGACTTGATTCTAATAGTAATGAGGCAGGTCAGTGGGCACTGAAGGGCTTTATGAACGGTTCAGTTCAGCTCAGTTCAGTTGCTCAGTTGTGTCTGACTCTTTGCGACCCCATGAATCAGAGCATGCCAGGCCTCCCTGTCCATCACCAACTCTCGGAGGTCACTCAAACTGATGTCCACCGAGTCAGTGATACCATCTCATCCTCTGTCGTCCCCTTCTCCTCCTGCTCCCAATCCCTCCCAGCATCAGGGTCTTTTCCAACGAGTCAACTCGTTGCATGAGGTGGCCAAAGTATTGGAGTTTCAGTTTTAGCATCAGTCCTTCCAATGAACACCCAGCACTGATCTGCTTTAGAATGGACTGGTTGGATCTACTTGCAGTCCAAGGGACTCTCAAGAGTCTTCTCCAACACCATAGTTCAAAAGCATCAATTCTTCTGAGCTCAGCTTTATTCACAATCTGACTCTCACATCCATACATGACCACTGGAAAAACCATAGCCTTGACTAGACAGACCTTTGTTGACCAAGTAATATCTCTGCTTTTTAATATGCTATCTAGGTTTGTTATAACTTTCCTTCCAAGGAGTAAGCGTCTTTTAATTACATGGCTGCAATCACCATCTGCAGTGATTTTGGAGCCCACCAAAATAAAGTCAGCCACTGTTTCCACTGTTTCCCCATCTATTTCTCCTGAAGTGATGGGACCAGATGCCAAGATCTTCGTTTTCTGAATGTTGAACTTTAAGCCAACTTTTTCACTCTCCACTTTCACTTTCATCAAGAGGCTTTTTAGTTCCAAATGCCTGATATATACTAAATAATTTTAATTATTCTTAAAATAATGTTAGTGATAACATTGTTGTATAGATTATGAACCAGATAAGTAAATGACCATAGATTTCATCTTAGCATTCCATTCAAATCTTTACGGTTTTTAACATATAATTCTTAGAAAGTTTTTAAAAAATCTTATTATCTGAGTAAAACTGAGACCAAAAGAATGCTAAACATGAAAACTAATGAGTGCTGAGGAATAAAACAGGAAAGCTAGAAAGTAAAACACCATAGGAAAAGAAAGTTGATGTTTATTAGGGCAGTTGCTTAATATATATAGATTCATGTAATCCTCAACATTTTCATTCTCAAATTTATCACAAAGGAGACATTGATCAGTAAATTAGACACAGGGAAAAAAAAAACCTGAATTTAGAAGGAAAAGACAAACCGGAGAAATTCTTCTAGAACTCAGATCACAAAGGAAAAGAGATTGAAAATACATATATATGTACCAATAAAAGTATAGATCAAAAAAAAAAAAACCCAATCACAGTATCAATATAATAGGAACTTCTGAATGAGAGCAGGAGAAGCATTGATATTCAAAGGAATAATAGAAAAAAATATTTTCTGATGTAACAAAAAAAAGGTTTTAGTCTGAAAACTGAGAGTACACATTGTACTTTAGATGAACTTCAAGAAAACAGAACCAGACCTACATGAATCTAGACCTAAAAAAAAAAAAACCCAATCACAGTATCAATATAATAGGAACTTCTGAATGAGAGCAGGAGAAGCATTGATATTCAAAGGAATAATAGAAAAAAATATTTTCTGATGTAACAAAAAAAAGGTTTTAGTCTGAAAACTGAGAGTACACATTGTACTTTAGATGAACTTCAAGAAAACAGAACCAGACCTACATGAATCTAGACCTAACCCATATTTTTTAGGGGCTGAATTTTTACTAGTATGCATGGGCCTGGGCTACTAATAGGTGTGCAAGAGACCACCAAGCAGGTAGTGATTTGTTCAACAATCTCACACATTCAAAGCATCTCAAGCTCTTCCTAGAATGAGTTTGAGTTGTAAAATATGTGTGTGTATGTGTGTGTGTGTGTTTGCATGTACACACCCATGCATGCACACATTTTTGTACTAAGAGGGAACAAAGATGGGGAAATAAAGACTGAGTATACCTTATTTTCAAGTAACAAAACCATTTCTTAAAAAAAAAATATTCTTATCTGTAAGCTCAGTACATATTCAATATGATAAGATTGATATAGAACATTTTTGATTGAACCTGGTGGAATGAACAATTATTCATTGTGATTGATGAAGAATCAACAGCTGAAATAATAGATTAAACTAGAAAGTTTAATTCTCCTGATTTTAAGCAGTCCTGGGCTGTTATGATCAGGTACTCAAATTCTATCTTACTGATCTACCATCCCTAAGGCTCTGCCCACACCTCACATAGTACAAGATGGTTTACCACCATATCCACATTCTATGCAGAAGAATGGAGGGACACACCATTCCCTTTAGGGAACTCACAACTTGTTCTTCAGAGCATGGTCATATAGCCATATGGCACTGCAGAGAAAAATGAGAAACATAATATTTAGCTGGTCAACCACATGCCAAAATAAAATTCTATGGAAATAAGGGGAAATAGATTCTGGGTAGACAGAATTACTTTACTAGCGTGTGAGATGAGTGCAATTGTGCGGTAGTTTGAGCATTCTTTGGCATTGCCTTTTTTTGGGGATTAAGGTTTCTCAAGAGGCAGGTAAGGTGCTCTGGTATTCCTATCTCTTTCAGAATTTTCCACAGTTTACTGTGATCCACACAGTCAAAGGCTTTGGCATAGTCAGTAAAGCAGAAATAGGTGTTTTTCTGGAAATCTCTTGCTTTTTCAATGATCCAGCAGATGTTGGCAATTTGATCACTGGTTCTTCTGCCTTTTCTAAAGCCAGCTTGAACATCTGGAAGTTCACAGTTCACGTATTGCTGAAGCCTGGCTTGGAGGATTTTGAGCAGTACTTTACTAGTGTGTGAGATGAGTGCAATTGTGCAGTAGTTTGAGCATTCTGTGGCATTGCCTTTTTTTGGGGATTGGAATGAAAACTGACCTTTTCCAGTCCTGTGGCCACTGCTGAGTTTTCCAAATTTGCTGGCATATTGAGTGTAGCACTTTCACAGCACCATCTTTCAGGATTTGAAATAGTTCAACTGGAATTCCATCACCTCCACTAGCTTTGTTCATAGGGGTGCTTTCTAAGGCCCACTTGACTTCATATAAGGCCCATCCTTGACTTCCAGCCAGGATGTCTGGCTCTAGGTGAGTGATCACACAATCATGATTATCTGGGTCATGATCTTTTTTGTACAGTTCTTCCGTATATTCTTGCCACTTCTTCTTAATATCTTCTGCTCTGTTAGGTCCATACCATTTCTGTCCTTTATTGATCCCATCTTTGCATGAAATGTTCCCTTGATATCTCTAATTTTCTTGAAGAGATCTCTAGTCTTTCCCATTCTGTTGTTTTCTTCTATTTCTTTGCATTGATTGCTGAGGAAGGCTCTCTTATCTCTCCTTGTTATTCTTTGGAACTCTGCGTTCAGATGCTTATATCTTTCCTTTTCTCCTTTGCTTTTTGCTTTTCTTCTTTTCACAGCTATTTGTAAGGCCTCCCCAGACATACATTTTGTTTTTTTGCATTTCTTTTCCATGGGTTAGGATAATCATGATCAACTTATTTTCTTATGAAAGTCACTCTGACATCAGACCAGGGAATTTTTCAACATTCTGTATCATCAAATATGTGGCAGATAATGGTGGCTGGATATGGTAAGATATGGTAAGAGCATTAAAAGGAATCAAGAGATTAGGGAAATCAGAACTAGAATATTACTTAGCAAGCAGGAGTTGCTACGTGTTTGAGTGTAGAAAATGAGGAAGATGAGTTCTGGATGTCTGTGTTGGGCATCTAGGTGGTTAGTAAATACTACTAAGATAAGTAAGATGAAATAGGGGTTTAGACTGCGAGGGAAAGAGGATGAATGAGTTTAAGATAATGGTGGGACATCCAAGTAGAGTGATGTCTATGGCCAGTGGATACATTTAGGGAAGACAGTCAAGTGTAGGAATAGATGTGGATACTGTCACTGAATAAAGAACCAATGAATTCATAGTAAGGAGCAGGAGAGGAACAGAGGGAGTATGTGGGGTGGGAATAAAAGTTGGAGGGCATAACTTTAAGCATAGGTTTGCAGAGAGAGAAGAAATTATGTAGAAATAAGAGAGATATTAGAAAATAACATGAAGGATGGTGAAGGGAATTTCAGAAGTTTTAAACACAACCAAGGCTTTTTTTAATTATAAAGAACCTGAGTGTCTACAGAACACACAACTTTATATTTATTCAAAGACATATTTATATGCACAAGTTTTTCTCACAGACTACACTTATAATCACACCTACTCACACTCTATATATACACCCACACACATTCACAGACACCACTCATAGTTCCATAAACCCGCAGTCATGGCAATACCACCTATAGAAATTTTCATTCAATAAATTCAACCTCAGATCTCTGCTAGTACATTAATTATTAACCTAAGGAAGTCTACTGATTTAAAAATGAGAAAGCTTTGGTTTGTTATTTCAACAAGAATATGGCTCACATTTCCATCTGTTAAATGGGAACAGTAATACTAGCATAGGAAAGTTTGGGAGCTTAATTGATGTTTATCAAGTGATTCGAGAGCCTAAAATGAAAGGTGTTATGTAATGCTATTACTGTTGCTGGATTGACGGTGGTGACCTACCTTAGCATTTGAGTATTGCGATATCCTAAACCACAATGTAATTCAGGATGATCACAATGTAGTTCAAGATGATAAAACACAAGATATCATTAGGTGAAGTCGCTCTGTCGTGTCCGACTCTTTGCGACCCCATGGACTGTATGTATGTAGCCTACCAGGCTCCTCTGTCCATGGGATTCTCCAGGCAAGAATATTGGAGTGGGTTGCCATTTCCTTCTCCAGGGGATCTTCCCGACCCAGGGATCAAACCCAGGTCTCCCGCATTGGAGGCAGACGCTTTAACCTAGCATTAGATGACTTAAAAATGGTAAGGCTATCACTAAAATGTACTGTTGGCTATTTATATTTCATTTTTCTATGTCTGTTCAGTTTTAGCCCTTATTTGTCATGTAGCTCTCTGATTCTCTACCTTGCCATAATATTCTAGAGCAAGTTGTGCTGAAAGGAGCATTGGGGATCTTCCAATGCAATCTTGAATTTGACCAATGAAGAAACTGAGTCCTGAGTTTATATTATTTATCCCCAGATCACCCAGTTAGAATTTAAAATCGTCTCCTGCCTTTTGTGTTCTCCACTAGACAATATTTCACAAACAAGAAAATAATTCTGAAATTAGGAAAAAGTGAAGTCAAAGTCACTCAATCATCTGACTCTTTGCAACTCCATGGACTACACAGTCCATGGAATTCTCCAGGCCAGAATAGTGAAGTGGGTAGCCTTTTCCTTCTCCAAGAGATCTTCTCAACCCAGGGATTGAACCCAGATTTCCCACATTGCAGGCGGATTCTTTACCAGCTGAGCCACAAGGGAAGCCAAGAATACTGAAGTGGGTAGACTATCCCTTCTCCAGCAGATCTTCCTGACCCAGGAATCAAACCAGGGTCTCCTGCACTGCAGACAGATTCTTTACCAACTGAGCTATCAGGATATCATACCAGATGAGAGAGGTTTTCCAGGTGACTCAGTGGTAAAGAATCTGCATGCCAATGCAGGAGACCCGGGTTCATTTCCTGGGTAAGGGAGATTCCCTGGCGAAGGAAATTGCTACCCACTCCAGTATTCTTGCCTGGTAAATCCCATGGACAGAGGAGCCTGGTGGTCTACAGTCCATGGGGTCCCAAAGAGCTAGACAGGACTGAGCAACTGAGCATGCACGCATCAGATAAGAGATCTAAGAAAATGTCACCAGTTATAACAAGATAAACAGACTAACAATATCTATTAGAAAGATGAAGTAGCACGTCTTTTTAAAATTATGACAAAATATACTTTAAATTTAATATTGCAAACAGAATACCTGTTACCAAAGAAAACTAAATATACAATAGAGACATAAAAGCAAGAAGAAAGTAATTAAAATTCATGAATTGCCATTGAGTTATATATGTTCATCTATTGTTAATCTTGGTGAAAGGAGCAAATTTGTTTTCTCTGGATATCACAGATGTGTTTTTCTTTTTTTGACACAAATAAATTTTGAACTACTATGTTCCATGTCGCTATATCCTGAGGATGAAAAAGAAGGAGGAAGAGAAGGAGGAGAAAGGGGGGTAGGAGGAGGAGGAAGAGGAAGAAGAAGAGGAAAGATAGATCTCTGTTTTCACTTAGTTGCAAAGTGTCTCCTCTTGCAGTGCAGGAGACACAAGAGACACAATTTTGATCCCTGAGTCAAGAAGATTCCCTGAAGAAGGAAATGGCAACTCACTCTGGTATTCTTGACTGGAAAACCCCATGGACAGAGGAGCCTGGTGGGCTGCAGTTCAAAGGGTCGCCAAGAGTCAGACATGACTGAGCGACAAGAAGACAATAAACAAATACTTTCAGATTTTAATCAGTACTATAATGAAAATAAAACACTTGCTTATTTGAGCTTCTAATTTAGATAGAATAGTCTAGGGCCACAGTGGTATTAGGTTAGAGCCTGAAAGATGATAAGAAATAAGTAAAGAATATGAAGATGTGTATTCCAAGCAGAGAGAATGACATGATTAGAGGAAACTTGGTTTTAACGAAAAAGAAAGCAAGCCCCTGTGAGTGGTAAGCAGTGAATAAGGGAGAAAATCAATCAGGTGAGGGTAAGGGTGTCATCACATCATGATGCTACAGAATGAGATTAGGGAGTTTGAACCTTTAGTATTAAAGGAAAGCATAGAAATGTTTTTGGTTATAGTAGTAAATGTCAAATATACATTTTCAAAGGATTGTTGTGATTATTTTATTAGAATGGGTTGTGAAAGAACTGAAGAATGAAATCAAGGAAAATTGCTAAGAAACACCACAGTGGCCCAGGTGACAGCTGATGGTCACCTTGAGCTGAGGGACTGTTGATGGAGGTGGAGAGAAAGGACAGGGGCAAGCTGCTGACCAGGTGGATGTGCCAGAGAAGAGGGAGGTGGTAGTGTGTCTCTAGGGATGGGGGACGTTGAACCTACATGAAAGTAGGGCCATTGATCAGCACTCTTCTTTGAGCTCTGCTGGCTATGAGCCACTCAAAGTCTGGCTGCTCTTGAAGTCTAACTTCTTCAGAGAACCCTCCCCTGGCACTACCGTCTGGAGTATTATTGTTCAGTCGCTCAGTTGTGTCCGACTCTCTGTGATCCCATGGGCTCCCTGTCCTTCACTATCTCCTAAAATTAGCTCAAACTCAAGTTCAGTGAGTCAGTGATGCTATCCCACCATCTCATCCTCTGTCATCCCCTTCTCCTCCTGCCTTCAATCTTTGCCAGCATCAGGGTCTTTTCCAATGAGGCAGTTCTTCACATCAGGTGGCCAAAGTATTGGAGCTTCAGCTTCAGCATCAGTCCTTCCAATGAATAGTCAGGGTTGATTTCCTTTAAGATTGACCAGTTGGATCTCCTTGTTGTGAAAGTTACTTTCAAAAGTCCTCTCCAGCACCACAGTTTGAAAGCTTCAGTTCTTCAGCACTCAGCCTTCTTTATGGTCCAGCTCTCACATCTGTACATGACTACTGGAAAAACCATAACTTTGACTATACAGATCTGTAGTCTAAATCCCCAAGTATTTTCTCATAACATCCACCATGAAACATCATAGTTAGTCATTGCTTAATTGTGATTTTTTAAAAAATTTCTTTTTATCCAGTAGACGTCTACTTGTCTGTTTATTCACTGCATTATCTGTAAGTTTTAGCAAAAGTATGGTACATAGTAAATGCTCAATAAATATTTATTGAACAAATAACTGAATAAATAAATTCCTGATTCTTCCTCACTTCTTACTCTGCCACATATCTCCCATCTAGAATTTGTCAATGAGAAAGACAAAGAGACTGAAAAGTTGTCTAAACAATTAAAGTACTACAGAATTTTAGGGTAGCACCTATATGATCCTGTAATGATGGACACATAGCATTGTACATTTGTCAAAACCCACAGAACCATATAACACAGAGCGGACTCTAATGTAAACTATGTGTATGTGCAAGTCACTTCAGTTGTGTCTGACTCTTGGCAACCCTGTGGACGGTGGGCCACCAGGCTCCTCTGTCCATGGGGTTGCTATGCCCTCCTCCAGGGTATCTTTCCAACCCAAGGATCGAACTTGGGTCTCTTAAATCTCCTACTTGGCAGGCAGGTTCTTTATCACTAGTGCCACTTAGAAAGCCCCAAAGTAAGCTGTAGACTTCAGTTAATAACAATGTATTAATATCCATTCTTCAATGATAACAAATGTACCACAGTAATTCAAGATGTTAATAATAGGAGAAACAAAAGGGAGCATAGGAGTATATGTGGGAATTCTTTGCATTTTCTGTTTAATTTTTCTATAAATCTAAAACTACTCTTAAAAATTAGTGTTTATTAATTTTTTAAATGCTAGAGAGGGAAATGGGTCCTAAAATAGTTGTTTATAGTTCACTTACAAGGAAAAATTCTCTGTCCCTATGACCAATACTAACCAAGCCACTTATCTCATTTCCAGCTGTTTTCTCTCTCCACTTACTTGTGAGTAACAAATGTAATGACATTGTAGTTATCTTGAAATTCATGCACAGGCGATTTCTAGTAAAATGGATTGTGTGTCACCAATTATTTGAAATTTAGTTTTAAGGAACCCTGAACATATACGCTTTTCCTACAGGCAATGTTATCATGAGAGGCTAGAGTGCCAAGAAAGAGAAAGAAAGAGAGGAGAAGAAAAGCCACTAATATTTTGCTATGTGTCATCAATGTACACATCCATGTGTTTTAAATCTACCCAGCAGATTTGGAGACAGTTATTATTGGTCTTTTGTAGTTGAGGAAACAGATTTAAAGTTGCTGGAATTTTTTGTTCTTGCCTGAGTCACGAAATGTAGAAATGGCAGAGTAGTTTTTCAGAGAAGGAAGGAGGTACTTAGGTTGAGATAGGCAATAGAAGCAAACTACATATATGTGCTCAGGCCTTTTGAATATTAAATTTTAATAATTTTAGTAATATTTACATTCATGCTGCTAGTTTTACAGTTCTCTGAAAAGACATTTCGTACAAATACTTGATATTATATATTTAAAGATTGAGATTTAAAAATCATCACTAAAGATTTTCTACTTCAACTGAGATCTCTTTTCTCTCTACTCTTCTTTTCAATAGTTAGTGAAAATTACTTCCTCTCACACATAGAGGAATTTTCCATGTGCATAAATGCCTAGGCCAGTGTCTCTTCTACAGCTTAAATATTTAGCTCAGTCTTACAAAAAAAAATCTAGTTCTGAATATTGTGAAGTTTGCTCTATGAGAAGACAAAAGGTGATCGATATGCAGTGTGTAAAACAAAAACTTTCATCAAAATCATCCTTTCACTGGATCATTTTGGAAGGACTTGTGTAGTTATTGTAGTATAAATTATGTTTTTGAAATATTGGGATATGCTTTCTGCTCAAATTTCTTCATGCTGACCTTTGTACAATATTCCACAGGCCTCCATGTAGTGATGTAAATGGGGGTGGGAGTAGGGGTGGAGTGGGGAGAAGAATAGGTTTAGAATTGTTAGAACAGAAATGCAAAAATAATCACTATTCTCATAAAGAATCTGCCCACCAATGCAGCAGACATAAGAGACGTGAGTTCAATCCCTGGGTTGGAAAGATCCCATGGAGGAGGGCATGGCCACCCACTCCAATATTCTTGCCTGGAGAATCCCATGGACAGAGGAGACTGGTGGGCTATAGTCCATAGGGTTGCAAAAAGTCAAACAAGTGGCTTAGCATGCATGTACACACATTCAGTTTTCTAACATTCATAATAAGTATGTGCAGCAAGACATTAATTTTGAGAGGCAAATTTTGTTTGAAAGAAATTAATTATCTAAATTCTTTAATGCTCATCAACCTACTAGGATGAAGTCAAGATAAATCATATAATAAACATTCTCCCAAAGTGAAGAGAGGTTATCTCTTCCTGCTATAATCTAAATTCAGAGACACATCGACCTACGGAGAATGTGGTTCTGGTATAAGACATTGACTTTCACATATTTTGACTAAAGCTCTCAGAAAACAGTGTAAAATGAATATATAACTGAGGCTAAAATAATGTCTTAAAATAGAAATGTAAACTTCTTAAAATAACATTTTGAAGTTAATAGGTCCTGATATTGTCTATTCTATTTTTTTGAGTAGACTTAATGGCACAATTATCTAAGGTGTATCAACCTGAAGTTTGAGAGACACTGACAGGTGAAGGGAGAAACCTGAAAATCGCCACCTCTCAAGGGTGTAGAGAAGAAGGGAGAGAGAAGTACAATAAATAAAGGAGATGGTAATGCCATCTCTCCTTCTGTCTCCTTTAGGAGCTACATTCCACGGAAAGAATGTCTTTAGAAATATCATGAACTGAATTCCAATAGCAGGGAAGCTACTGTTTTTCATCCCCACCCCACCCCCGCCCCGCCCCACTTAATATTCCTAATGAAGGGCACTTGCCAGGCTGTCCAGCAGCATCCTGGTGGTATTGACATCATGGTGAGCCCAGTGGTCCAGCAGCATGCCTAGGGAAAGGAAAGACTAGGTTTAACTCCCCAGAGCTTACTTTGGATCACATGTAATCTAAAAGGAACCCAGGCATTTTCTTGCACACCCAGTAGGGACACATAGGATCAGAGATCAACCAGTGCACATGTGCAGCATTGATGGAGCTGAAGGGTTGGAGGTAGGACTACAGAGAGTATTTCAAAGGTTGCTGTCATACAGTACCAGCTAAGATGAATCAGGGTGGCCAAGGCCTTCACCAATTCAAGGGGGAACCAGACCATGAATTTTACAATATCAGACATTAACATGACAGTGAAGGGCAGAACTAATCATACCTTGGAGGACACACCAACTTTATTTTCTAACAGAAAGGGCCCAAAGAGGCAGATAGCAGGGCCTGTCTCATACACACCTTCTAAGGCTCCCATGAGTACATCCCTTTAGGAAAATTGACATTTAGAACCATTGCTGGGAGAGAATCTGGGTAGTGTAGTTTTTAGCTTTCCATTAGAAGTGAGTGAAATGAAAGTGCTGAACCTCTAGAATGCAGACAGCAAATTAACTATACTAGTAATATTAATAATGATAAAAACTCCAAAGTATAAGAGATTAAATGCCCATCAAAAAAGAAGCTTTTGGATCAATCATAGTATTTCTGCCTAATAAAGTTATTGAAAAATAGTGGTGATTCATAAGTATAAGAAGCACTTATTCAATTCATTCTTTCAACAAATATTTACTGTGTTTCACTCTATAAGATACATTATTAAATGGGAAAGGTTTAAAATAAGTCATATTACATGACCTCATATATAATTTAAAAGTCAGAATATATGTATGTATATGTCAGGCTGTACCTTCTACCGATTATCTCCTTTAATCATCCAGACAATCTTATCATTTCCACTTTACAGATGAGATAGATGTGGCATAAACATATTGAGTAATTAGTCCAGTGAGAATTACTTGGCCCATGGGGAATAAAGCCAAGGTTTAAATTTGGACACTCTGACCACAGAATGGGAAATTATAATAATCTAAAGTCATAGATAGCCTGTACTGCTTTGAGTTATTCAAAGACCATCTCACAGACATTAATTTGGATAATCTGGCATAATTCTGTAGATAACCATTTTGGAGTTTTGACTTTGTTCTCTTTGTTAATAAGGACATATTTTTCAGTATTTCCTAATTAGCAATTTCAAGGACAGTATTAAATCTGGATACAAGAAGAGAGCTTCCCTGAAGGCTCAGCAGGTAAAGAATCTGATTGGAATGCAGGAGACACGGGAGACTCGGGTTCAATCCCTGAGTCAGGAAGATCCCCTGAAATGCAAGCTTCTCATCTTTACCCTATAAAATCATTAGTTCAAAAAGTGGTGCTAATGTGATCTATAAGTAAATACACAACTTTCAAATAACTACTATTTGGTAAATACATAATTACCATATCCTTTTTAACTGCTTTATTGAGATATATTTGATAAATATATTTTCCTTTATTTTACTTATTTAGAAAAAGAGAAAATTTTATTTCAGATCTGTTTAACTTTGTTGCTTTTTTAAAAAAATTTTATTATGAAATTTATAGTACCCTGGAGTCAAATGACGCGTCTTTTTCTCAAATCTAATAGTGTATGCTCTTGGAGTATATTATTACTGACAATTGCCATCTGAATTGCTACTTTTATTCAGGCATCTGTAAAAATGTTCTGAAAAAAGCAACATTTATCCCGGACTATGAGTACTAGTGATGTCTTTGGTCTTCTTTTCCTTTATATACTCTCTCTTTCCAGAAGCTCATTTATTGTCATGAGAGTAATTAGCCTGATGCTTTGATTGCTCACTGGTTTCTACATTTCTAACTTGTTTTACACAAGAGTTCAGGAGTCACATTCCTATATCTGTAGCTGCCATGTAGGATCCAGAGGACAGAGAGCATCTTCTGTACTGTATTTTGCTGCATCCCAGCTGTCATGATGTGTGTCTAATGTACAGTAAAAACTAAATAAATATTTGTCAAATAAAATTTAAAAATGAATGTAGCCTCTGAGTAAATATTGCCATTTTATTCATTAAGGTAAAAACTACTCAGTATCTGCTTTGTACTAGGTTTTATGCTGACTCTAAAAACACAAATATAGGTAATACACAGCCTTTTCATGTTCTAAATGCACAGCCTTTTCATAAAGGAGTTCAATTGGAGAAACTAAATCTGTAAAAAGTAAATCTAATTAGATATTAATATCGTTTATGTTAGGAAAGTAATTTGGTTGACTATAGCTTAATTCATTATGTCAAATATTACTTAATCGATCAAAACTGTGTCAAGAGTTTCCTTAAAATCTCCTTCCTATAGAATGGGGTTTGAGGTCTCCCTTTATTATTTGTCTCACATGAATGATAACACAGACTTGAAAGATGAGGCCAAATTCAGTTATCAGAGCCTCATCGGGAGTAGACGGAGGGGAAATGAGATTCCCCAGGGAATGGGTGGAGGCGATGAGGTAGCACATTAAAATTGGTAGGCTTGGTTGGTTACCCATGCTGTTAGGGAGGGGGTTAGCAGAAACAGCAAGCAGCTAAAAATTACTAGATCAAGATCAGAGGAAATGAAGAAAAGGATCATTTTTCCTTGTTGTTTCCTTAGATCTCTGTTTCCAAATATTTGTTCTCTTTTTCTGAGCCTAAATCAACCTGTATTTTCCTCCTTCAATTCTTAGTCTCATCTCAAGTTTCACATTATCTGAGCTTAAGCATGCTTATATTGGTTTGAAAGATCTACACAGCTGTATTTCTCTGGTATACTTGTTATTTAAATGAGTGAACTGTATCATATATTTGTTTGTCCTTAACAAAATTTTCAATTTCTTTCTTACGTCTATGAAGCTCTTATTTTTTTTCTTAAATATTTACTTCCATTTCACTCTAGATTACAAAAAATATAAGTTTATACTCTTAGTATTTATGAACCTAACATTATGTAATATCTAGTCAACTATAATATAACTTTCTTTTCAAATATAAATATTTTAGATCTTGAGACTTTGATTCTTGGAGTATATCATATTCCACTGAAGAAAGTACTTTAAACTAGCATCTCAGGTAAGCTTCTGGCAGAATCCACTTTTTTTTTTTCCTCCCCACCGTTCTTGTTTCTCTTAACCTGCAACAACTCACTCCTTGCCCTAAGTGATTACTCAATAATTATTTTGTGGGAGGCTGAAAAGATTGCCTGAGGCCTTTCCACCTACAAGTCTGGCCTTGATGCTAACCTGGAGTGTGGGGTAAAGGAGGGGTGAACTGAATCTCTTCCCGGTGACTCCGGAGTTTAGTGAGCTGAAAGTGTTGGATGTGTGAAACTATTTGAAGGTAAGTATTGAAAAGAAGCATTTCTGAATCAGTGAGAACTGTGTGAAACATACACCATCTTTTTCAGCCAATCACAGAAGATGAAAGATGTCCCAGCAGTACTGAAGAATAATTTAGGCTTTAGCGAGATAGTTCTCAGACAAACATATGTCCAAGCTCAAATTTTGTGTAGCACCTGAATGAGCCAGGGTTATTGCAATTGCTACCATCTCTCTTCTTATTTTCCAACATATTCACCTATCAGAAACTTGAGTTTATGTAGTTTTCTATTACTATGTTATACAAAATGAGATGCGTATTTAATGACATGAGAAATTCTGTAGTGGTCAAAAATAAGAAATCCAGACAACAAAGGTCTTGAGGTAAAAACAAACAAATAAACAAATCACAGCTATGTATACATAAATTGAAAGAATGCTCAATTAGAACAAAATGCCAGTTCTGGCTTCTAAAACTAGGTTACTTCTTAAATACGAGGGCTATGTTAATAATTATGACTAGTAATCTAATTAGATAACATCATTAGAGTTTAGAAAAACTGAAATAAATCTCATTACAAAGGGATAAAAATATTTTGGATCACACTATTTGGTGGAGTACATTCTCAAGCAACTATTTGATGGTAAGCTTTTAGGAAATAAACTAGCAAGAGGACAGGTAGAAGATAAACAAGAAAAGTAAGGAAACTGCAGAAAAAGCAGATTAAAAATGAGACATTTCAATAGGGTCAAAATATTAAGATGGTGAAGAATGTGATAAAAAATTTATAACACAAGATTCACGTGCATAAAATAAAAGTGAATTTACTTAAATAGTTTTCAGTTCAGTTTAGTCGCTCAGTTGTGTCCGACTCTTTGTGACCCCATGAATCGCAGCACACCAGGCCTCCCTGTCCACCCTCTCCACCAACTCCCGGAGTTCACCCAAACTCATGTCCATCGAGTCGGTGATGCCATCCAGCCATCTCATCCTCTGTCGTCCCCTTCTCCTCCTGCCCTCAATCCCTCCCAGCATCAGGGTCTTTTCCAGTGAGTCAACTCTTCGCACCAGGTGGCCAAAGTATTGGAGTTTCAGCCTCAGCATCAGTCCTTATCAGTAAATGGTTAAAATAACAACGATGTCACTTTTTTTCCCTAACTGTCCTAAATTTCTAGACTCAAATAAGCAAGTGCTCTGGACCCAAACTTAATATTATCTATTTAAAAGACTCGAACTTAACATTAGGAGATACCAGACTCTATAATTAACATCCATAAACCATTAGCATAAGCTTGTTCTGAAATGGTTTATAGGATTTGAATATCTATGACACTGTCTATATCCTCTGGTCCTATAAATTTTTGTCTGGGACATAATTGCCTGACTCCCCAAAATTCTTTCTCATATTTAATTACATGTATGTGGAAATTTTTTGTGTTGCATAATTGAATATAGTCAAGGCTGTCATATTTGCAATGGATGTCTGTTCACAATGAATATCTACAACTAAAATTAAAATTTCCTTAGCTCCAGAAAACCAAAAAACAGGGAAAAAAAAATCACTTAGAAAAGACTTAAAATTAAGTGGTAAGTAGGATGTCAAGACAGAAAGAATAAAGCAAAATCTTCATCTTAGAAGTCAAAAGGTTTTTTTCCCCATGTATATTTGTTTCTGTTTAAAGTTTTTAGCATCATATTTATGAAAGGAAATAATGCAGATTTTTCCATTTTTTTTAATCTACAATATCCTTTTTACAAGAAATTGAATCAGCTGGAGAGTTAAACTTTTCTATATGAAACACTGCAGAGGAACCTAAGTATAAAAAGTAAAAACAGTAACGTGGTATATTTAAGAAAACCTGGAGAAGAATCATGGCAAGCACAAATTGATTATAGACTTTAATCTTATTTGTTGTGACATTTGGGGAACAAAGATTTAGAAATGTGCATCAGGGAAGTGTTCACATGCTATCCTATTTTTGTGGTCCTATTTTTATT
>SJYT01067672.1:0-92026 GCA_006410635.1 Cephalophus harveyi
CTCCACTGATCTCCAGTAGCATATTGGGCACCTACTGACCTGGGGAGTTCCTCTTTCAGTATCCTATCATTTTGCCTGTTCATACTGTTCATGGGGTTCTCAAGGCAAGAATACTGAAATGGTTTGCCACTCCCTTCTCTAGTGGACCACATTCTGTCAGATCTCTCCACCATGACCCGCCCGTCTTGGGTTGCCCCGCAGGCATGGCTTGGTTTCATTGAGTTAGACAAGGCTGTGGTCCTAGTGTGATTAGGTTGACTAGTTTTCTGTGAGTATGGTTTCAGTGTGTGTGCCCACTGATGCCCTCTTGCAACACCCACCATCTTACTTGGGTTTCTTTTACCTTTGGATGTGGGGTATCTCTTCACGGCTACTCCAGCAAAACACAGCCGCTGCTCCTTACCTTGGATGAGGGGTATCTTCTCACTGGCCACCCCTCCTGACCTTGAACGTGGAGTAGCACCTCTAGGCACTCCTCCGCCTGCACAGCCACCGCTCTTATATTCTCATATAAGAGGATAAATTTATCTGTTGCTCCTACTTGAAAAAATATGGCACAATTGGAATATTGCCAGTGCTGGAAAATGAAAGACTCATGTGTATCATGAGATCAACTGAGAAAACAGCTGTCTGGAAGCCGAGGACTTTCCCCAATAGCCTGGTGACTGCCCTCACTCACAGGAATCTCAAAGCCTGGGGGCTTGCTTCCCAGTCTGGCTGGTAAAGCAAGCTGAGTGGCTGGCAGCCAGAGCAGACCCCTCTGGGTCCTCTTTAAGGAACAAATTTCATCATGTGTTGATTAAATAATTAGTTCAGCAGCCATTTCCTGATACCTGTTTGTGCCAGGCCCTGGGACTCAGAGGTGGTTCAGACATGATTTCTGGTGATTTCTATTTTCTGCCCAGGAAAAAGACTTTCCCAGGAGGCTGCTCTGCCTTACGGACACTTCACGGGCCCCAGGGAGACTGAGCTTTATTAATTTTTCTCCTCACTTTCCCCACTGCCTGATTTACTCCTAGGATCACCCTCCAAAAGCACTGCAGCCACGCAATTAAAAGAGGCTTGCTCCTTGGAAGGAAAGCTATGACAAACTTAGCATATTAAAATGCAGAGGCTCACAGGGGTAGCTGAGATAGGAGACAGAATTCCATCCTGTGATGGAGGGAAGTGTGGAAAGCCCCAGGTAGCTTTTTGAGTCACTGGGGAGACACTCTGCAAGGGTGATATGTGAGACGGGTCTTGATGAATGAGTAGAGGTTTTCTGGGTAGGAAATTCGCTGGGGTCCGAGCACGAGGCTGTTCCCTCAACTACGTTTATGGAGCATCTGCTCCATATGTTAGGCCCCTGCTAGTTACTGTATGCGTGAAAACAACAAAGAGAGGAAACCTGGTGTTAAGGCGACTTGACATGTACAGAGTCACACAGCCCATCAGGGGTAGAGAGAAGACTGAACTCTCTAAGTCCCAACCTTTTCCACCCTTACTGGGCATGACTCCAGAGGACAGTGCCAGGCAGTGGTGGGGACACGGCTCCTCGCTCTGAGTGTTCTCATGTGTGCGTACTCCAGATCGTCCCTCTCACCCCCATTCCTCAGCACGAGTGGAGGTTGGATATACCTGTGACTTCTGTCTTCTGTGCTTCTCTCCACCTCTCAAGTTGGAGACTGTGAAGTATACACCCACAGTAAGGCCTAGGCCTGGGGCTGCTGGGACAGCTGGAGAAACCAAGCCCAGGCAAACATCATCATATCAGATATGGTGAAGGCGTGGGTCTGAAGCAAAAAGCAACAATGTGTCACCTGCAAAGTACAGGTGGGAAGTGGGGAGGAGGCCAGAAGCAGGGGATGGAGGTCAACATATACTGTGTTTCTATGACCTAGACCCAGAAGTCAACACATCTTCACTTTGATTGTGCCCTATTGGTCAAGGCAGTTACAAACACCTGTCAGATCAAAGGGCAGAGGACGTGGACTCTGCTTCTTGACGATAGGAGACATTATTGCAGTCATCTTTGGAAAATAAAATTTGCCACACTCACTTTGCAACTCATGTTTTCACTTTCTTTTTTCTTTTTTCCACTTTCTTTCTGGTATCTTTTGAGGAGCATAAGTTCTAAATTCCATAGCAATAAAATTTATTGCACTTTTTCATTTATGTTTGCATTTTTAACATCTTATTTAAAAAGTCCTTCTCTTAAGTTCATAAAGCAATGTTCCTATATGTTTTCCAAAAAATTAACGGAAAAGTTGGCACTCAAGTTTAGGTTCTTAATCCATCTGGAATTCATTTCGGTGTATGGTGTGAGGTGCAGCTCACACTTCCTTTTTCGCAGAAAGTTAACCAGCAGTGTCGACACCACTCTGTGAATAGTCCTTTCTTTGTCTGCAACGCAGCTGTCATAGCTCAAGTTTCTGTGTTTCCAAGGGCCTATTTCTGGGGTCTCTACTCTGTTTCATTGCTCTAGTTGTTTACCACCTGTGTCAACACCCACACTTTCTTAATTTCTATGGTTTCTTCTAAGTTGCTTCAGTCGTGTCCGACTCCGTGCGACCCCATAGACAGCAGCCCACCAGGCTCCCCCGTCCCTGGGATTCTCCAGGCAAGAACACTGGAGTGGGTTGCCATTTCCTTCTAGCCAGCAGAGCAGGCTCCTCATCTGATTTTATTTTGCCGGGGTCGGGGGTGGTGGAGTATTTTGGCTTTTTTGCTTACCTATTAAAAAAACACAATGAAATCAACTTGCAAAATTCTCTGAAAGGTCTGCTGGAATTTTAATAGAAATTATATGGAATTATATGGAATCTGTGAATTAAGACAGAAGTCAAAGGCTTCCCTGGTGGCTTAGAGGTTAAAGCGTCTGCCTCCAGTGCGGGAGACCCGGGTTCAATCCCTGGGTCAGGAAGATCCCCTGGAGAAGGAAACTCCAGTATTCTTGCCTGGAGAATCCCATGGACGGAGAAGCCTAGTAGGTTACAGTCCACGGGGTCTCAAAGAGTTGAACACGACTGAGCAACTTCACCTCACCTCATGAATTAATTTGGAGATAATTGACTCTGATAATTAATGATGATTTTTTATCCATGATTCTTCACTATCCCTCAGGTTTAAAAAGTCTTTTAAAATGTGTTTCAACAAAAGTTTTCAATAAAATATTTCTTCACAAAAGAGCTTGATGTCTTCTGCTAAATTTATTTCAAGGTACACATAAAATTTTGTTTTGTTGTTTATAAATGCATCTTTTAGAAAAATTACATTTTTGAGTTTTATGTTGCCAGTATATAAAACTGCAGTCGCTTGTAATGTATTTATCTTATATTCTCCCATTTGCTAAACTATATTAATTATGTTTCAGCATTGTTTGTAGATTCCATGTAGAAAATAATATCATCAGTAAACAATGAGAATTTTGTTTTTTCCCTCCTCTCTTTCTTTTTTTGGCTGCACCACACAGCTTGTGGGATCTTAGTCCCCAACCGGGGATGGAACCAGAGCCCTTAGCAGTGAGAGTGCGGAGTCCTAACTACTGAAACACCAGGGAATTCCCTACTTTCTTCCTTGCATAACTTTACACTTCTCATCTCTTCTCTTTATTGTATTGCCTTGCCTTGGGGCTCCAGAACTGGATTCAATAGAAATTGTGACAGCAGGAATCCTTGTTCTGTTCCTAATTTTAAAGAGGATGTTTTAAAAAACAATTCACTGCTGACTATAGTATTTGCTTGTGTGGGTTGTATAGATATTCTTTATTAGCTTTAGGAGGTTTTTTGTCTGAGGCAGCTTTAAGTTTTTTTTTAAACTATGAACAAATGTTGACTTTTACTTAATCCTTTTTCTTTAAGTCTACCTAATGAAAACATGACTTTTCTCCTTTAATCTGCTATTTATTGCTCACTATTAGTTAAGATTTAACTGTAAATGACAGAAACCCCCAAATAATAGCATCCTAAACATAGAGACGTTTATGTCTTTCTCATATACCAATCTGGAGTAGCCAATCCAGGGGTAGTTTGGCCACCTGCTCTGGGAAAGTCATCAATGGCCCAGGCTGCATCATCTCTCAAAGGGCTCTCCTGCCTCTTAGGGAGTGGAGGACCCACCAGGGAGGAGCATGGGGTCGGACAGTTGGCTTTCAAGAAAGGCCCTGGAGTCTGTTGCCTTAGATTTAGCTTGTATTTTTTATTTGGGATTTTTACATACGTGTTTGTATATTCTATAAGCTTACAATTTTCCTTTATCACATCAACTTTGATTTTGGTATGAAAGTATTGAATTTATTCGGGGTTATTTATTCCTTGAAAATTTGGCATTGTTCATATGAAAAACTCTTTATTTGGGAGTTTCATTGTAGGAAGATTTTTAAAAAAACTTAAACAATCTCACATTTACAGGAAAGTTGATAGTACCCATAATTTATTTTCTCTTGAAATAATATTTTCATGTTTCCTATAAATAAGGACATTTTTCTACATAACCACTATGCTGCTGCTGCTGCTAAGTCGCTTCAGTTGTGTCTAGCTCTGTGCAACCCCATAGATGGCAGCGCATGAGGCTTCCCCATCCCTGGGATTCTCCAGGCAAGAACACTGGAGTGGGTTGCCATTTCCTTCTCCAGTGCATGAAAGTGAAAAGTGAAAGTGAAGCCTCTCAGTCGTGTCCGACTCTTAGCAACCCCATGGACTACAGCCCACCAGGCTCCTCCGTCCATGGGATTTTCCAGGCAAGAGTGCTGGAGTGGGGTGCCATTGCCTTCTCCGACATAACCACTATAAGACCATCAAAATCAGGAAATGAACATGTATGCATTACTGTACTCCTTAGACCCGATTCATCTTTCTCTAACTGTCCCAGCAATGTCCTTTATTTTATTTTTTATATTTAACTTTTATTTATTCTCGTGTTTTCGGCTGTGCAGGATCTCGGTTGCTGCACTCGGGCTTTCTCTAGCTTCAGGATCGGGGCGACTCTCTGGTTGCCGTCGCTGGCTTCTTGCTGCGGTGGCTTCTCCCGTTACGGTGCACAGGCTCTAGGGCACGAGGGCTCTAGTTGCAGCGTGAGGGCTTAGTTGCCCCCTGCCCCCTCCCTCTCCAGCATGTGGAGTCCTCCGGACCAGGGGCTGAATCTGTGTCCCGTGCATCGGCAGGCGGATTCTTAACTATTGGGCCACAAGGTAAGCCCTAATTGTACCAATCACGTCCTTTAGAGCCAGAGGATCCAGTTCCAACTCCTGTGTTGTGCCGTACCTCTTTGTCTCCTTCAGGCTTAAATGGACCCCCAGCCCTTCCTTGACTTTCATGATCTTGATATTCTGAGAATTATAGGCCAGTTATTCCGTAGGATGGATGCCCTTCAACTTGGGTTCATCTGATGATCCCTTGTGATTAGAATTTTGAGCAGGAACATCACAGAAGTGACTGAGTTCCTTGCAGTGCCTTCCATCAGGTGGATTTCATTTGCTCCATTACTGGTGATGTTCACTTTGATCACTCTGATGGTGCTTGCCAAGTTTCTCCACAGGAAAGTTACTGCAGAAAATGATCCCTTCTCTATTTGTGATGAAAAAGTATTTTGTGGGCAAGTATTGTGAAACTATATCAGTATCCCATCGACATCAGATTCTCTCCCCCTCCCCTCCTTCCCCTCCCTCCCTGACTCGACTTCTGGTTTCTTATTTTATTCAACGAATCATAATCTGTTATTCTTATGACTTATTTTGACATGCAGAGTATTCCAGATTTGACCAGTGACTTCTGGGTCCTTTTGATATATCCCCATCATTCTTTGAGCACATCCCTACTTTCCAGAATAACAAGCTGTTCTGGGCTCATCTTGTTCCTTTCTTGTCCCAGGCTTGGAATCAGCCTTTTCTACAAGGAGCCCCGGTTCCTTTTAGAAGCTAAGTGTTAAGGGTGTTCTTATTGCTACTGAAATGTTACTGCTCCCATCTCCTCTCAGTGGAGAGAGCTAGAGAGCATTATCTATCCGGAAAACCATGTGTTCATCTCACTACCTAAAATTCCGCTACAATACCACACAGAAAATTCTATTTTTCTCTTTCCATATTTGTAACTCCCTCAATCCCACAGTGAGAAAACTGGCTTTCATTATGCTGAATATATTTACTTAGTTGATCATATATAACCAGTCTCTCATCACAGGCGCTGCCCTGCTCCTTCATGTGGGTAACTTCCTAACCCTTTCTGTCCTATGATATCCTATGCTAGGCCAGCCCCTATGTGGGCTCCAGGCTTGGCAAAGGGGAAGTAAAGGTCAGCACTTGTTTGGCTGACCCACTCAATGGTCAGCCCTTAACACTGACCAATAAATTCAAATCTTATTCTATGAAAACCTCTTTTAACTTTGAATTGTCACTGAAAAGGAAATCATTTGCTTTTGTAACTGGGAAGATAATTTAAAAAATAATGTCAAGTAAGGGAAAGACTGAGGGAAGAAGGAGAAGAGGGCGTGCCAGGGGGTGAGATGGCAGGATGGCATCACCAATGCAATGGACATGAACTTGGGCAAACTTCGGGAGATGGGGAGGGACAGGGAGGCCTGGCGTGCTACAGTCCATGGGGTTGCGAAGAGTCTGACATGACTGGGTGACTGAACAACAGCAACAAGGAAAACACATGGTTAACTTCTCAGAGAATTCTTGTACCCTCAGAATTCATTGCTGGACCGCGGATCCGAGACCATTTTTCTGAAATGTGTGTTATGCTTCTGCACCTTTGTGCGCAGCATTTGCTAGTGTGGTTACACAGTCATGGAAACTATGGTTCACCGCTAAGCACCCTCATGTTATGTTCTTACGCTCCTGCTCTGCCTGGTCCCTGGCTGAGAAAAGGTGACCTCTGGGATCTATTGTTCACGGTTTTTCCATGTCCTTCTTGGTTTTCAGCTGATGTTCCGGAAGCCTGCCCATGTGCCCACCCGCAGGGTGCTTCCTTCAGGTTTATTGGTTTAATCTGAAGAGGTCTCAGGAGCCAAGTCACTGGGCTAGATGAGAATGTGTGGACGTGGATTCACCGTGTTAGTGTTTGCTCAGCCCACACCACCCCTACCACGTGTCTCTGCCTTCAGCTGCGACCTGGATCAGGTAGGAAGGCCCTGGGTCTGTGGGCCCATGCCAGCCCCCCAGCTGAAGGAGAGGCCAGGTGTTCACTGCTTTGGTGCCCAGGTCTCTCCAGGCACCAGACCCTCTCCCCTTCTCTTGTTGATCCTCTCTCTTTGGGGCTTTCTGCAGGGCTCTCAGCTTTTCTTTAGGTTTCTTTCCCCTTTCACTATCTCTGCCACCCATATATTTGAAACCTGATTCTGCCACTGATGTGCTGGGCCTCAGTTTTCTCATCTGGAAAATCGGGGTGCGGGTTGAATGTGGTAGTTCTTAAGATCCCTCCCAGCTTTCCCCCTCCTTACCCCATCTCTGGCACACATTGTTTCTTTTGCCACCACTCTTTGCTCCTTGTTTATTTATCACAACTATTTCCCTATTTGCCTCTGATTCTCTTAGTTTATCTACTTCCTCTTTCTATGACTTTATTTCCGTCTCTGAACATCTACTTCCTACCTTCATTTTTCTTTCTGGAATCTCTTTGTTTCTTTCTCTCTCTCTCCCTTTCTGTTTCTGTTGCTTCCAACGCCGTGGTCTCCATTCCCTCTCGCCCTTCTCTCTGGCTTTCTACCTCTTCCCTGTCCATGACAACTTTGTTCTGAACTGTTTCTCCTTTTTACTCCATTGCTGCTTGATCACTGCTCCATAACTCCCTGCCCAGCGTTGTTTTCTCAGCCTATCCCTAGACCAGTGTTTCTGGGTCCACCTCCCCTCCTATCTCCGCCCAGAATCCCTTTTCCCATTCATGCCCTGGCGTGGGGCTGGGACCTCAAGCTGACGCCACGAGGTCCCTACTGGAGCCAGGCTCCTCCCTGTAATGGAAGCAGCAGCTGTGAGGCTGGCTCCAGCAGGAACATTGGGTCCAGTTGGCGGCCTCTGTTTGAAGGGAGGCTCCCAAAGTCAGGCACAGCGCTCAGATGGGGTGTCAGGTCCTGCCACAGCCCAAACCTGGAGAGGAGCCATTGGCTGCACAAGCAATCGCATCTCATGTTTATGCACGCACACTCACACACACACGCACACACACACACACCTGGGGCATAAGCACAGGCAGTCATCTCTCACTGAGTGGGCATTCAGGTTTGCCTAAAGAGTGTCCCTCTCCTTAGAGTCTACTCTTGAAAGGGATAGAGTTGGATAATCAATAGCTCAGAAACCCCATTTAGGGGACTGTAAATGGAGAGGGAACTTTAGCGGGCATTGAGAGACCACAGTAAGTTAAAGATCACTCGAGAAAGCAGGTTTGCTTAACCACAAAATCAAGCAGGCTTGCTTAGCAACAAAACTATGCAGCAGAAGTAGGAGGCATGCCTCAAAACAATAAAATAATGGTGGTGTGAGGCCCACATCCTGCCCAGTGAGCTCAGCAAGTTAATGACCCCAGGACTTGCTCTCTGCACACATATAAAACAGCAATTTATGGAAAGGAGAAATTTTAAAGACTTTCATTTTACTGAGACCTAAAGTAATTTTTCCATAGTGCCATGACAGTCCTGACAAGGAACTGATGATGGAAATGTGACGTCTACTCAAAAATGAGGAAGAAGGCGGTCTTTCCCTCCTCCCCACTTTTCCTTTGATTATAAAACTGTAGCCCATAAGTTCTCAGGATGTGGTACCCACTTGTCTGCCCATTTATAAGCCTCACAAGCATCTTATTCTAATCCATCACTTATCTATCACTTTGCCTCTTGTTGAATTCTTATCAGAAAGGACAAGAGCTCCTCGGAGCCCCCAAAACACCTCCTAGCAGTTTCACTCTGGCCTTTTTTGCAAGTTTTCAGCCCTTGAAATGTTCCCCATAGAGACACAGATCAAGGATCTGTAGGGAGAGAGTTCTGACCCATACAGGGGTTAGGATCTGGCTTCCATCCTATCAGACCCACAGGTTCTGCACCTTGCAGTCTGGCCCCATGCTTTCCAGAATCCCTACCTAACAGACATTTGCTGAACACCTCCCACCGCCCAACCCTTGCTAGGCACACCGGTCACCCCACACAAGCCTCACAGCAACCTTGGGGGGCAGGCACAATTGTCCTTCATTCCATAGATGGGGAGACTGGTTCCCAAGATCGCAGGTCAGTTCAGAGGCAGAGTTTTAAGCCCAGCATGAGTCTGACCTGTCTACAGTGTCTTCCACCCACTGTAAGAACCTGATGATGAAAACTTGACAGTGGGAGGAGGAGCTGAAAGAACCTGCCGGAGCAGACCGCTGGCAGCTGGCTCCAGCTCTGGAAAAGGCACAAGAGTTTCAGATCTTCTATCCCACGAGGTCTCGTGTTATAGCCAGATTTCTGAGCAAAGGCTTGAGGTCTGCATTTTGGTGGGGAGGGGGCATGGCAGAAAGAGTTGAGGGGCAGGCCATATTGATAGCACAATTTTAAAGGAAACAAGACGTCCCCACAGGGTGGCCTCAGATATCAGAGTCGGAAGTGGCAGGCTGCCTGTTTGGAGGTGCTGGCTGGTGGTCTGACAGCACAGGGAGGGGCCGTCTCCTCCCCCGACTCACTGCCAGGACCTCGGCGTGGAGGCAGCCTCCACTCCCAGAATGTGGCTCGCTCTGCAGATGCTGCACCCGGCTGGCCCTGTCTGGGGTCTTGGGGCCATGCAGAAGACTGACAGCACTTCAGACGGCAGACTCTCAGGGTGCTTGCTGCCAGGGCATCTGGCAAGCGTGGTTCAGTTTTTCATCAGGCTGCTGCTCGCGTTTTCTGGCTTCTCCCATCTACTCTTTGCTATTTGCTGCTGGTTCTTCACCAGTTGACACTTCTCTGTCAGCCTGCCCTCTATTGCCTCTGTCCTGCTCAAGCATTTTGCTGGAGATCGGGGTCAACCTGCACACGTGTGACAAAGGGAGGGGCTGAGATTCACCAGACCATAGGATCCATACCAGAGAGGGTTGTTTCCACCTCCTTTTGTGCCTCCACTTGTTACCAAACACAAGTTTGTGTGCCTGAAGCACAGTGAGGCCAAACAATCCGAAACATCAGAGTTTGGAGGAGGGAAAAGTATATCGTAGGGCCACACAAGAACGGCTGGGCCACACCCCCAAGACCCTGAACTCCTTGAAAGCTTTCAGCAAAGCACTTTTAAAGGCAAGGGAAGGGAAGGGCTTGGTTGGTTGTTGCAAAAGTCTTGGGCCAGAATTCTTTGTTTGCAGCTCTCCGTGTAGGTCAGGTCATGATGTTCCTGTAAACCACAAGACAAATGTTATTCTCTGTACTACAGCTTTCTGTTTCTACATCAATGGGAAAGTGTTATATGTTTAAAGGTCAGAGCCTTGAGAATGGGCTGTCCTGCTTATTTGAGGCTATACTCATTTGAAGCAAGAGCAATGGAATACAAGGTTCAAGTCAAAGAAACAGACCTAACGTGGAATCAGATTTGTTCTTCCCTCCGACACACCCTTCGCATGCATGCATGCTTAGTGGCTTCAGTCGTCTCTGACTCTGTGGGACCCCGTGGACTGTGGCCCACCAGGCTCCTCTGCCCATGGGATTCTCCAGGCACGAATAATGGAGTGGGTTGCCATACCCATCTCCACACACACCCTCCACTAGGCTGCAAACCTCTGCCTCTCCCACTAGGTTACAGCCAGGGCCCTGACTTAGTAGCCTAGTTCCCCCTGGTACCAAGGACAGAGCTGACCTAGAGTAGGGACTCAGGAAAAGTTGAAGTCACAGACAGAAGAAGGGTTGAATCTGAACAAGATGGATTCATGAATGGGAGGAGCTTTATCAAGGACAAATGCAAAGATCCTGCACGACGAGGCTGACGAGCCAGGACGAGGAGTGGGGCCCTGAGCTGCTGGTGGAAGAGGCAGACCCTCAGGAGGCAGGGCCTGTCACTCATCCTGGGAGCAGCTATGGAGCCTGCAGAAGTGGGTTCAGACCAAGGTGGATATTGACAGCTTACAGTGAATGATGTTGGATGTGATCTTCAAAGAAGATTTAGCTTCGGGACTAGGGAGCAGTCTTGATCACTCAAGAGCTTTTGTGTAGCAGAGTTGTACTAAAGTAAAACAGGACAGAGAAAGTTTCTGACATAGACATCAGAAGGGGGATGGAGAGTGCCCCCCTTGCTAAGTCTTAGCAAGGACTTTATATACTTTTTTCAATTGGTTTGGTTATTACAGTAAATCAAAAGAATGTCTCAAGGTTGTAAAGGTCTTACCAGACCCACTCCCACAATTTACATTTTAAGATAATGGGATTAGAACTAACAATAGAAAGATCTTACCAGACTCACTCCCACAATTTACATTTTAAGATGACAGGATTAGTCAGAAGGGTCTTAAGAAGAAACAAGTTCTCAAGCAAGATACATTGCTATATTGACTAAGACAAAGCAATGTAGAAACAAACATTTGTCTTTTTCTCTTCCTTAAGAATTCCAGACCTTCTTTCCTCCCTGGGACTCCGGACTTCTTATCAACCTACCTAGGAATTGACTCTCTCAGTATGGCCCCACTCAAGTCTACACTGGCCTGCAGCACCTCGGCAGGTTCTAGATATTGCCTTATGGGAAGGAAAAGGGCAAATAAAGCAACCCCTCTTCTCCTTGGGGTCCTCGCCCAGTCTCAAGGAAGCCCCACCCTTTACAAGTCACTTTCTAAAACAGGAACACTGCTCTAGACCTTTGTCCTCAGGATCAGGGTCAGGGGACCAGTTCATGATCAAAGACCTCTCACTGTTTTGTGCTCCACGCAGGACTCTCCACTTGATCCAGCGAAACACGACATTGGTTTTCTGTTCATTTTTGGAAAGTCTTGGCTTTCTGCAGGTTGCCGCCAGCTGACAAGCTCATTCTAGGGTAATTCAAGCCAGGCCTGGTCCCTGTGATAAATCCCTGGCAAGGATCACAAATGACAACAATACATAAAATAAATGCCTAAGGAAAAAGTCAGCCTTCTGTAACAGATGGCACATTTACACCCAGCAGCCTGAGGAGCTGCAAGTCAAGTTCCACATTAAAATGTTAATTTCCTTCATTACAGAGGTGCACCCAGGAGTTCCTGGCAGGCTGGTAAGTGGTTATTTGGTATCCACTCCAGGTGGCAGTATGAGTTCACTTAACTCAGCCCTTGTCTCTAAGAATACTTCCTCAGCCTCAGAGCAGCTTCTGCCTTCAAAACTTCCACTCTCAACTAGAACTGTCTCCATCCCCCAGAACCACATTGATCCTAACAGAAATTTCTCTAGTCACATCAGGGTCCTTGGTGTTAGTTGCTCTTTGTGACCCCATGGACTGTAGCCGGCCAGGCTCCTCTGTCCGTGGGATTCTCAGGCCAAGAATACTGGAGTGGGTTGCCATGTCCTCCTCCAGGGGATTTTCCTGACCCAGGATTGAATCTGGGTCTCCTGCACTGCAAGCAAATTCTTTACTCTCTGAGCCACCAGGGAAGCCCGAGGTCCTTAAAGATCATGTTTGTTTCCCGTTTTGTACTTGCTGGGTGGCCTTGAGTAAGTGAAACAACCATTCTGGGCAATGAGCACATTCTTTGTAAGTGTTGAGGGCGTCCAGCATACTGAGCGCTCTCTGCTATACCTCATTTAATCCTCATGACACATCTAAAAGGTACTCTTATTTCCCAGTTTCACAAAAGGCAGCTGGGCTCTTGCGTGTGAAGTGTTCTCCCCAAGGCCCGCTTTGCTGGATGCAGGTGGAGCATTTGTCTCTGAGCCTGTGTGCTTAGTGTCTCACCCTGAACCCCATGGTCTCTGACCTGGTCTTCTGTTTTTTCACCTGCCAGAGCTGCCAAAATGTACAGACCACAACCAGGGCTGGCTACAGTCCTCCCCAACCCCAACCCCACAAAAGGCTTTTATGGTCAGGAAGCTTTCAGTTCAGTTCAGCTGCTCAGTCATGTTCAACTCTTTGCGACCCCGTGGACTGCAGCACGCCAGGCTTCCCTGTCCATCACCAACTCCTGGAGCTTGCTCAAACTCATGTCCATGGAGTCGATGATGTCGTCCAACCATCTCATCCTCTGTCGTCCCCTTCTCCTCTTGCCTTCAATCTTTCCCAGCATCAGGGTCTTTTCCAGTGAGTCAGTTCTTCACATCAGGTGGCCAAAGTATTGCCTAGGCCAATTATTGGAGCCTTGGTGCCCTCTGCTGGATAAAGACTGGAAGGCCAGTCTGAGTCCACACTGTTACATTGATATCTTTTCCAAAATGGCATTTATTTTTTTCATTCACCCATCCACCCATCTTCTACCCATCCACCCACTCACCCACCCCCAACCATCTCAGTTTCATCAATGTCTGAAAGCATCACCCTCAGAAGGTATATTAAGCTTTATGAACCTCAATTCCTTCTCTGTAAAGTTAACTCGCCCAACTGATATTCAGTGTGCATATGGTCTGTGCCAGTCTTGGCTTTGGGGCTGCAGTAATGAATCGGACTGAAGAGGCATCTGCCCCTTCGAGCTTTACACTGTGAAGTTATAAAGAGGTTTAAATGAGGTGAGAATATACCACAGTGCCACCTAAGTGCCCTTTATGTCATTTCATGTCATTGCCTATGGGAGAAATGTGAAAGATTTGGAGATGCTTTCTTGGGAAAAGTAAAGATGAGGAAATACTTGATATTATATTAAAAAAAAAAAGCTGCACATACTGGGGTTGAGGGCATAGGGTCTGGAGCTTCATCACCTGGTTCTAAATCCCAGCTCTGCCCCTTTGAGCTTTGTGACCTACAGCAGCACAATGGAGATAGTAATACAACACAAACTTATTATATGTCTAATAAGTGCCGGGGAGGGTCTTAAGGACCCAGGAATGAACAAGACAGGGAGGGCCTGTCCTATTTCATAGGAACATGATGATGCAATGAATCGTTATATGCCAGACACCTATAATGGTCCTGAGCATAACGTGCTTGCTATTATGACTATCTCGAGTTGTTGCAAAGACTTGGTGGATGATATAAACCAGTATTTTGTGTTTGATGATGCCCCTTGACTGTCTCCAGGAGACAGTGAAGGACAAGGAAGCCTGGCATGCTGCAGTCCAAGGGGTCACAAAGAGTCAGACAAAACTTATCTACTGAACAACTTGACTGCCTGGGTTTGATGACCACCAGAGGGGGCAGGCTTGCCCTGTTGGCAGAGAGTGTAGAACAGGGAAGTGGAAGTCAGAGGGGCATGGGTTTCTCAGTGCAACAGGACAGGAGATTTAGCAGCTGAGTAGCTCACAGCAGGGCAGCGGCCCAGGGAGCAGTGAGTGGCCAATAACGAGTGGAGGTGTGCAAACGTGGTTGGAGGTACATGGAGTTCCTGTCCTGTCTGAAAGGCGGCACGGAAGCAACTTAAGTTCCTTCTTCACTGAGAGCTTCTGTTTCTCTGGGGGGCAGAGAAACATCCAGCATCCCTGGAGAGAGCCTGGATTCCGCTTGGGTTTGGCCCGTGAGAAGCCCTAGCAGCAGTCAGAGAATAAGACACGTGGGCTGGGGTTTCTACTGCCCTGGATTCCTCCCTGTAGGGACACCATAGTCCGGATGTGTCCTTTCACCTTTCAAGACAGCCAGCTGCCTCTGGGCTCCAGAATACTCTTTTCCTCATCTCTTTGGGCCTGGGGAGACAATGGTTCTGCTACCATTACTCTCAAGTTGCTGCAATATTCTTTAGACACCACTGCTCCCACCTTTAGGACAGGCTTTGTAAACAACCCCCCCAGCCCCCCAACCCCCCCAGAGTTACCGTAATTTGAGTCTGCCCTCACTTTCCTGCTGGGACTCTGTCTGGTGCCAGGAGTGGCCTTAGGAACCTGATCCTCCAAATAGGGTCCTGCAGTTGGGGTGGTCCTGTATTTGAGCTGGGCTTCCCTGGTGGCTCAGACGGTAAAGCGTCTGCCTGCAAGGTGCGAGACCGGGGTTCGATCCCTGGGTTGGGGAGATATCCTGGAGAAGGAAATGGCAACCCACTCCAGTACTCTTGCCTGGAAAATTTCCATGGACTGAGGAGCCTGGTAGGCTACAGTCCATGGGGATCGCAAACAGTCGGACACGACTGAGCGACTCCACTTTCACTGTATTTGAGCAACACGGGGATAATCTCCTGCGGGGGAAACAGGATAATCTCCTGCGGGGGAAACAGGATGCAAGTAATCATGGCAGTAGTAGCAGCACATACAGTCCATGGGGATCGCAAACAGTCGGACACGACTGAGCGACTCCACTTTCACTGTATTTGAGCAACACGGGGATAATCTCCTGCGGGGGAAACAGGATAATCTCCTGCGGGGGAAACAGGATGCAAGTAATCATGGCAGTAGTAGCAGCACAGTAGCACAGTAACTCGGTTCGTCAGCGCGTAGTATCACGGGAGGCAGCGCAGGTTGGAAGGCCGTTCTCTGGCGCATCAGATGGCTGTGGTGCTCTGCTCGGTGGCAACAGTACTGGTTATAAAGACAGTGGAGGCACTTGGCTTCTTCCTATAGCCTGAGAGAGAGAGAGAGAGAGGGAGAATGTATATGCAGTAAATTAAAAATTATGATCATAAAATTGAAAATGTGTGTGAACAACAGAACCTGTCCACGAGAACTTGAAGGAATCCCTCCTGTCTTGTGAGTGCTAAGGCCTAACTGAGAACCAAACTTGGGGTCTGATGGCAAAAGTTGCAGGGTTGCTGAATCTCTGCCCCAAATCTCTTATATTGAAGGAAGGACACTAATAGGGAAGGATTGGGACTCCAAGACAGAAGGCGGAGAAGGGGAGACATGGGTGGGGCTGGGAATTTTGATCTGCTGACTCCCCTAAACCTCCTTCACCAGCAGAGGCAGCCCCTCTCTACCTAAACTCCCTCCTCTCCATGAAAGCCTTTCAGTGGTCACCCTGGGAGCAGTTTCTTAATAAATCACTTCATGGGAAATATACGGGGAAACAGTGAAAAAGACTCTGATGCTGGGAGGGATTGGGGGCAGGAGGAGAAAGGGACGACAGAGGATGAGATGGCTGGATGACATCACTGACTCGATGGACGTGAGTCTGAAAGTGAAAAGAAAGTGAAAGTGAAGTCGCTCAGTCGTGTCTGACTCTTTGTGACCCCATTAACTGTAGCCTATCAAGCTTCTCCGTCCATGGGATTTGCCAGGCAAGAGTGCTGGAGTGGATTGCCATTTCCTTCTCCAGGGGATCTTCCTGACCCAGAAATCGAACCCGGGTCTCCCACATTGCAGGCAGACGCTTTACCGTCTGAGCCACCAGGGAAGCTATTTGGAGATTCTCAAGGACTTCTCTGATAGCTCAGTTGGTAAAGAATCTCCACATAAGGTCCACATTAAAAGAGAAGATAGAAAAACCTCTATTATAATTCCCAAAGAATCCAGGTGGTATGATGAGCAGAAATCTGGACCCATAGGCAGCCTTATCACTTACAAGCTCTGTGCCCTTGGTCAAATTAAACTCTCCAGGCTGTCCTTTCCTTATATATAAAGTAGGAATAGTAATGATAATGCCTGTCTCAGTGCGTTGTGCAAATAGTGCCCAGTACAGGGCTTGGCACGTGGTGGATGCTCAGTAAGACCAGTTTCTGTAGGGCTCACCCATCCTTTTTCCCTCCTGGGAGTCCCGGCCAGGTGTGGAGCTGTCCGGAGTGCTGAAGACAGCCTCCCTACCTCCTTAGCTCCAGAATACTCTTTTCCTCATCTCTTTGGGCCTGGGGAGACAATGGTTCTGCTACCATTACTCTCAAGTTGCTGCAGTATTCTTTAGATACCGCTGCTCCCAGCTTTAGGACAGGCCTTTGTAAACAACCCCCCCAGCCCCCCCAACCCCCCCAGAGTTACCATAATTTGAGTCTGACCTCCCTTTCCTGCTGGGACTCTGTCTAGTACCAGGAGTGGCCTTAGGAACCTGATCCTCCAAATAGGGTTCTGCAGTTGGGGTGGTCCTGTATTTGAGCAGGGCTTCCCTGGTGGCTCAGACAGTAAAGCATCTGCCTGCAAGGTGCGAGACCTGGGTTCGATCCCTGGGTTGGGAAGATATCCTGGAGAAGGAAATGGCAACCCACTCCAGTACTCTTGCCTGGAAAATTTCCATGGACTGAGGAGCCTGGTAGGCTACAGTCCATGAGGATCGCAAAGAGTCAGACACGACTGAGCGACTCCACTTTCACTGTATTTGAGCAACACGGGGACAATCTCCTGCCGGGGAAACAGGATAATCTCCTGCCGGGGAAACAGGATGCAAGTAATCATGGGACTAGTAGTGGCACAGTCAGCACAGTAACTCGGTTCGTCAGCGGGTAGTATCACGGGAGGCAGCACAGGTTGGAAGGCTGTTCTCTGGCGCATCAGATGGCTGTGGTGCTTTGCTCGGTGGCAACAGTCCTGGTTATAAAGACAGTGGAGGCACTTGGCTTCTTCCTATAGCCTGCAAGAGAGAGAGAGAGAGAGGAGAATGTATATGCAGTAAATTAAAAATTATGATCATAAAATTGAAAACGTGTGTGGACAACAAAAGGTGTCCACGAGAACTTGAAGGAGTCCCTCCTGTCTTGTGAGTGCTAAGGCCTAACTAAGAACCAAACTTGGGGTCTGATGGCAAAAGTTGCAAGGTTGCTGAATCTCTGCCCCAAATCTCTTATATTGAAGGAGGGACACTAATAGGGAAGGATTGGGACTCCAAGACAGAAGGCGGAGAAGGGGAGACATGGGTGGGGCTGGGAATTTTGATCTGCTGACTCCCCTAAACCTCCTTCACCAGCAGAGGCAGCCCCTCTCTACCTAAACTCCCTCCTCTCCATGAAAGCCTTTCAGTGGTCACCCTGGGAGCAGTTTCTTAATAAATCACTTCATGGGAAATATACGGGGAAACAGTGTCAGACTTTATTTTTGAGGGGCTCCAAAATCACTGCAGATGATGATGGCAGCCATGAAATTAAAAGATGCTTACTCCTTGGAAGGAAAGTTATGACCAACCTAGACAGCATATTGAAAAGCAGAGACATTGCTTTGCCAAGAGAGGTCCGTTGAGTCAAGGCTATGGTTTTTCCAGTGGTCATGTACGGATGTGAACTGTGAAGAAAGCTGAGCACCGAAGAATTGATGCTTGTGAACTGTGGTGTTGGAAAAGACTCTTGAGAGTCCCTTGGGCTGCAAAGAGATCCAACCAGTTCATTTTGAAGGAGATCATCAGCCCTGGGTGTTCTTTGGACAGAATGATGCTAAAGCTGAAACTCCAGTACTTTGGCCACCTCATGTGAAGAATTGACTCATTGGAAAAGACTCTGATGCTGGGAGGGATTGGAGGCAGGAGGAGAAGGGGACAACAGAGGATGAGATAGCTGGATGGCATCACTGACTCGATGGACGTGAGTCTGAAAGTGAAAAGAAAGTGAAAGTGAAGTCACTCAGTCGTGTCCGACTCTTTGTGACCCCATGAACTGTAGCCTATCAAGCTTCTCCGTCCATGGGATTTTCCAGGAAAGAGTGCTGGAATGGATTGCCATTCCCCTCTCCAAGGGATCTTCCCGACCCAATGACTCGATGGACGTGAGTCTGAAAGTGAAAAGAAAGTGAAAGTGAAGTCACTCAGTCGTGTCCGACTCTTTGTGACCCCATGAACTGTAGCCTATCAAGCTTCTCCGTCCATGGGATTTTCCAGGAAAGAGTGCTGGAATGGATTGCCATTCCCCTCTCCAAGGGATCTTCCCGACCCAGAAATCGAACCCCGGTCTCCCGCATTGCAGGCAGACACTTTACCATCTGAGCCACCAGGGAAGCTATTTGGAGCTTCTCAAGGACTTCTCTGATAGCTCAGTTGGTAAAGAATCTCCACATAAGATCCACATTAAAAGAGAAGGTAGAAAAACCTCTATTATAATTCCCAAAGAATCCAGGTGGTGTGATGAGCAGAAACCTGGACCCATAGGCAGCCCTACCACTTACTAGCTTGTTGCCCTTGGTCAAATTACTTAAACTCTCCAGGCTGTCCTTTCCTTATGTATAAAGTAGGAATGGTAATGATAATATCTGTCTCAGTGCATTGTGCAAATAGTGCCCAGTACAGGACTTGGCACGTGGTGGATGCTCAGTAAGACCAGTTTCTGTAGGGCTCGCCCATCCTTTTTCCCTCCTGGGAGTCCCGGCCAGGTGTGGAGCTGTCCGGAGTGCTGAAGACAGCCTCCCTACCTCCTTGCCTCCTTCCCTGCCTCNCTTGGCACGTGGTGGATGCTCAGTAAGACCAGTTTCTGTAGGGCTCGCCCATCCTTTTTCCCTCCTGGGAGTCCCGGCCAGGTGTGGAGCTGTCCGGAGTGCTGAAGACAGCCTCCCTACCTCCTTGCCTCCTTCCCTGCCTCCCTCCCTCAGGTCCTCTCTCCTGCATTCCCTCCTTCTTTTCTGTGCTTGGCTCCCCAGAGCCCTGGGGTCTGAACAGATCGAATTTTCCAAGTGATTTCTTCAAGCCATTGAGGGGGACAGGAATGAATGAACCATGTATGAGGCCCTCTCCACTGGCAGAAGTCTTGGAAAGATGACAGGAAGCAGGAGTGGTGACTGTGTGATCATGCAGGCCAAGGTGGGAATGGAGGGCATTCGGGGGGTTGGGGGGTGGGGGTGGGGTGGTGTCCTAGGACAGCCTGCATGAGAGCTTGACATCTGAGGGCCTCATTCAAGAGCCTTAGGATCTGCAAAGAGACAGTGAGTCATGCCCCACAGCACAGCATGGCAGGCGGGTCTTTGGGGAAGTTTCCCTGAATGAAGGCAAGAAAGACCAGGTTGGGAGGCAGGAGGGTGACCTTTGGATACTGGGGTCTAAGAAGCCCCGGCTCTGACAGGAATCACCCACCCCTCTTCCCTGGAATATGTTGGCCAGTTGTCTGTTAATGTAGCTAAAGGTATCTTTATCTTTTTGGGTTATGGTAGTATGGAGTTTACTAGCTTCATATGTTTGGCTCTATGAGCCACACTGTGGCTAATCCTTGGTGTCCACTTCCTTGAGACTAAAGCTACAAATGGGCTCCCCTAGGAGGATGACGCATGAACCTATTGTGTTAGAGGTGGGAGCACTGGCAGCTCACACATTCCTGGGGGAAGGGCTGGAGAGGGCATGCGGCCACCTTCAGAGATGAAAGTCACCTGTTTCCTGGTGTCTATTGACAACTAAAACATTGGAGATGAAGGATCTTTGGAGACCTAAATATCTAACTAAACCCTCACTGTACAGAAGGTACAGAAGGATGTGAATTCTGTCTCATGAGTCAGAGGCGGAGCTGGAGCTAAAGTCAGCTTCTGCCTTGGCCAGAGGCTGGCCTTGCTAAGGACCTAAGACTTCAGTGACCCCCTGCAGGCCACTGGCTGCAGGATTTCCATGACACTGAGCAGGACCAGCAGGGCTGAGCGGCCAGGGGAGCCTGCAGCTGCTTTGTGGGATGGAGAAGTCCACACCCCTTCTGTACCTGGTTCTCTGTCTGTGCACAGAGGAGTTGCTTCAGATGCTTAGATCTCTAGAATTCTTGAGCTCTGATGTTCTAAGTGTTCAATAAAAGAGATGATTTTTGTCTTTGACTGGGAGGTGGGAGCCTGGCTCTAGTCTCAACTCAGCCTTAACTTTTGATAAGAACTTGGGCAAGTCGCTCCCCTGCCTAGAGTCAGTCCCCCCACCTCTGCCCAAAAGGAGGATAAGTGATCTCTCCTCAGGGCCTCTAGAAGCACCAGGCAAAGCAGTGGATCGCAGGTGCTTTGGGAGGTAGAGACTGAAAGGAGAGGTGTCTGTCATCAGTATTGGAAGCATATGTCTATGTTTCCACCCGGAAATGATTCACTGTTTGTGAGCCCAGGACAAGCTAGCTGCTCCGAGGGGTTCGTCCCTTGGGGCGGGATGCTAGGAGAGAGACCACTTAGAGCATCACAGAGGAGGGAGTGTACAGAGGGTCCCTCAGAGGCTGGTAGATGAGCAGCCCTCCCCGAGTCACCAGTCTCTGAGATGGAGAAACGTAGCATCACAAGCCAGAAGGGCTCAGAGCTGGCCAGCCTGGCAAACTGTCTTCTTCTACAGATGGGGAGGCTGAGGTTTTGAATGGGGCAGGGGCAGGACTGAAACTCAGGCCTTCACTCCCTCGTCCAACTCCGCCTACCCCGTGGTACATTTGCCTCCCCTCAGAGATCCAACGACGGTGATGATAGTGCAGGTGATGATAACTATTCCGTTTAGTAAGTGCCTACTCACTTACCTGCTCACTGCAATGACCATCCCCCTGTAGCCCCTCGAGCCACAAACACACGATGGGGATGCTACCCAGACCCAGGCGCTGCTCGTGCTGTGGGGCCCTCGGAGGCCTCCAGTCAAGTGCTATGGGCAGGCTTGAGAGGTAAGAGGCAGGGGCGGTTCAGAGAGAGAACTTGGCCCACTTTGGAGGATGAGTGAAGGAAGAAATAATAATAGGTTGAAAGAGGTAAGATTTATTGAACAGAAAAGTACCAGGGACTGTGCTAAGTGCCTCACCTTGCGTTATTTAATCATCACAACAACTCCATAAGGTGGGTTTCATTATCTGAATTCTACAGAAGGGAAAAATGAAGCTCAGGAACTTCAGAGATGGGCCTAGGGCCACAAGGATGGGAAGCAGTGAGTGGGTCTGGCTGGCTCTGACTCCAGAGTCCACACTCCAGCCTAGGACTGAGTGTGAGCCTTGCAGGCTGTGAGCCAGTTCTGGGAAGGAGGTTTTGGTCCCCAGATCTGGGGGTCTTTGGGCATCAAGGATCTGAATCCCTCATTTTTACCAATGAAGAGGCTGAGGTTCTGGGGGCAGGAGGGGTGTCTGCCTCAAAGCCATGCTGCAAACACTGGCAGAGAATGCTAGAAAGCAAGCCTCAACCTTACCCCTCTTTCCCAGGACTGTGGGAGGCTTTATCCTGAAGATCGGTCTCGGATGTGCCTGTGGGGGTCCACTCTCAGCCTTCCGAGCACAGTCCCTTCCCTGGCACTTCTCTCTGTGCCACTTTGGGGTGCTCTCCTGTGGGCTGGCTCCCTCCCTGATCTGGCCTGGGGGACAGAGACCTTCACTCTGGGGGTGCTGGGTCCCTGGGACTGTGACCTCATCTTTGTCCAGGCCCTCCCCAGTGTGGCTGCCCAGCTGGCTGTGGACCGAGCCAACCAGGACCGCTCACTGATCCTGGGCTCACGCCTGGCTTCCATGGTTCTTCCCATGGGCTGGGACAGCCCTAGTGCCCTGGCCACATTCCTGGCCCACAAGAACACCATGGCTGCTTTTGTGGGCCCTGTCAGTCCTGGCTACTGCTCAGCTGCAGCTCTGCTGGCCCAAGGCTGGGGCAAGACCCTCTTCTCTTGGGCGTGTGGGGATGCAAGGGGAGGAGGGGAGCTGGTGCCCACCTTGCCTTTGGCTGCTGACATGCTGCTCTCTGTCATGAGACACTTTGGCTGGGCTCCCGTGCCCATCATGTCCTCCCACCAGGACATCTGGCTGGCTACTGCCCGGCAGGTGGCCACGACTCAGGACACATGGGCTGCCCGTGGGGCTGGGGACCTCTCTGGGACTCGGGGGGCAGGGGGCCATGGAGGTCTTGAAGCAGCTTTGCAGTGCGGATGGCCTGAAAAGTAAGTGTATGTTAGTGCCTTCCTCCTACCCTAGCCCAGACTTCACATGGCTGGTGATGGCGAGTTTTCTTGTATTAGACACTAGGCTGAGTCCTTGACAACAGGCCCACATTTAACCCCAGAGCAGCCCTGTGGGCTATTAATAGTTCTGCTGTGGTTTGCACTTTGCAGCTCAGAAAAGGTATGTAGCAGACCCAAGTCACACAGCTGGCAAGCAGCACAGCTGGATCCTGAGCTCCAGTGTACGTGTCAATTGTGGAGTGGGAGCCAAGGGCTTTCTTGGTTCTTCCCTGGTAGAGTGAAGAAAAAGAGAGTGCAGTAGGACCTGAGCCCCGGGAAGGGTGTTAGAGCCATTCTTAGTTCCTTGAAGTTAGAGTCAGAACCTTCATGGATTTGTTGACTGATGGAAGACTTCCTGCATTCATCAAGTCCCTGTTCTGCTGGGAGCTGGGCTGCCTGGTGAATGGGATAGACAGTGCCTTCTCTAGGGGATGACCGAGTGATGGAGACACAGGTGTATAAGCAGGAGATTATGACAGAGGTCACGGTCACCCCAGGGAGTGGAGGCCTGGAGAACAACAGGAGTATGTGGCTGGGCCCTGGGGGAATCTGAGGAGGCTTCTTGGAGGAGGTGGCATTTGGCCTGTCTTTAAGGAAGTAGCTGGGCACGGAGAGTCACAGTGGGGTGGGGTATAGGGGAGTGGCAGCCTCTGGAAGACAGAAGATGCTTAGAGTTCAACTGAACTAGAGCTTTTTCTAACTGTGGGTCATGGCCCATTTGGTCAAGAAACCAATTTAGTGAATCAAGCCTAGCGTTGCAGGAGACTTCTCTGGTGGTCCTGTGATTAAGAATTGTGCTTCCAATGCAGGGTATGTGGGTTTGATCCCTAGTCCCACAGGCCATGTGGCATCACAAAAAAATTTAAAAAGAATTAAAAAAAATATAGTACAAAGTGAATCTAATAGAAATTAATTAAAAAATAAAAAAAAAAAAAAAAGACAGGCATTACAAAAAAAAAAAAGAGGAAGCGACTGAAATAGAAAGAGAGGGACAAGAACGAAACTGACTAGGATAGCATAAAAGCGGTGAAGGTGAGACTGGAGGGCAGACAGCTGGGGCAAGTGTCTGTGAAACTTCCAGTTTCCTGGGCTACTCCTTTCCTATACCCAGCTTCCAGAGCACACCAAGCTAAAATGTGCTTCTTATTGCGGTGCTGGCAACAGTTTGAGAGCCACAAAGACCAAGCGCTGTGTTCTGTCTGTTTGGAATGTGAGGCCAGTGCCAGTGAGGAGGGCCAGGGTGGGCAGTCTCTGAGCTCGTGAGGCCTGTAGTGAATTAGAGAGGAGTGGAGGGGGAGGCCTGGCCCAGATGTGCCCACCGCCCCTCAAGACAGGCTTCTCTGAGCCTGGTTTGGCAGGAGGGGAAATGGGCTAATGAGACCTATTTCACAGGGTCGAGTGCTCTGTACCCACTTCATTCAAACACGGTCACGGAGCATAATCCCCGCTGGGCTCTGGGGACACAGAAAGGAACTGGCCGGGCACCAGTAGGGCGAGCTGAGTCTGGCGGGAGACAGATGTGGATACCGGAACAGAGGAACCCAGAGCCTGGGGGGAAAGATCTGCAGGGGTGTGGGCAGGGCTTCCCAGAGGATGTGACGCCAGGGGAGGGCCTGAAATGGAAGCTGATGGCAGAGGAACTACTGACTGAGAGGCCAGCTGTAGCAGAGTAGTGGAGGTAGCCTGGTAGCAGGGTTAAGAGGACGAGCAAGTTCTCTTCTGTGCAGCTGGAGCATGGTGGAAGTGGATGGGGGAAACCTCAGTAGACTCTTGCTCCACCCCTGTTGTAGGGGTTGGATGAGTTCCAGCCATGGTGGTAACCAGAAGGCAGAGTAGTTAGCGGCACATTCTCTGAAATCAGATTACCGAGATCCCTCTCCCGGACCCATTTCCTACCAGCTGCGTGACCTCAGTTCAGTTCAGTTCAGTTCAGTCGCTCAGTTGTGTCCGACTCTTTGCGACCCCATGAATCGCAGCACGCCAGGCCTCCCTGTTCATCACCATCTCTCGGAGTTCACTCAGACTCATATCCATTGAGTCAGTGATGCCATCCAGCCATCTCATCCTCGGTCGTCCCCTTCTCCTCCTGCCCCCAATCCCTCCCAGCATCAGAGTCTTTTCCAATGAGTCAACTCTTCGCATGAGGTGGCCAAAGTACTGGAGTTTCAGCTTTAGCATCATTCCTTCCAAAGAAATCCCAGGGTTGATCTCCTTCAGAATGGACTGGTTGGATCTCCTTGCAGTCCAAGGGACCTCAGGCAAGCCACTAAACCTCTCTGTGCTGTAGTTTCCTTGTCAGTGACATGACTTTAATGAAAGCCCTTACTTCATGGGGTTGTGAAGATAAGATGGACTATTGCAGATAAAGGGCTTGACTGTAATCCACGTGGACTTTGATTTTTTTTTAACCTCCCCAGTTGTGTGGATTAGCTCTCCCTTGTGGCCAAAATGAAGAAAAGCGCCTCAAGAGAAGGAGAAGCTGAAATAGAAGCACGGCAGAGGGAAGGGGACCAGATAGTCCCGGTTTTGTTTCCATTCAGTCCTGGTGGATCTTTCTCCCAGGGACCTACCCACTATTTAAGGGGCGGGGCGGGGGTAGGGGTGGCTCGAGGCCATAGCCCACATATTATGGCCACCCAGAAGTCAGCAAAGTCCAGAGTTCCTGGCTCTGTCTTCTATACGAAAGGCCCCCGATTCCTGGATAGGAATCCCTCCTCAGCATGGAGACCCTTGGCCTTCCCTGATGGCTCCATATTCCTGGATTTTTCTGGAGAAGCAATTTCAGTAGGAAACTGGCCCCAACCAAAACAAGTGGTGGCCCTTTTTTGGCAGGGGTTGCAACCTTTGTCAGGAATCCAAAATGCAAAAACCTTTACTTGGGCAGCTACACGGGGCCCTTATTTTGGGCAGGATTCTCTTCTGTCCCGGGTGCCTGGGGATGGAATTGCTTGCTTTTCGATCTTGGGCTTTGTTTCTGTTACACAGGCCAACGGGAGTGTATTTGTGTCTGCTCAGACCTTGAGGATGCCTCTCAGAGCCACAGTTGAGATTACAAGCCAATGATAAATGGATAAACAAAATGCTTATACAATGGAATATTGTGCAGCAGTAAAAATGAATGAGGTACTGATACAGGCTATTACACGGGTGAGCCTGGAAAACGTTATGCTAACTGAAAGAGGCCAGACATAAAAGGCTGCATATTGTACAATTCTATTTACATGAAATGTCCAGAAGAGGCATATTCATAGACAGAGAAAGAAGACTAGTGGTTGCCTGGGGTTAGGAGGAAAGAGAAATAGGGAGTGACCGGTATTGCTTATAGGACTTCTTTCTGGGATGATGAAAATGTTCTAAAATTAAATAGTGGTAGTGGTTTCATAATCTTGTACATAAAACTACTGAGTTATACCCTTTTTAAAAGGTGAATTTTATGATATATGAATTATCTAAAATTCTAGAAAATGTTAAATTATAGAAAGATTACAAGTTGGGAGGCAGCCTTCCTGAGTTCCAGTACTGGTTCTATCACCCTGGTAGCTGTGTATCCTGGGGAAACTCCTTAACCTCTCTGTGCCTTGGTTTGCTCATCTGAAAGTAGAGATAATGATGAACATACTTCTTTTTTTAATATTCATTTTTATTTATTTATTTGGCGGCGCTGGATCTTGGTTGTGGCCTATGAGGACCTGGGCCGCCTGAACTGGGACCACGGCGTCATAGGCACTGGAGCACCAGGGAAGTCCTGAATATACTTCTTCATATTGTTGTTAATTGAACGAGTAAATGTTTTTTAAAGTACTTTAGCAAAAAAACCAAAAAATAAAAAAAATAAAAAATAAAAAAATAAAGTACTTTAGGACAACACATAACAAGATGTTAATAAATATTAGCAATTTTCAGAGCCAGTGGCAGAGGGAGCGTGAAAATTTGGTCAGAATTACTCGGTGGGAAGATTGGAAGGTACATATTAATATAAATTTATCCTCAGCTGAGGGGCTTTTTTCCAGCAGATTAAACCTGGATTTATCAGCCTTAGCTGTTATTGTTGCGGGGGCATCAGATAAAGGGGAAATTCCTCTTTTCCCCAGACTGAGGCTCCCCTGGTGGTTTAGACAGTAAAGAATCCGCCTGAAATATAAGAGACCTGGGTTCGATCCCTGGGTTGGGAAGGTTCCCCTGGAGGAGGGCATGGCAACCCACTCCAGTGTTGTTGCCTGGAGAATCCCCATGGACAGAGGAGCCTGGCAGGTTACAGTCCATAATGTCGCAGAGTCGGACATGACTGAGCAGCTGAGCACCAGACTGAGGGAGTGGGAGGAAGAGAGGGACAGCGCGGGGGGCCGGCTGGACCTGGAGTCGCCGTTGCTCTGCAGGGCCACAGAAGCTTGGGGAAGGCCTGGAGGGTGAGCCCCGGCCTGTCCCCCGTGGTGGCGCTGTGCGTGCGCTCAGCGCTCCTGGCGGCTCCGAGCAGACCGCCCTGCTGAGCAGGGCACGGGCCCGGGGCCTGACAGACGGGAGGCTGGCCCTCCTGCCCCACGACACGCTGCTCTTCACCTTGCCCTCCCGTGACCGCTCCTGTCGGGCCCTGGGCGCCGGCGGGCCCCTGCAGGAGGCGTGCGATGCAGTGCTGACCGTCAGCTTGGAGTCCAGCCTCAGAGAAAAGGCCTTTGAAGCTTCTGGGGCAGATGGAGAGGCGGCTGCACACCTGGAGCCAGAGAGGCGGGTCGGCGCAGACCCTCACGGGACCCAAGCGGCAAGGGTGCAGGCTGGCGCGAACCTCCCTCATCCGCCCGGCCAACCAGTTCTTTCTCCACTGTGGGCACATGGCCTGTCCCTTATCTGACAAAGTGTCTTGCTCCGTCTGTCTCTTTCTGTCTCTTATAGGTGTGAGTGTGTGTGTGAGTGTGTGAGCATGTGTGTGTGTGTGAGCGTGTGTGTGTGTGAGCGTGTGTGTGTGAGTGTGTGAGCATGTGTGTGTGTGTGTGAGCATGTGTGTGTGTGTGAGCGTGTGTGTGTATGAGAGTGTGTGAGCATGTGTGTGTGTGTGTGTATCCATCTCATTTTTTCTCATCTTTCTCTCTCTCGGTCACTTTGTTGATTCTCCTCTTGTGTCTCTCTTGCCCCCATTTTTCTGTCTTCAGCCCAGTTCCTCTGATTCCCATCTCCAGCCCTTCTGCTCTTTTTGCTTTTCTTTCCCCTGCTCACTGCGCACACCGCTTAGGCTCTAAGTTGCTCTGCGGGGTCCCATCTATGGCCAGCCCTTATCAATGTTTTATAGTTTTTATGATGTAGATCTTTTACCTTTGTGTTATTTGGCTGAACTTATTAATTCTAATTGTTTTTTGTGTGGAGTCTTTAGAGTTCTCAACATATTGTCTTGTTATTTGCAAATAGTGACAGTTTTACCTCTTCCCTTAAAATTTAGATATATTTTCCTTCTTTTCTTCTCCAATTACTGTGGCTAGGACTTCTAGCATTATGTTGAATAGAAATGGTGAAAGTAGGCATCCTTGTCTTATTCCTGAACATAACGTAATAGCTTTCTCCTTTTCACTGTTGAGTATTATTTCGGCTGTGGCTGTCATAAATAGATTTTTCATGTTGAGATATGTTCCTTCTTTACCCATTTTGGTTAGAGTTTTTTTTTTCTTTTTATCATGAATGGATGTTGAATTTTATCTACTGCTTTTTCTCTCTCTATTGAGATAATTATATGGTTTTTGCCTTTTCTTCGGTTATTATGGTTTGCATATGTTGAACCATCCTTATGACTCTGGAACAAATCCAGCTTGGTTGTCATATATGATCTTTTTTTATGTACTGTTGCACTATTTGCTGGGAATTTTTGCATCTGTGTTCATCAAAAATTTTGACTTATAGTTTTCTTTTCAGGTGATGTCTTTGTCTGCCTTTGGTTCAAGGTGATGGTGGCTTCATAAAATTACTTTGGGAGTGTCTCCTTCTCTTCAATCTTTTGGAAGAGTTTGAGAAGCTTTGGTATAAGTTCTTTGCATGTTTTTTAGAGTTCCTCAGTGAAGCCATTTGGTCCTGAATTTTTGTTTGTAGGGAGTTATTATTATTATTACTACAGATCCTATTTCACTTTTAGTGCTCAGTCTATTCAAATTTTCATATTGGCTCAATTATGGCAGGCTATATGTTTTTAGAAACTTGTTCCTTTCTTCTTGGTTGTCCAGTTCATTGGCATACAATTGTTATTTCTCCTCTTTTATTAAAAAAAAAATGTGTGTGTGTGTGTGTATGTGTGTGTGTGTGTATGTGTGTGTGTGTGTGCTGTTTATTTTCTCTTTTGTGAGCTTGGCCAGATGTTTGTTGATTTTCTTTATCCTTTTAAAGAACCAACTCTTAGTTTTATTTATTTTTCTAGTTATTTGTCTCTATTTTATTTTCTCTCTGGTATTTATTATTTCCTTCCTTCTTCTGACTTTAGCTTTTGTTTGTTCTACTTTTTCTAATTTACTCATGTAGTTGGTTAAATTATTTATTTGGGCTTTTCTTGTTTCTTGAGGAAGACCTGTATTGCTATGAACTTCCCTCTAAGGACTGGTTTTGCCCCATTGAGTAGATTTTATAAAGTTGTGTTTTCATTATTGTTTGTCTAGAAGTATTTTCAGATTTTCTCTTTGATTTCCTCATAGACCCATTGGTTTTGTTATAGCATGTTGTTTAGTCTCCATGTGATCATTTTTTGCCCATTTTTCTTTCTGTGGTTGATTCTAGTTTAATATCATTGTGGTCAGAAAAGATGCTTAGAATAAATTCTAGCCTCTTCAATTTGTTGAGGCATCTTTTGTGTCCTAGTATGTGGTCTATCTTAGAGTATGTTCATATGCACTTGAAAAAAATGTGTGTTCTGGGTTGTTTGGACATAATTCCCTGAAGGCATCAAGTCCAACTAGTCTATTTTGTCACTTAGGATCTCTGTTTCCCTATTGACTTTCTATCTGAAAGATCTGTCCACTGACGTCAAGGGAGTATAAAAGTCTCCTTCAATTTTTTTATTCCTCTCAAATTTCTTCCTTTATTTCTGTTAGCATTTGTTTTACATATTTCAGTTCTCCCATATTGAGTGTATATAGGACTTCCCTGGTGGCTCAGATGGTAAAACATCTGTCTACAATGCAGGAGACCCAGGTTCAGTCCCTGTGTTGGGAAGATCCCCTGGAAAAGGAAATGGCAATCCACTCCAGTACTATTGCCTGGAAAATTCCATGGACAGATGAGCCTGGTAGGCTACAGTCCATGGGGTTGCAAAGAGTAGGACATGACTGAGCAACTTCACTATATTGAGTGTATATATGTTAATGAGTGTAATAATCTCTTCTTGTATTGATCCCTTTGTCATTATATAGTTTCCTTCTTTGTATTTCTTTATGGATTTTGTTTTCAAGTTTATTCTGTTTGATATGAGTATTACTACCCCTGCTTTCTTGTCATTCTCATTTGCATGGAACATATTTTTCCACCCCCTCACTTTCAGTTTGTGTGTCTTTTGCCCAGAAGTATGTTGTAGGTAGCATATTGTAGGTTTTTTTCCCTCCAATCTGCCACTCTCTTTTTTGATTGGAGCTTTCAGTCCATTAACATTTAAAGTAATTATTGATCAGTATATATTTATTGCCTTTTTAAACCTTGTTTTCCAACTGATTTTTTAGTTCTTGTTGCTCACTTTTTTGTGTGTTTCCATTTGTGGTTTGTTAGTTCTCCATTGTAGCGTGCTTTTGCTCCTTTCTTCTTCATTTTTGTAAATCAGTTGTATGTTTTTGATTTGTGGTTACCATGGAGTTCAAGTATGTAGACCTATAACTATATTTGCTTGCTTTAAACTGATAGCCATTCAAGTTCAAATACATTCCAAAAGATCTACATTTTTATGATTCCCTCCCCTACATTTTGTGATTTTGATGTCCTATTATCTTCATACTTATCCTTTTACTATTCATTGTTCTCATAATTGCTTTTACACTTTTAAAATTTTTAATATATATATACTGGCTTATTTGAGTATTCTTTTATATAGTTACCATTCCTACTGTGGTTTTCCCTTTCCTATAGATTCTTTCTTTTTTATTTAGAGAAGACTTTTCAATATTTTTTTAGGTTTAATATTTCTGTGTTCTTTTAGCTTTTGCTTGTCTGAGAAATTTTGGATAGTGTATCCTAATTTGCAAGGTTTTCCTTTTCAGGACTTTTTAACATATCATGCCTCACTCTTCTGACCTTAAAAGTTTCTATATAGAAATCAACTGAGAGCCTTATGGGGATTTCCTTTTTACTGCCTCTTTGTTTATGCTTGCTACCTTTAGAATATTTTCTTATCTTTAATTTTTACCATTTTGATTATGATATGTCATGGTGTGGGTCTGTTTCAGTTCATCTTATTTGGAGCCCTCTGTGATTCCTGTATTTTGATATCTATTTTCTTCTTTAGGTTTGGGGAATTTTCAACCATAGATTTTTCCAATACATTTTCAGCCCCTCCCCCCCTTTTCTGTTTTTAACATATCATGCCTCACTCTTCTGACCTTAAAAGTTTCTATATAGAAATCAACTGAGAGCCTTATGGGGATTTCCTTTTTACTGCCTCTTTGTTTATGCTTGCTACCTTTAGAATATTTTCTTATCTTTAATTTTTACCATTTTGATTATGATATGTCATGGTGTGGGTCTGTTTCAGTTCATCTTATTTGGAGCCCTCTGTGATTCCTGTATTTTGATATCTATTTTCTTCTTTAGGTTTGGGGAATTTTCAACCATAGATTTTTCCAATACATTTTCAGCCCCTCCCCCCCTTTTCTGGAACTTCTATCGTGATTAGGTTGACACACTTTATATTATTCCATAGATCTACTATGTAGCTTTCTTTTTTTTTTTTTTTGTCCTTCTGATTGATTCTGACTAATTCCATTCACTTATTTGTTCTTTTGCATTATTTAGCCTAAAATTCATTGTTTCTAGGTTGGTTTTATCTTGGCAATTGAATTATCTAATTTTGTTTGGTCAATCTCTATAATTTCTAGTTCCTTGTTATAGTGATCTGTATTTCTATCAACTATCTTTTAAAATTCTTTAGAATTTGTATAACCTCCTTTTTGAACCTAGTAGATACTTTCCAGAATTATTTTCAGAAGTTTTCTCTTGTTCTTTTAATTGGAAATAGTTCCTCTGCTATTTCATTTTACTTAACTTTTTCTGTCTTTATGAATTTAGTCTACCCTGCATAGACTATGAAAGTCCAGTATTTTTGGTGTGAAGGTTGTTTTTGTTTGTTACAGATGGTACTCACAACTTTGCTCAGTGTGCTCTAGCCATTGTCCCTTTGACAGAAGTATGATTGGTGTTGTGACTGAAGACTGCACTAGATGTTGGGTGGGACCTCCTCTTTCTTTCATGACTATCGCAGCCCTGCCAGAGGGAAGGAGTGCTCCCCAGTTGTTAGAGTAGAAGCCTGGAAGGTCAAATTCAGTGAAGTTTCATTTCCCTTAAGCATGTGCTTTTTGTCCTTAACGAGATTAGTACTGAAGCAAGTGAGGCCAATGTGGTCACAAAAAAAAACTATACACTGCCAGTAGGCATCCATGGTTCTGCCCAGAAGCAACCCAAGGTCATGTTCCTTTCTCTTTTGTGTTCATCCAAGACCCAGTGGTAGGGTGGCATTGGAGGCCAGGACATTGTGGCTGCAGGAACTGAGGTGGTTGTGCTGCACCTGGGATCTGAACTGCTTCTGTAGGAGGGCTCCTACAGGATCCATCTGCCTCAAATCTCCAAGCTATGGTGTGTGAAGTTCTTTGCCAGGAAAGGAACCGCCCTGTAACTCTCCCAAGTGACTATGTGCCAGAAATACAAGATTCTTTATAGCCACCTGCCACATGATATTGGTGCCACCAAAGTTTGCTGTTGCTAGTCCTGCCCCTGGACTTGCCCTCACCATGATAATGGGTTCCAATGACAGCCCTACCCCAGCCATGCATGCTTTCACAAAGTCTGCAGTCACTGAAGCATAACCCTATCATGCACATGCTGACAATGGGCTCTGAGGTTCTACCTGGACCACACCCAGATCCTAGGGTTGTCCACAAGCTAGAATGAATCCATTCCCAGGGCCATTTTCCTGAATTTTAGTGCCTATCCATTGTGCACATTAGCATCTCTATCTGGCACACATTTCATACTGGGAAGGGCAATGAAATGTCAGCCATCAGTGTTGGTCTCTCTCTCCCCTGATTGCTAGTAAACCAGCATGCATGCATTCCTTAAAAGTACATTCCAGGCTCCTCTGGTCCTTCTATCTGTCTCAGTGCACCTCCAAGCCTGGAGAGGGCTTTGCAAGGCAAGAGCCTGCCTATGCAGACCCTACCTTCTTCACAGATTTTTCCAAGGGGCATGGGACCCATCCCAATGCCTTTTTCTTTTTTTGTTCTACACAGCCACATAAGGATTTTTCTTGTCAGCTTTGGATATATAATAGATCTTCCAGTTTCCAGTTAGTTTTCTATGAGAATTATTCCACAAGTAGATGTATTTTTTTAATGTGTTTTTGATGTGGGGGTAGGTGAGCTCCACATCCCCCTACTCTGCCATCTTGATCCAATCTTTTGTTGCTTTTTTACACCGATACATTTTTATTCCCTTACCACTTTGGAGTATGGCTATTCTGTGGACACTTTCTATATAGTAAAATGGGATTACATTTAATACCTTAGTTATAAATAATTTGAATCGATTCCAATAGTGTTTCATCCACTCTCCTTAGGTTTTGATGTTAAAATTACATACTTAGAGATTGTGTGCCCAATAACAAAACTTCATAATTATTTTCAAGCCTTTTTTCCTTTTTGAAAAATTCCTCAGTGTTTCTTATTTTACTTTTTAATTGAAGGATAATTGCTTTACATAATTTTTTGGTTTTCTGTCATACATCAAGAATTAGCCTTAGGTACACCCATGTCGCCTCTTGGACATCCCTCCTATCTCCCTCCCCTCCCCACCCTTCAGCCTACCACAGAGTCCCTGTTTGAGTTCCCTGAGTCATACAGCAAATTCCCATTGGCTATCTGTTTTACATATGGTTTTGTAAATTTCTATGTTATTTTCTCCATACATCTCTCCTTCCCCCTCCTCTCCTCCCTTTATGTCCATAGGTCTGTTCTCTATGTCTGTTTCTCCATTGCTGCCATGAAAATAAATTCATCAGTGCCATCTTTTTAGATTTCATATAAATGTATCAGTATATGATATTTATATTTCTCTTTCTGACTCACTTCACTCTGTATAATAGGCTCTAGGTTCATCCACATCATTAGAATGGATTCAAATTGTCCCTTTTTATGCCTGAGTAATGTTCCATTGTATATATGTACCACAGCTTCTTTATCCATTCACCTGTCGATGAACATCTAGGTTGCTTCCATGCACTAGCTATTATAAATAGTGCTGCAATGAACAATGGGGTACATGTGACTTTTTCCATTTTTATTTCCTCAAGGTATATGTCTAGGAGTGGGATTGATGGGTCATATGTTGGTTTTATTTCTAGCTGTTTAAGAAATCTCCACACTGCCTTCCATAGTGGCTGTATCAGTTTACATTCCCATCAGCAATGCAAGAATGTTCCCCTTTCTCCATACCCTCTCCAGCATTTATTGTTTGTAGACTCTTTGACGATGACCATTCTGACTGGTATAAGGTTATCAGTTTTGCATGCATGCTGGTTTACTAGTCATTTCAGTTTTAATTTGCATTTCTCTAATGAGTAATGTAGAGCATATTTTCATGTTCTTCTTAGTCATCTGTATGTCTTCTTTGGAGAAATGTCTCTTCATGTCCCTTTCCCACTTTTTGATTGGGTTGTTTGGTTTTCTGAGTTGTATGAGCTGTTTGTATATTTTGGAAATTAATTCTTTGTCAGTTGTTTCCTTTACTATTATTTTTTCCCATTCTTAGGGTTGTCTTTTCAGCTTGCTTGTAGTTTCCTTTGCTGTGAAAAAGCTTTTAAGCTTAATCAGGTCACACTTGTTTATTTTTGTTTTTATTTCCATTACTCTAGGAGGTGGGTCATAGAAGATCTTGCTTTGATTTGTGTCATCGAGTATTCTGCCTATGTTTTCCTCTAAGAGTTTAATAGTTTCTGGTCTTACCTTTAGGTCTTTAATCCACTTTGAGTTTATCTTTGTGTATGGCATTATGTAGTGTTCTAATTTCATTCTTTTGCATGTAACTCCCCAGTTTTCCTAGCACCACTTACTGAAGAGGCTGTCTTTGCCCCATTGTATATTCTTGCCTGGTTTGTCAAAAATAAGTTACCCATAGGTGCGTTGGTTTATCTCTGAGTTCTCTATCTTGTTTCATTGGTCTATATTTTTGTTTTTGTGCCAGTACCATACCGTTTTGATGACTGTAGCTTTGTAGTACACTCTGAAGCCAGGAAGGTTGATTCCTCCAGCTCCATTCTTCTTTCTCAAAACTGCTTTGGCTATTTGGGGTATTTTGTGTTTCCATATGAAAAGTGATTTTTTTTTTCTAGTTCTGTGAAAAATGCCATTGGTAATTTGACAGGGATTGCACTGAATCTGTAGATTGCATTTGGTAGTATAGCCATTTTCACAACAATGATTCTTCCTACCCAGGAACATGGAATATCTCTCCAGCTATTTATGTCATCTTTGATTTTTTTCATCAGTGTCTTAAAGTTTTCTGTATACAGGCCTTTTGTCTCCTTAGGTAGGTTTATTCCTAGATATTTAATTATTTTTGTTACAGTGGTGAATGGGATTGATTCCTTAATTTTTTTTTCTGATTTTTCATTGTTAGTATATAGGAATGCAAGTGATTTCTGTGTATTGCCCTTGTATCTTGTGACATTACTGAATTCACTGATTATCTCTAGTAATTTTCTGATAGTTTCTGTTGGATTTTCTATGTATAGTATCATGCCATTTGCAAACAGTGAGATTTTCTGACCTAAATTCTTCTTCTTTCCTGATCTAGATTCCTTTTATTTCTTTTTCTTCTCTAATTGCCATAGCTAGGACTGCCAAAATTATGTTCAGTAATAGTGGTGAGAGTGGATGCATTTGTCTTGTTCCTGATCTTAGAGAGAATGCTTTTAGTGTTTCAACACTGAGAATAATGTTTGCTATGGGTTTTTCATATATGGCCTTTACTATGTTGAGGTATGTTTTTTGTCATAAAAGGATGCTGAATTTTGTTGAAGGTTTTTTCTGCATCTATTGAGATGGTCTTATGGTTTTTATCTTTCAATTTGTTAATATGGCATATCACACTGATTGATTTGCAAATATTGAAGAACCCTTGCATCCCCCGACTTGATCATGGTGTATGAGCTTTTAATGTGCTATGTTTGCTAGAATTTTGTTGATGATTTTTGCATTTATGTTCATCAGTGATACTGGCCTGTAAGTTTCTTTTTTCATGTTGTCTTTGCCTTGTTTTGGTATCCAAGTGATTGTGGCCTCGTAGAATGAATTTGGAAGTGTTCCTTCCTCAGCATTTTTGGGAAAGCGTTTCAGAAAAGTAATCATTAGCTCTTCTCTAAATGTTTGATAGAATTCCCCGTGAAGCCATCTGTCCCTGGGTTTTTGTTTTTTGGGAGATTTTTTTAAAAATCACTATTTTGATTTCAGTGTTTGTAATTGGGTTGTTCATAATTTCTATTTCTTCCTGGTTGGGAGGTTGACCTTTTCTAAGAATCTGTCCATTTCCTCTAGATTTTCCATTTTATTAGCACATTGTTGCTCATATTATTCTCTTATTGTCTTTGTATTTCTGTGTGGTCTGTTGTAACTCCTCCTTTTTCATTTCTAACTTTGTTGATTTGATTTTTCTCCCTTTATTTCTTATGAGTCTGGCTAGTTGTTTGTCACCTTTGATTATCTTCTCAAAGAACCAATTTTTAGTTTTATTAATCTTTACTATTGTTTCCTTCATTTCTTTTTCATTTATTTCTGCTCTGATATTTATTATTTCTTTCCTTCTGCTGAATTTTTTGTTGTTGTTCTTCTTCTTTTTCCAGCTGCTTTAGATGTAGAGTTAGGTGGTCTGTTCTATGCTTTTCTTGTTTCTTGAGGTAGGATTGTATCTCTATAAACTTCCCTCTTAAGAACTGCTTTTGCTGACTCCCATAGGTTTTGGGTCGTCATGTTTTCATTGTCATTTGTTTCTAGAAATCTTTTGATTTGTTTTCTTATTTCTTCAGTAACCCCTTTGTTATTTAGTAGTGTATTGTTTAATCTCAAAGTTTGCGGGGGCTTTTTTTGCAGTTTTTTTTTTTTCCCTGTAATTACTATCTAGCCTCATACCATTGTGGTCAGAGAAGATACTTCAATTTTCTTATATTTACTGAGGCTTTATTTGTGGCCCAAGATGTGGTCTATCCTGGAGAATGTTCCATGTGCACTTGAGAAGAAAGTGTATTCTTCTGCATTTGGATGGAAAATTCTAAAGATATCCATTAGGTGCTTTTGGTCTAAAGTTTCATTTGAAGTTTGTGTTTCCTTATTGATTCACTGTTTTTATGACCTGTCCATTGTTGTAAGTGGGGTGTTAAAGTTCCCTACTATTACTGGGTTGCTGTTGATTTCCCCTCTTATGCCTGTTAGTGTTTGCCTTATGTATTGAGGTGCTCCTATGTTGGATACATAGACATTTACAATTGGTATGTCTTCTTCTTGAATTGATCCCTTGATCACTATGTAGTTTCCTTCTTTGTCTTGCCAGCGTGTTTTTTTTTTTTTTTTTTCCCCATGTGCACGGAATATCTTTTTCCATCCTTTTACTTTAAGTCTGTATGTGTCTCTAAGTCTGAACTGGGTCTCCTGTAGGCAGCATATATATGGGTCTTGTTTTTGTATCCATTCAGTTAGTCTGTATCTTTTGGCTGATGCATTTAATCCATTTACATTTAAGGTAATTATTGATACATAAGTTCCTATTGGCATTTTCTTGATTGTATTGGGTTTGTTTTTGTAGGTCTTTCCTTTCTCTTGTGTTTACTGGCTATATAAGTGCCTTTAGAATTTGTTGCAAAGTTGATTTGGTAGTGCTGAATTATCTTAACTTTTGCTTGTCTGTAAAGCTTTTGATTTCTCCATCAATTTTGAATGAGATCTTTGCTGAGGATAGCAATCTTAGTTGTAGATTTTTCTCTTTCAGTACTTCAAATATATCTTGCCATTCCCTTCTGGCCTGCAGAGTTTCTGCTGAAAGATCCACTGTTAATGGTATGGGTTTTCCCTTGTAAGTTACTTGTTGCTTTTCCCTTGCTGTTTTTAATATTCTTTCTTTGTGCTTAATTTCTGTTAGCTAAACTAATATGTGTCTTGATTTGTTTCTCCTTGGGTTTACCCTGTAAGGGACTCTGTACACTTTTTGGAGTTGATTGACTCCTTTCTCAGGTTGGGGATGGTTTCAACTATAATTTCTTCCAAAATTTTCTCTGTGCTTTCTATTTTTCTTCTTCCTCTGGGGCCCCTATAACTCAAATGTTGGTGCATTTAATATTGTCCCAAAGGTATCTGAAGCTATCCTCAATTATTTTCATTCCTTTCCCTTTATTCTGTTCTTCAGCAGTTATTTCCACCATTCTATCCTCCAGCTCACTTATCTGTTTCTCTGACTCAGTTATTCTGTTATTGGTTCTTTCCAGAACCAATATTTTTAATTTTAGTAATTGTGTTATTCATCTCTGTTTGCTTATTCTTTATTTCTTCTATGTCCTTGGTGATTGTATTAACTGTGTTAAATATTTCTTGCATTTTCTCCATTCTATTTTCAAGTCTTCAGAGCATCTTTACTATCATTATTCTGAATTCTTTTTCAGGAAGATTGTTCATTTCTTCATTTATTTGGTCTTGATGGTGCAGAATTCTCTTAACTTTTGCTTGTCTATAAAGCTTTGCTTTACATCCACTTTCTCTTTCATTTGTGTATTATTTCTGTCTTTTCATTTTTTTTTTCTAACTTGCTCCACTTGAGGTCTCCTTTCCCCAGGTTTTAGGGTTGTATTACTTCTTCCTTTTGCTTTTAGCCCTAGGAGGGAAACGTTGGTTGGGTGGTTTGTGTTTATTTCTTGTTAGGGGTGACTTGTGCCTGTGTTCTAGTGAGAGAAGATTCGAAGAACTGACTCACTGGAAAAGACCCTGGTGCTGGGAAAGATTGAAGGTTGGAGAAGAAAGTGACGAAAGAGGATGAGATGGTTGGATGGCATCACCGACTCAATGAACATGAGTTTGAGCAAGCTCCAGGAGTTGGTGATGGATAGGGAAGCCTGGTGTGCTGCAGTCCATTTGGTCACAAAGAGTCAGACACAACTGAGCAACCGAATTGAACTGAACCACTCTCGGTTGTCTGAGCTGCCGTCTGATTGGGGCCATAGTCCGTGAGCTGAGAAGTGCAGCTTTCTCTGTTTTCTGCCATCTAAGTCCATACTTTGCCCAGTTTTCAAAGACTCTGCAGCTCCCCTTTGGGCCCGACTGTGAGGACGTTTCACTGTGCATGGGAACTCCTCCTGTTTCATTACTCCCACACTCCCTCATGGCACAAACTCCAGCCTAGAAGTTCTCTGTCTTTTCCCTTTTTATGTCTCCATCCTCCCCTACCTCATTTCAGGGTGCTTAGCCTGTCTCCTTGGAGGCCTGGGGTCTTCTGCTGTCGCCTGGAGGTTGCTTTATGGGAGTTGTTTCATAGCTTGATGAGTGTTTGGTGTATTTGTGGGAGGGGGGGCTGAGGATCTCTCCATCTTACTCCTCTGCCACCTTCTTCTGCTGACCCTTTTATCTTAAATCCTATATAAAATTAAAGTTCAAGCTAAAAGCAGGATTATGGTAGCACTGGCTGTTGCATTTGTCCATGTTACATTTGCTGTGTGATTGTGTATATATGACTTTGAGCTAGTATCAAGCATCCTCTCCTGAAGCACTCCCTTTATCATTTCTGTAGGATAGGTCTAGCAGTACTGAAGTCCCTCAACTGTTGTTTATATTGGTGTTGTTCAGTCACCAAATCGTGTCCAAATGCCTTAAATTCTCTCTTACTTTTGAAGGACAGTTTTGCCATATATAGAATTTATATATATGTAGTGTTTATAATATATATATTATATATAGAGTTTGTAATATTTATCTTTCAACACATTAAACATATAATTTTATTACCTCTGGCCCGAGGTCTCTGACTACAAGTGACTAATCATCTTACAAGGAGTCTCTGTACATGACAAATCACTATACTATTGCTGCTTTCAGTATTCTCTCATTGACTTTCAACAGTTTGACTACAATGTGTCTTGGTGTGGGTCTCTGAGTTTATTTTACTTGGAGATCAGTGAGCTTTTAAGATTTATAGATTCAAGTATTTCATCAGACTTGGGAAGTTTTACCATTATTTCTTCAAATAAATTTTCTGCTCCTTTCTCACTGTATTTTTTTTTTTTCTGGGACTCTGAAAATGTATGTGTTGATCACTTGATGGTGTCTCACAGATTCATTAGGCTTTGTTCACTTTTCTCCATTCTTTTTCCTCTGTGTTCTTCAGTTCAGTTCAGTTCAGTTCAGTCGCTCAGTTGTGTCCGACTCTTTGTGACCCCATGAATCGCAGCACGCCAGGCCTCCCTGTTCATCACCATCTCCTGGAGTTCACTCAGACTCACGTCCATCGAGTCGGTGATGCCATCCAGCCATCTCATCCTCGGTCGTCCCCTTCTCCTCCTGCCCCCAATCCCTCCCAGCATCAGAGTCTTTTCCATTGAGTCAACTCTTCGCATGAGGTGGCCAAAGTACTGGAGTTTCAGCTTCAGCATCATTCTGTGTTCTTAAGACTCAAGAATTTCAAATATCCTATCATCATGCTCTTTGATTCTTTCTTCTGCCTCCTCAACTCTGTTGTTGAACTTTCCTAGTGAATTTGCATTTCAATTGTACTTGTCCACTCTTTTATATATTAATTTATTTTAACTGGAGGCTAATTACTTTACAATATTGTATTGGTTTTGCTATAAATCAACATGAATCCACCATGGGTGTACATGTGTTCCCCATCCTGAAGCCCCCTTCCACCTCCCTCCCATACCATCCTGCTGGGTCATCCCAGTGCACCAGCCCTGAGCATCCTGTATCAAGCATTGAGCCTGGTCCAGCAAGTCATTTCATATATGATATTATACATGTTTCAATGCCATTCTCCCAAATCATCCCACTTTCACCCTCTCCCACAGAGTCCAAAAGACTGTTCTATATCTGTGTCTCTTTTGCTCTCTCGCATACAGGGTTATCGTTACCATCTTTCTAAATTCCATATATATGTGTTAGTATATTGTATTGGTGTTTTTCTTTCTGCCTTGCTTCACTCTGTATAATAAACTCCAGTTTCATCCACCTCATTAGAACTGATTCAAATGTATTCTTTTTAATGGCTGAGTAATACTCCATTGTGTATATGTACCACAGCTTTCTTACCCATTCATCTGCTGATGGATATCTAGGTTGCTTCCATGCCCTGGCTATTATAAACAGTGCTGTGATGAACATTGGGGTACACGTGTCTCTTTCGATTCTGGTTTCCTCAGTGTGTATGCCCAGCAGTGGGATTGCTGGGTCATATCAGTTTTATTTCCACACTGTTCTCTAGAGTGGACGAGATGTATGATCTTTTTAATGTGTTTTTGGATTCTGATTGCTAGAATTTTGTTAAGGATTTTTGCATCTATGTTCATCAGTGATATTGGCCTGTAGTTTTCCTTTTTTGGTACCACAACTTCTTTATCCATTTATTTGTTGATGGACATCTAAGTTGCTTCCATGTTCTAGCTATTGTAAATAATGCTGCAATGAACATTGGGGTATATGTGCATTTTTCAATCCTGGTTTCCTCAGGGTATATGCCCAGTAATATGATTTCTGGGTCATATGGTTGTTTTATAATTAGTTTTTAAAGAAATCTCCATACTATTCTCCATAGTAACTGTGTAAATTTGCATTCCCATCAACAGTGAAAGAAGGTTCTCTTTGATCCACACCTTCTCCAGTATTTATAGTTTGTGGACTTTTTGATAATAGCCATTCTGACTGCTGTGAGATTATACCTAATTGTGTTTTGATTTGTATATTTCTAATAATGAGCGCTATTGAGCATCTTTTCATGTGTTTCTTAGCCATCTGTATGTCTTCTTTATCTGGAAATAGTGACAGATTTCCTCTTCTTGGGCTCTAAAATCATTACAGATGATGACTGCAGCCATGGAATCAGAAGGAGATTGGCAGGAATGCAATGACAAACCTAGACAGTGTGTTGAAAAGCAGAGACATTATTCTGCTGACAAAAATCCATATTGTCAAGGCTATGGTCTTCCCAGTGTCATGCACAGTTGTGAGAGCTGGACCATAGACAAGGCAGAGCACCAAAGAATTGATGCCTTCAAACTGAGGTGCTGGAGAAGACTCCTGAGAGTCCTTTGGCAGGAAGGAGACAAAACCAGTCAATCTTAAGGCAAATCAACCCTGAATATTCATTGGAAGGACTGATGCTGAAGCTGAAGCTCCAGTATTTTGGTCATCTGATGCAAGGAGCTGATTCATTGAAAAAGTCCCAGATGCTGGGAAAGATTGAGGGTAGAAGGAGAAGAGGGCATCAGAGGATGAGATGGCTGGATGGCATCACAGATGCAATGGACATGAACTTGGGCAAACTTCAGGAAATGGTGAGGGACAGGGAGGCCTGGTGTGTTGCATTCCATGGGGTTGCAACAAGTCAGACATGACTGGGGGGGCTGAACAACAACAACAGTGTCTTCTTTGGAGAAATGTCTAAGTCTTGATTGGGTTGTTGGTTTCTGGTATTGAGCTTCATGAGTTGCTTGAATATTTTGGAGATTAATCCTTTGTCATATGCTTCATTTGCAGTTCTCTCCCATTCTGAGGATTGTCTTTTCACCTTGTGTATAGTTTCCTATGTTGTACAAAAGCTGTTAAGTTTAATTAGGTCAATTTGTTTATTTTTGTATTTCCATTACTCTGGGAGGTGAGTAATAGAGGATTTCCCTGTGGTTTATGTAAAAGAGTGTTCTGCCTATTTTTCTGTAAGAGTTTTATAGTTTCTGGTCTCACATCTAGGCTTAATCCATTTTGAGTTTATTTTTGTGTGTTAGGAAATGTTCTAATTTCATTCTTTTGCATATAGCTGCCCAATTTTCCCAGGAACACTTATGGAAGAGATTGTCTTTTGTCCATTGTATATTCTTGCCTCCTTTGTCAAAGATTAGGTGCCCTTAGGTACATGGATTTATGTCTGGACTTTTATATTTTGTCCCATAGGTCGATATATATATATATTTGTGCCACTACCATAGTGTCTTGATGACTATGCTTTGTAGTATGGTCTGAAGTCAGAAAGGTTGATTCCTCCAGCTCCATTCTTCTTTCCCAAGATTACTTTGGCTACTCAGGGTTTTGTGTTTCCATACATATTGTGAAATTATTTGTTCTAGTTCTGCGAAAAATGTTATTGGTAGTTTGATGGAGATTGCATTGAATCTACAGATGGCTTTGGGTAGTGTAGTAATTTTCACAATATTGATTCTTCCAAGCCAAGAACGTGGTATATATCTCTCTATCTATTTGTGTTGCCTTTAATGTCCTTCATCAGTATCTTACAGATGTTTTGTCACTTTAGGTAAATTTATTTCTAGGTATTTTCTTCTTTCTATTGCAGTGGCAAGTGGGATTGTTTCCTTAATTTCTCTTTCTGATTTTTCATTGTTAGTGCAAAAGAATGCAAAGGGTTTCTGTGTATTATATCCTATGATTTTACTATATTCATTGATTAATGCTAGTAATTTTTCGTTGGAATCTTTAGGGTTTCCTATGTAAGGAGTCATATCATCTGCAAACAGTGAGAGTTTTATTTCTTCTTCTCCAATCTGTGTTCCTTTTTTTCTTTTTCTTCTCTGATTTTTGTGGCTAGGACTTCCAAAACTAAATTGAATAATAGTGGTGAGAGTGGGCACATTTGTCTTGTTCTTGATTTTAGAGGAAATGCTTTCAGTTTTTCACCACTGAGAAAAATGTTTGCCATGGTTTTGTCCTATATGACCTTTATAATGTTGAGGAATGTTCCTTCTGAACTTCCCTGGTGGCTCAGTTGGTAAAGAATATGCCTACAATACAGGAGACACAAATTCAATCCCTGGTTGAGGAAGATCCCCTGGAGAAGGAAATGGCAACCCATTCCAGTATTCTTGCCTGCAGAATTCCATGGACAGAGGAGTATGGCGGCTACTGTCCATGAGGTCCAAAGAGTCAGACACAACTGAGCGACTAAGCACAGCACAGCATGTTATATCACAATTACTGATTTGCTTATATTGAAGAATCCTTGCATATCTGGAGTATAAAGCCCATTTGATCAAGATGTAGTTAGTTCAGTCCCTCAGTCATGTCCGGCTCTTTGTAACCCTATGGACTGCAGCATGCCAGGCTTCCCTGTCCATAGCCAACTCCCAGAACTCACTCAAATTCATGTCCATTAAATCAGTGATGTCATCCAACCATTTCATCTTCTGTCATCCCCTTCTTCTCCCACCTTCAATCTTTCCCAGTATCAGGGTCTTTTCCAGTGAGGCAGTCCTTCACATCAGGTGGCCAAGTACTGGAGCTTCAGCTTCAACATCAGGTCTTCGACTGAATATTCAGGTATGATTTCCTTTTGGATTGACTAGTTTGATCTCATTGCAGTCCAAGGGGCTCTAAAAAGTGTTCTCCAACACCACAGTTCAAAAGGATCAATTCTTCAGCATTCAGATTTCTTTATAGTCCAACTCTCACATCCATACATGACTACTGGAAAAACCATAGCTTTGACTAGACGGACCTTTGTTGGCAAAGTAATGTCTCTCTGTTTCTTAATCTGCTGTCTAGGTTGGTCATAGCTTTTCTTCCAAGAAGCAAGAATCTTTTAATTTCACCATCTGCAGTGATTTTGGGCTCCCCCAAAATAAAGTTTCTCACTGTTTCCATTGTTTCCCAATCGATGTGCCATGAAGTGATGGGACCAGATGCCATGAACTTATTTTTCTGAATGTTGAGTTTGAAACCAACATTTTCACTCTCCTCTTTCATGCTCATCAAGAGGCTCTTTAGTTCTTCTTTGCTTTCTGCCATAAAGGTGGTGTCATTTGCATATCTGAGGTTATTGATATTTCTCCCAACAATCTTGATTCCAGCTTGTGCTTCATTCATCCTGGCATTTAACATGATGTATTCTGCATATAAGTTAAATAAGCAGGGTGACAATATACAGCCCTGAAGTACTCCTTTTCCTATTTGGAACCAGTCTGTTGTTCCATGTCCAGTTCTAACTGTTGCTTCTTGACCTGCATACAAATTTCTCAGAAGGCAGGTCAGGTGGTTTGGCATTCCCATCTTTTTAAGAATTTTCCACAGTTTGTTGTTATCCACACAGTCAAAGGCTTTGGCATAGTCAATAAAGCAGAAGCAGATGTTTTTCTGCTACTCTCTTGCTTTTTTGATGATCCAGGAGATGTTGGCAATTTGATGTCTGGTTCTTTTGCCTTTTCTAAATCCGGCTTGAATATCTGGAAGTTCACGGTTCCTGTACTGTTGAAACTTGGCTTGGAGACTTTTGAGCATCACTTTGCTAGCGTGTGAGATGAGTGCAATTGTGCAGTAGTTTGAGCATTCCTTGTCATTGCCTTTCTTTGGGATTGGAATGAAAACTCACCTTTTCCAGTCCTGTGGACACTGCTGAGTACTCCAAATTTGCTGGCATATTGAGTGCGGCACTTTCACAGCATCATCCTTTAGAATTTGAAATAGTGCAACTGGAATTCTATCACCTCCACTAGCTTTGTTCATAGTGATGCTTCCTAGGCCGACTTGACTTCAGATTCCAGGAAGTCTGTTTCTAGGTGAGTGATCACACCATCATGATTATCTGGGTCATGAAGATATTTTTTGTGTAGTTCTTCTGTGTATTATTGCCACCTCATCTTAATATCTTCTGCTTCTGTTAGGTCCATACCATTTCCGTTCTTTATTGTGACCATCTGTGCATGAAATATTCCCTTGGTATCTCTAATTTTCTTGAAGAGATCTCTAGTCTTTCCCATTTGAATGTTTTCCTCTATTTCTTTTCATTGACCACTGAGGAATGTTTTCTTATCTTTCCTTGCTATTCTTTGGAACTCTGCATTCAAATGTGTATATCTTTCCTTTTCTCCTTTGCCTTTCACTGCTCTTCATTTCTCAGCTATTTGTAAGGCCTCCTCAGGCAAAAATTTTGCCATTTTGCATTTCTTTTTCATGGGAATGGTCTTGATCATTACCTCCTGTACAATGTCATGAACCTTGGCACATAGTTCTTCAGGGACTCTGTCTATCAGATCTAATCCCTTGAATCTATTTGTCACATCCAGTGTATAGTTATAAGGGATTTGATTTAGGTCATACCTGAATGATCTGGTGGTTTTCCCTACTTTCCCTACTTTCTTCAATTCAAGTCTGAATTTGCCAATATGATCTGAGTTCATGATCTGAGCCACAGTCAGCTCCCAGTCTTGTTTTTGCTGACCGAATAGAGCTGCTCCATCTTTGGCTGCAAAGAATATAATCGATATGATTTCAGTATTGACACCTGGTGATGTCCATGTGTAGAGTCTTCTCTTATTGTTGTTTGGAAGAGAGTGTTTATTATGATCAGTGCATTCTCTTGCAAAACTCTATTAGCCTTTGCCTGGCTTCATTCTGTACTCCATGGCCCAATTTTCCTGTTTACTCCAGGTGTTTCTTGACTTCCTACTTTTGCATTCCAGTCCCCTATAATGAAAAGGACATCTTTTTTGGGTGTTAGTTTTAGAAGGTCTTGTAGGTCTTCAGGAACTGTTAAACTTCGGCTTCTTCAGCATTACTGTTTGGGGAATAGACTTGGATTACTGTGATATTGAATGGTTTGCCTTGGAAATGAACAGAGATCATTCTGTCATTTTAAAGACTGCACCCAAGTAGTGCATTTCAGACTCTCTTGTTGACTATGATGGCTACTCCATTTCTTCTAAGGGATTCTTGCCCACAGTAGTAGATATAATGATCATCTGAGTTAAATTCACCCATTCCAGTCCACTTTAGTTCACTGATCCCTAAAATGTTAACATTCCCTCTTGCTATCCCCTGTTTGATCACTTCCAATTTACCTTGATTCATGGACCTAACATTCCAGGTTCCTATGCAATATTGCTCTTTACAGCATAGGACTTTACTTTCATCACCAGTCACACCCACAACTGGGTGTTGTTTTTGCTTTGCCTCTGTCTCTTCATTCTTTCTGGAGTTATTTCCTTACTCATCTCCAGTAGCATATTGGGCACCTACTGGCCTGGGGAGTTCATCTTTCAGTGTCTTATCTTTTTGCCTTTTCAAACTGTTCGTGGGATTCTCAAGGCAAGAATACTGAAGTGGTTTGCCATTCCCTTCTCCAGTGGACCACCTTTTTTCAGAATTGTCCACCATGTTCCATCCATCTTGGGTGGCCCTACACAGCATGGTTCATAGCTTCATTGAGTTAAACATGGCTGTGGTCCATGTGATCAGTTGGTTAGTTTTCTGTGATTGTGGTTTTCAGTCTGTCTGCCCTCTGAAGGATAAGAGGCCTATGGAAGCTTCCTGATGGGAGAGACTGATCGAGGGAGAAATGGTCTTGTTCTGATGGGTAGGGCCATGCTCAGAAAATCTGTAATCCAATTTTCTGTTGTTGGGTGGAGCTGTGTTCCCTCCCTGTTGTTTGACCTGAGGCCAAACTATGGTGGAGGTAATGAAGATAGTGGTGACCTCCTTCAAAAAGTCCCATGCACTCACTGCTGCACTCAGTGCACCCCACCCCAGCAGCAGGCCACCACTGACCCATGCCTCCACCAGAGACTCCTGGACATTCTTGGGCAAGTCTGGGTCAGTCTCTTGTGGGGTTACTGCTTCTTTCTCCTGGGTCCTGGTGCACACAAGGTTTTGTTTGTGCCCTCAAAGAGTCTGTTTCCCAGTCCTGCATAAGTTCTGGTGACTCCATGGTGGAATTAATGGCAACCTCCTCCAAGAGAGTTTATGCTGTACCCAGGTCTACTGCACTCAGAGCCCCTGCCCCTGAAGCAGTCCTGCTAACCCATGTCTCCACAGGAGACAGTCAAACACAGTTCTGGGTCAGTCTCTTGGGGGTCTCTAGTTTCTGGTGCACACAAGGTTTATTTGAGCCCTCCAAGCATCTCTGGGAGGTATGGGCCTTGATTCTCATTATGATTTCGCTCCTCCTACTGTTTTTCTGGGGCTTCTCCTTTGCCCTTGCTCGTGGGGTATATTTTTTTGGTGGGATCTAACATTCTCCTGTGGATGGTTGTTCAGCAGTGAGTTGTAATTTTGGAGTTCTCACAGGAGAAGAGCGCATGTCCTTCTACACCACCATCTTGGGTGCATTCTCTTTTTAATGTGTTTTGGATTCTGTTTGCTAGAATTTTGTTGAGGATTTTTACATCTATCTTAATCAGTGATGTGTGTTTGTGTTAGTCACTTAGTCTTGTCTGATGCTTTCTGACCTTCTCATGGACTGTAGCCCACCAGGCTCCTATACCCATGGAACTCACCAGGCAAGAGTACTGGAGTGGATTGCCATTCCCTTCTCCAGGGGATCTTCCTGACCCAAGGATAGAAGCTGGGTCTCCTGCATTACAGGCAGATTCTTTACCATCTGAGCCACAAGGGAAGCCCCTGTCAGTGATATTGGGCTACAATTTTCTTTTTTTTGTTTTGTCTTTGTCTAGTGTTTGTATCAGGGTTATGGTGGCCTTGTAGAATGAGTTTGGGAGTTTTCCTTCCTCTACAGTTTTCTGGAAGAATTTGAGCATAATAGGTGTTAGCTCTTCTTTAAACTTTTGGTATAATTTGCCTGTGAAGCCATCTGACTCTGGGCTTTTATTTATTGGAAGATTTCTTTATTACAATTCAAATTTCCATTTTGTGATTGGTTTATTCACATTTTTTATTTCTTCCTGATTCAGTTTTTGAAGGTTATACTTTTCTAAGAATTCATCCATGTTTTCTAGGTTGTCCATTTTATTAACATATAGCTGCTCACAGTATTCTCTCATCATCCCTTTTCTGTGTTTTCTGTTCTAACCTCCCCTTTTCATTTCTAATTTTATTGATTTAAATATTCTTTTTTTTTCTTGATAAGTCTAGCTAACTATTTGTCAATTTTGTTTAGCTTCTCAAAGAACCCGATTTAGTTTTATTGATCTTTGCTATTTTCTCCTTTATTTCCTTTTCATTTATATTTTGCTCTGATCTTTATGATATATTTCCTCCTGCTAACTTTGGGGGTTTTTGTTCTTCTTTTTCGAGTTGCTTTATGTGGAAGGTTAGGTTGTTTATTTGATGTATCTCTTGAGGTAGGCTTCTATTGCTATAAAATTCCCTCTTATTTTTGCTTTTACTGCATCCCATAGATTTTGAGTTGTTGTGTTTTCATTGTCATTTGTTTCTAGGCATATTTTTATTTCCTTTTTGATTTCTTCAGTGATCTGTTGGTTATTCAGAAGTGTATTCTTTAGCCTTCATGTATTTGTGTTTATATTGTCTCTTTTCTGTAGTTAATGTCTAATCTTACAACATAGTGGTCAGATAAGATGCTTAAAATTCTTTCTTTTTTTTTTTTAATTTACCAAAACTTGATCTGTGGCCCAAGATGTGATCTATCCTGGGGAATATTCCTTGTGCACTTGAGAAAGAAAAAGCAAAATCTATTGTTTGGGAATGAAATGCCCTGTAGATATCAGTTAGGTCTAACTGGTCCAATGTATCATTTAAAGTCTATGTTTCCTTACTAATTTTCTGTCTAGATGATCTGTCCATTGGTGTGAGTGGGGTATTGAAGTCCCACTATTATTGTGTTACTGTCAATTTCCCTTTTTATAGATGTTAGCATTTGTCTTATGTATTGACGTCTGGATCAAGACCATCCCCCTGAAAAAGAAATGCAAAAAAGCAAAATGGCTGTCTGGGGAGGCCTTACAAATAGCTGTGAAAAGAAGAGAGGTGAAAAGCAAAGGAGAAAAGGAAAGATATAAGCACCTGAATGCAGAGTTCCAAAGAATAGCAAGAAGAGATAAGAAAGCCTTCTTCAGCGATCAATGCAAAGAAATAGAGGAAAACAACAGAATGGGAAAGACTAGAGATCTCTTCAAGAAAATTAGAGATACCAAGGGAACATTTCATGCAAGGATGGGCTCGATAAAGGACAGAAATGGTATGGACCTAACAGAAGCAGAAGATATTAAGAAGAGGTGGCAAGAATACACAGAAGAACTGTACAAAAAAGATCTTCATGACCCAGATAATCATGATGATGTGATCACTAATCTAGAGCCAGACATCTTGGAATGTGAAGTCAAGTGGGCCTTAGAAAGCATCACTACGAACAAAGCTAGTGGAGGTGATGGAATTCCAGTTGAGCTGTTTCAAATCCTGAAAGATGATGCTGTGAAAGTGCTGCACTCAATCTGCCAGCAAATTTGGAAAACTCAGCAGTGGCCACAGGACTGGAAAAGGTCAGTTTTCATTCCAATTCCAAAGAAAGGCAATGCTGAGAAGACTATTGAGAGTCCCTTGGACTGCAAGGAGATCCAACCAGTCCATTCTGAAGGAGATCAACCCTGGGATTTCTTTGGAAGGAATGATGCTAAAGCTGAATCTCCAGTACTTTGGCCACCTCATGTGAAGAGTTGACTCATTGGAAAAGACTCTGATGCTGGGAGGGATTGGGGGCAGGAGGAGAAGGGGACGACCGAGGGTGAGATGGTTGGATGGCATCACTGACTCAATGGATGTGAGTCTGAGTGAACTCCGAGAGATGGTGATGAACAGGGAGGCCTGGCGTGCTGTGATTCATGGTGTCGCAAAGAGTCGGACACGACTGAGCGACTGAACTGAACTGAACTGATAATTGTTATATCTTGTTCTTGAATTGATCCCTTGATCATTATATAATGTCTTTGTCTATCTCTTGTAGTGGGCTTTACTTTAATATCAGTTTTATCTGATATGAGTATTGCTACTCCTGATTTCTTTTTATTTCCATTTTCATGAAATATTTTTTTCCAGCCCCTCACTTTCAGTCTGTATGTGTCCCTAGGTCTGAGGTGGGTTTTTTTTAGATAGCATATATAAGGGTCTTGTTTTTCTATCCATTCAGCCAATCTGTGTCTTTGGTTGGAACATCTAGCCCATTTATATTTAAGGTAATTATTGGTATGTATGATCCTGTTATCACTTAATTTATTGTTTGGGATTTGTTTTTGTAGGCATCTTCTTTTTGTGTTTCTTGTCTAGAGAAATTCCTTTAACATTTGTTGAAGAGCTTGTTTGGTGGTGCCAAATTCTCTTAACTTCTGCTTATCTCTAAAATTTATTATTTCTCCTTCAAATCCGAATGAGATCCTTGCTGGATAGTGTAATCTTGATTGTAGGTTTTTCCCTTTCATCACTATAAATATGTCCTGCCATTCCCTTCTAGCCTGTAGCATTTCTGTTGAAAGATCAACTTTTAGGTTTATGGAGATCCCCTTATATGTTATTTGTTGCTTCTTCCTTGGTGCTTTTTATATTTGTTCTTTGTGTTTAATTTTTGTTAGCTTGATTAATATGTGTCTTGGCATGTTTGTCTTTGGGTTTATCCTGTATTGGACTCTTCCAGCTCCCTGGACTTGGATGGCTATTTACCTTCCCATTTTAGGGAAGTTTTCAACTATGATCTCCTCAAATATTTTCTGATGGCCTTTCCTTTCATCTTCTTCTACAGAGATCCCTATATATAATTCATATTCTGCTGCACTTAATGTTTCCTATACATCTCTGAGACTGTCCTCCTTATTTTTATTCTATTATCTTTGTCATGTTTTGTTTCAGTTACTTCCACCATTCTTCTGCCTCGGTTATTCTACTTTTAGTTCCCTCCATTGTATTTTTAATCTCAGTTATTGCATTTTTCATTGTTGCTTGTTTATTCTTTAATTCCTCCAGGTCCTTCTTTAACATTTCTTGCATCTTCTTGAACTGTACCTCATCTTTTTATTTGTTCCTTCATTTTATTTTCAAGATTTTGAATCATCTTTATTATCATTATTCTGAATTCTTATTCTGGTAGATTGTCTATTTCTTCTTCATTTGTTTGGTCTTGAGGGTTTTTACCATGTTCCTTAATCTGCTGGATGTTTCTCTGTCTTTTCATTTTGTGTAATTTACTGTGTTTGGGGTCCCCTTTCTGAAAGTTGGAAGGTTATAGTTCCTCTTAATTTTATAGTTCCTCTTCAAAGCATTGTGAATGTTTCCTGGTTGGGGGAATTTTTACCTGTGTTCTGGTGGATGGAGCTAGATATTGTCTCTCTGAAGGGCAGTGCTGGTTCCAGTGGTGGAGCGTCTTATGGTTTGGTATGATTTTGGGTAGTCTGTCTGCTAACATGCAGTGTTCTGCTTCTATTTTGCCGAAGGATTGGTGTGAAGCATTTCTCACTGGAGTTTGCTGGCTTTTGGGTGGGGCTTGGTCTTAGTGGAGGCCTTTGGGAGAACTCTTGCCTATTTATGTTCTGTGGAGTTGGGAGTTCACTAGTGGTCCAAAGTCCTAGAATCAAGTCTCCTGCCTCTGTTGTTCAGGCCTGATTCCTTACTGTAGCATCAAGATTTCACAGGCCACACAACACAGAAGACAAAACCCCTGGACTAATGGTGAAATAACTCTCAATAGCCAAGATCACCCTAAGAGATTCACACACTTATATAGAGAAGGAAAGAAGGAAAAATGAGAAAAAGAAAAAAAGATAAAAAGAAGCCTCAAAAGAGAAGACAGAAATCAAGCCAATATTCAAACCCCTAAATGAAAATGGATACTAAAAATTATTAATAGACTCTCAAAGGCACAAAAGCAAAAGATAAAAAAGGGGAAAATTAGAGCCTCTAAAATATGAAATAAAAAATAAAACATATAAAACAAAAATAAAAAACTTAAAATTTACTTAAAAAATATGTTTTTTCTTTTAAGAGCAAAAAGTAAGTCATAAAAATAAAAATTAAAGGAGTAATAAAGAGCCACATTAGGACAGTATGAGAAAAAAATCAAGAAAAATAAAATGTGGGGGGAAATGGGGGAAATACATAGAGAGTGTTAGTGAGAGGAATGTCTAAGTAATGTCTCCATTTTCCTGCTCCTGATGATTTGCCTACTCAGAAAACCTCCCAATATATCTAGAAGGGTCTCTAGGACCAGTGTGGGGTCTGCTCAGACTTGGGTCTTGTCTTGTTCCAGTTGGTATTTTCTCTCAAAGTCTACAGTTGCCCCTAAAGTGCAGTCTTAGGCTAAATGCTGGAATTTAAACTGCTGCAACTGTTAACTTCTGAGACAGTTACCCCTTGCTTCCTTTGCTCATGTAGCTGCTGGTGTTCTGCTTTGATTTTGGAACTGCCTTTGCTTTTAAGTCTCCCGTGTTGGGTCACCACCCAGACCTGAGGGGCGAATGAAGCTGCCTACTCGGGCTCACTTGCTCAGTTGGGCTCGAGAGGGAGGGGTTCAACAGAGGCCGCTGGAGTGTGGGGGCAGTGCTTTGGTCGCCATAGTCTGAGGGAGTGGGGCATGGGCTTTACCAGGGAAGATGGTCCCAGGTTGTGGGACCCTTGGCAGAGCCAGGCTGCTCAGGCTCCCAGGAAGATGTAGGCAGGGACCCGCAACCTCTCACAGCTTGGATCTGTGTAGTTGCGATCTCTGGGACCAAGATCATAGAGGCCCCCTGCCTTCTGCCTCTTGCATCACGCCTGCCTCTCTGCCTCTGGAGCCACAGACCACAGCTGACTCATCCTTCTTTGGCATCCACTTGGGCATGGTCTCTTGTTCTGTTTGCATGGAATCAGAGCTCAGCATTAGAGCCTTCCTGTGGGAACAATCTTTTGTTTCTCTGGTGGACCCAGAGTTTTCTTGACCCACCTCTGCCTGTGCTGCACCAGCCCCCTTAGAGTATCTTCAGGGCAGTCAGCCCAGGCCCTCTGTCTGAAGCTCCACCCCAGAAGCCTGGCCTCCACAACAAGCCCCCACTTGCTGCTGGTGGACATGAGCGCTTGAGCTTCCTCTCAATTGGGAAGTGCTCTTCCACACTATCTCTGTGGTAAATTTTCTCCCATTTGTGTTTGGAGCACCTGTCTCACCGCGCTGAATTCCCCTGTGAGGTTCCAAAGCTTCCCCCTCATCCCACCTGTGAGGGAGTTTCCTAGTGTGCAGGAACCTCCCCTCCTTCAGGACTCCTTTCCCTGAGCCACAGGTTCCTGTCTGGAAATCCTGTCTCCTATTTAGTCTCTTACCCTACCTCTCGGCAATGAGATTGGTTTGCTTTTCTGGAAGTGTGGGGTCCTCTGTGAATGTTAAGAAGATGTTTAGGAGTTGTTCTATATGCAGGTGATTTTTTTAATATATTTCTGGGGGAAAAGCTGTTCTCTGTCCTATTCCTCTGCCATCTTGAAGGTCCGTCAAACTAATTTTAAAAGCCATATGTACTTGTGTGTGCTCACTGAATTTTCTGTTCTTTTTAGCTCCTGTTCAATTAATGTTTTGAAAGAGATTTCCTTGAGTAACAAAAGCTGAGATAGACAAACAAAACTATCAAAAAAAAAAAAAGAGAGAGAGAGAGAGAACAACCACCTCTCGTAGTCTTTATAGACTGGCTCTTTGCTGGTGCAGTCCTTTATCAAATAGCTAGACTTGTTCAGAACCTAGGGACTAGCTCCAGGTAAAAGTTTAAGGTCTTTTTGGGTCTTTTTGGGGCATGCATCTTGCCTGGGCATGCATGGCTTTCTAAATTCCCCTCCACGTGCAGCTGCTTTTGAATTTCCTCTTTTACCAAAGCACCTCACCCCAACTTCTCTCCAAGTCTTAAATAGTCTATACATATCTCCATCCAAATGTCTTGCCCTGGGCATCTTTGAGTTTTTAGTCTGCTTGTATTTAATATCAGCGCCTGCCACTTTTCCCACTTGCCTTCTGAGTTATGCAAGACAGAGATGAGCAAGCTGACCTTTCAGGTATCCTCCAGATAGGTTAGAACAGACAATAATTTGCAAATAATGTCTATTTTATTCTCTCCATTTCAACTGGAGAAAATGTAAACTAAGTACAGCTGTTCAAGATCAAGAAGACCAGTACACTAGATTTGGGGTGGGGAAGGAGTTAGTGAAAACACAACAAAATTTTTGTACAATTTTGAATAGGGATTTTTTTTTGATTAAGAGTTTTCTTGATTGCTTCAAACTCTTGATTGTTTTTCAGAGCACCAACAAAGTCAGTTCAGATAGCTTCTGGTTGCTTTTTTTCAATATAAATCTTTGTCAGGGAACAAGAGCTCAGAGCTTTCTAGTCTGCTATTTTGCTGATATCACTCATCTGAAACATGATTTGAAAATCATAAAATGCTACAATCTTCATTGTTACTAATTCTGTGATTATGCTGTTTCCCTCTAGGGCTGTTTTGCCTCTACATCTTTTTTTTTTTTTTTTAATTTTATTTTTATTTTTAAAATTTTATTTTTACTTTATTTTACTTTACAATACTGTATTGGTTTTGCCATACATTGACATGAATCCGCCAAAGGTGTATACGAGCTCCCAATCCTGAATCCCCCTCCCACCTCCCACCCCATATCATCTCTCTGGATCATCCCCGTGCACCAGCCCCAAGCATCCTGTATCCTGTATCAAACATAGACTAGCACTTCATTTCTTACATGATAGTATACATGTTTCAGTGCCATTCTCCCAAATCATCCCACCCTCTCCCTCTCCCTCAGAGTCCAAAAGTCCGTTCTATACATCTGTGTCTCTTTTGCTGTCTCGCATGCAGGGTCATCATTACCATCTTTCTAAAGTCCATATATATGTGTCAGTATACTGTATTGGTGTTTTTCTTTCTGGCTTACTTCACTCTGTATAATCGGCTCCAGTTTCATCCATCTCATTAGAACTGATTCAAATGTATTCTTTTTAATGGCTGAGTAATACTCCATTGTGTATATGTACCACAGCTTTCTTATCCATTCATCTGCTGATGGACATCTAGGTTGTTTCCATGTCCTGGCTATTATAAACAGTGCTGCAATGAACATTGGGGTACATGTGCCTCTACATCTTATAAATGTCTTTTGGGGATCCTCCATCAACCCTCTTCTATTCTTACTCTGCACTGAAAGCTTAGATTATCTCATTCGGATAGTTTTATCTACATACTGATAGCTCCGGAATCAGTTTCCAGCTCAAATTTCACTCTTTTAAGTCTGTCAGTTTTCTGGATACCTTTACTAACATATTCCACAGGCAGGTCAATCTCAGTCTCATTTATATCCCTCCCAACTCCGAAATCTACTTCTGGACAGCTTTGTAACTCATATTGTCTCGAGGTTGCCCCACTCTAATCACATCCCCAGGTGGGACCCAGAGGTTCTTTCCTTGTTGTCTTTACGATCCAGATGCCTTAGCATGACAATCAAGGCCCTTTTGATCTGACTTAACTTCTGTTAGTGTTCTTCTCCTTCTGTTTATCACCCATTACTTAGCCTACCAAACTACATATTCTTCTTTTTTCATAATGTATTGCCTCTCTCTGAAATATCTACTTCCTCTCTGGCTGAGAGTTCAACTGTTCATATTGGGAAACCTTTACTGATGTGCTCTTATCCCACGTGTGTATCATCATTTCTTGTTTACCTTGCTGTCTTACCTATCACTCTGTAGTCTCCATGAGGGCACAGTGTTTTTGATTGGAAGAGACCATTCATTTGACACTGCCTGGGAAGAAATAGGAGCAATAAGTGAATGCCTGTTGAGTGGAATTTAACTCAGGTGACCATTATATCTACTACTGTGGGCAAGAATTCCTTAGAAGAAATGGAGTAGCCCTCAAGGTCAACAAGAGTCTGAAATGCAGTACTTGGGTGCAATCTCAAAACAACAGAATGATCTCTGTTCATTTCCAAGGCAAACCATTTAATATCACAGTAATCTAAGTCTATGCCCCAAGCAGTAATGCTGAAGAAGCTAAAGTTGAACGATTCTATGAAGACCTACAAGACCTTCTAGAACTAACACCCAAAAAAGATGTCCTTTAAACTATAGAGGACTGAAATGCAAAAGTAGGAAGTCAAGAAACATCTGGACTAACAGGCAAATTTGGCCTTGGATTTTAGAATGAAGCAGGGCAAAGGCTAATAGAGTTCTGCCAAGAGAACTCACTGGTCATAGCAAAGACCCTCTTCCAACAAACAAGAGAAGACTACACATGGACATCACCATATGGTCAACACCAAAATCAGATTGATTCTATTCCTTTCAGCCAAAGATGGAGAAGCTCTATACAGTCAGCAAAAACAAGACCGGGAGCTGACTGTGGCTCAGATCATGAACTCCTTATTGCAAAATTCAGACTTAAATTGAAGAAAGTAGGGAAAACCACTAGACCATTGAGGTAAGACCTAAATCAAATCCCTTATGATTATACAGTGGAAGTGACAAACAGATTCAAAGGATTAGATCTGATAGACAGAGTGCCTGATAAACTATGGACAGAGGTTCGCAACATTGTACGGAAGGCAATGATCAAGACTATACCCAAGAAAAAGATGCAAAAAGGCAAAATGGTTCTCTGAGGAGGCCTTACAAGTAGCTGAAAAAAGAAGTTAAAGCAAAGGAGAAAAGGAAAGATATACACATTTGAATGCAGAGTTCCAAAGAATAGCAAGGAGAGATAAAAAAGCCTTCCTCAGTGATCAATAAAAAGAAATAGAGGAAAACAATCAAATGGGAAAGACTAGAGATTTCTTCAAGAAAATGAGAGATACTGAGGGAACATTTCATGCACAGATGGTCACAATAAAGGGCAGAAATGGTATGGACCTAACAGAAGCAGAAGATATTAAGAAGAGGTGGCAAGAATGCACAGAAGAACTATACAAAAAGATCTTCATGACCCAGATAACCACGATGGTGTGATCACTCACCTTGAGCCAGATATCCTGGAATGTGAAGTCAAGTGGGCTTTAGGAAGCATCACTATGAACAAAGGTAGTGGAGGTGATGGAATTCAAGCTGAGCTATTTCAAATCCTAAAAGATGACACTGTGAAAATGCTGCACTCAATATTCCAGAAAATTTGGAAAACTCAGCATTGTCCACAGGACTGGAAAAGGTCAGTTTTCATTCCAATCCCAAAAGAAAGGCAATGCCAAAAAATGTTCAAACTATTGCACAATTGCACTCATCTCACATGCTAGTAAAGTAATGCTCAAAATTCTCCAAGCCAGGCTTCAACAGTACGTGAACTGTGAACTTCCAGATGTTCAAGCTGGATTTAGAAAAGGTAGAGGAACCAGAGATCAAATTGCAAACCTCCATTGAATCAATGAAAAAGTGAGAGAGTAGCAGAAAAATATTTACTGCTTTATTGACTATGCCAAAGCCTCTGACTGTGTGGCTAACAACAAACTGTGGAAAATTCTTAAAGAGATGGGAATATCAGACCACTTGACCTGCCTCTTGAGAAACCTGTATTCAGGTCAGGAAGCAACAGTTAGAACTGGACATGGAACAACAAACTGTTTCCAAATCAGGAAAGGAGTACCTCAAGGCTGTATGTTGTCACCCTGCTTATTTAACTTATATGCAGAATACATCATGCGAAATGTCAGGATGGATGAAGTACAAGCTAGAATCAAGATTGCTGGGAGAAATATCAATAACCTCAGATATGCAAATGGAACCACCTTTATGACAGAAAGCAAAGAAGAACTAAAAAGTCTCTTGTTGAAAGTGAAAGAGGAGAGTAAAAATGTTGGCTTAAAACTCAACATTCAGAAGAATAAGTTCATGGCATCTGGTCTCATAATTTCATGGCAAATAGATTGGGAAACAATGAAAACCATCAGAGACTTTATCTTCAGTTCAGTTCAGGTAAGTCGCTCAGTCATGTCTGACTCTTTGCGACCCCATGAATCGCAGCATGCCAGGCCTCCCTGTCCATCACCAACTCCTGGAGTTCACTCAGACTCACGCCCATCGAGTCAGTGATGCCATCCAGCCATCTCATCCTCGGTCGTCCCCTTCTCCTCCTGCCCCCAATCCCTCCCAGAATCAGAGTCTTTTCCAATGAGTCAACTCTTCGCATCAGGTGGCCAAAGTACTGGAGATTCAGCTTTAGCATCATTCCTTCCAAAGAAATCCTAGGGCTGATCTCCTTCAGAATGGACTGGTTGGATCTCCTTGCAGTCCAAGGGACTCTCAAGAGTCTTCTCCAACACCACAGTTCAAAAGCATCAATTCTTTGGCGCTCAACCTTCTTCACAGTCCAACTCTCACATCCATACATGACCACAGAAAAAACCATAGCCTTGACCAGGGGGCTCCAAAATCACTGCAGATAGTGACTGCAGCCATGAAATTAAAAGATGCTTGCTCCTTGGAAGAAAAGCTATGGCCAACCTAGATAGTGTAGTAAAAAGCAGAGACATTACTTTGCTCAGTAATGTCTGTCTAGTCAACGCTATGGTTTTTCCAGTAGTCATGTATGGATGTGAGAGCTGGACTATAAAGAATGCTGAGCGCCAAAGAAATGATGCTTTTGAACTGGCATTGGAGAAGACTCTTGGGAGTGCCTTGGACTGAAGGAGTTCCAACCAGTTAATTGGTCCTGAACATTCATTGGAAGGACTGATGCTGAAGCTGAAACTCCAATACTTTGGCCACCTGATGTGAAGAACTGACTCACTGGAAAAGACTGATTCTGGGAAAAATTGAAGCTGGGAAGAGAAGGCGATGACCGAAGATGAGATGGTTGGATGGCATCACCAAATCGATGAGTTTGAGTAAGTTCTGGAAGATGGACAGGGGAGCCTGGTGTGCTGCAGTCCATGGGGTCACAAAGAGTCAGGCAGGACTGAGCAACTCAACTAAACCGATTGAGTGGATGAAGGATACATGTACTACTTGTGAATTAGAATACCATTATAGAGCATTTTCTGTGTGGCTGACTATGCTTTGCATCTAATATCTTAAATTTTATTTTATTTTGGCAAGAATACTTAACATGAGATCTACCCTCTTAATTTTTAATTGATTTATTTTTAATTGAAGGATAATTACTTTACAATGTTGTGTTCGTTTCTACCATATGTGTGAAAGTTGCTCAGTCATGTCCAACTCTTTGAGACCCCATGTACTGTATGTAGCCTGCCAGGCTCCTCTGTCCATGGAATTCTCCAGCTAAGAGTGCTAGACTGGGTAGCCGTTCCCTTCTCCAGGGGATCTTTCCATCCCAGAGGTCGAACACAGTCTCCCATATTGCAGGAGGATGATTTACTGTCGAGTTACTAGGGATACATCAACATGAATCAATCGTAGGTATACATTATTAGCTTCCCTTTACAGATGTGTGAATTAAATCTATGCTAGTTAAAGTAACTTACCTGAGATCTGTTGCCCAGCAACAAGAGGTGAAGGAGGGTTTTGGACCCAACTCTGAATGATCCCAAAGCCTGTGTCCATTCAATGTCATCATTCTTTCTATCTATCAAAGTTCAGTGGTTCTTATCTATATATGCATTTTATCAGTTATTTTTAGATGTTTGACTATATCACAGGGAATTAGTATATATTTGATAGAATAAGATAAATCAGAGTCTTAAAATACAGTGATTCCTAATTTAGGGGCCTTTAGTGCCAAGGTGGGCTTCCCTGGTGGCTCAGAAGGTAAAGCGTCTGCCTGCAATGCAGGAGACCTGGGTTCGATCCCTGAGTCAGGAAGATCCCCTGGAGAAGGAAATGCCAACCCACTCCAGTACTCTTGCCTGGAAAATCCCATGGACAGAGAAGCCTGGTAGACTACAGTCCATGGGATTGCAAAGAGTTGGACACAACTGAGTGACTTCACTTTCTTTCACTTTAGTGCCAAAGTAGGATTATGAGCACGCACTCTTTAGTGAGGATATAATGCAAAAAGTGTGCAAGCTCTAACTTGCACAAAATTAGTGACCTTAGGCCTCTAGGGACCTGTGTAGAAGTGGCACTTCCAGGGGAAGATTGGGGGGTGGGGACAGCACATTCTTGGGTTTGATTCCTGGGTCAGAAAGATACCCTGGAAGAGGTCATAGCAACACACTCTGGTATTCTTGCCTGGAGAATCCCATGGACAGAGGAGCCTAGTGGGCTACAGAAAAGTCAGATGTGACTGAAGCGACTTAACACAGCACAATGCACATGCTTGCATGGGGTCCAGCTTGAATAGATACCTAGTTCAGAAAACCATGAGCTGGAAAGTGGATATGGTATGTGCTTTCAATTTCATTTCCCCAGGGTCTCAGGTTTCTGTATGTTTGTAGATCTTGGATAGGTTCATGAATCCGCCACAGGTGTACATGAGTTCCCAATCCTGAACCCCCCTCCCACCTCCCTCCCCATACCATCTCTCTGGGTCATCCCAGTGCACCAGCCCCAAGCATCCTGTATCCTGCATCGAACCTAGACTGGTGATTCATTTCTTACATGATATTATACATGTTTCAATGCCATTCTTCCAAATCATCCCACCCTCTCCCTCTCCCACATAGTCCAAAAGTCTGTTCTATATATCTGTGGAAACTTAGATTTAAATTTACCATCTTTATAAGATGATACAGAGGCTGGCAAACATTTCCTCTTTTTTCCCAAACATTTCCTCCTAAGAGTGAGATCATAGATATATTTTAAGCACTGTGGGCAATAGTTGCCCACAGTGCTTAAAAAAAAAAAAAAAAGACATATTCACATATTCAACATCCTTTTTAAAAAAAAAATGCCCTTTATTTTTTTTTTTTCTTTTCTTGTAAACATTTATTTATTTTAACTGGAGTTACTTAACAATATTGTAGTGGGCTTTGCCATACATTGACATGAATAAGCCATGGATGTATATGTGTTCTCCATCCTGAACCCCCCTCCACCTCCCGCCCCATTCCATCCCTCAGGGTCATCCCATCAGCTCATAATTATTAATGCTTCATTGTGAAGATCATTGAGAAGACATTTATCCTAAAACTTTTACCTCTTGCAGTGAAATCTTTTCTTATTGTCCAATCAATTTCCCAACTCCTAGAAGGTTGAATAAATGAAAGGATGTTATTAGTTTATTTGTAAATTCATCCTTATTGTGTGCCAGACTTAAAGATTTAATGGTTAACCAAAGAGTAATACAACTCAATGCCCTTTAAAATATTTTTTTAAGATATTTTTGTATTTAGACTGAACAAAAGCAGATCATATGCTGGATTTGGCTCAGAGCCATAGTTTTCTGACCCCTGAGATAGTAAATTAGCCTTTTACTGTTTCATGGAGACTGGAAGAAGACATGAGACTCCTGGGTCAGAGACAAGGGTCTTTATTACTTATGGCTCAGCAAGCAGCAACAGCATCAAGTCAGTTCCAGTTGTTTTTGCCCACCCCACTCCACCCTCTGCAAGTCCTATGAGGTCAATGCAGAGGGCCTAAGTGGATGCTAGGCAAACAGTGGATTTGTGTCACTGCTTAGGGACATTGAGCTTGAACAATCACTTCCCTTATAGCAAGCCCATTTTTTATCCCGGAAGGAGACATTACTTCATCTTTCAAGGTTGCTCACTGCAAAAACAACCTTGAGAAATGAGTAGAGATGGAGTTGCATTTTTGGCTTACCCAATAAGTATTTGCTGGGATACTCGGGGCCCATGGTAAATTGTTTCTGTCAACAATATTTTCATCCCTTTGTATGTTCAATTGGCTTGAATAGGATTTAGTACATGCCAGGAAACATGCATGGGTCTAATAATACAAAAAGAAATAAAACATAGTCACCATCCTCAGAAAACTCACAAATTGTTAGTGACTGTAATATACAAAGTGTTCACAGTGGAAACATTAAGATTGCTCTGGAAGTACAAATAGGTGCATGGTAACTTTTTGGGCATTGGGGGAAACCGGAGAGAGGAAGTAGCTTTTGAATTTATCATTAGAAGATGCTAGGATGAAGCAGTGCAGGAGTTTTTCAGGTAGAGCAACCACTTCAGACCAAAGCATGGAAGTATGTTGAGCAATGCAGATGAGATGGGTGTAACTGAAGCACGGTATATATGGGAGAGGTTGATGAGGAGTGAGGTAGGAAGAGGAGGAACAAGAGAGGAAACTAGCATTTCCCAAGAGTCTGTCACTTAGATACAATAACTCATCTAATCTTCATAGCCTGTCAGGTAAGTTTTTGAGCACACACTGTGTGCTGAGATTTGGAACTTTATTTCATTTTTTTGCTCTTTATTTTTTATTTTTTTACTTTACAATACTGTATTGGTTTTGCCATACATTGACATGAATCCACCACGTACACTAACTCATTTATCCCTTTTAACTCCCTATGCAACCTTTTCAGAGGTGAGAAATCTGAGACTTAACTACTTGCTCAAAGTCACAGCTGGTTGCACATCTGGAATTTGAATCTGAATTTCTTTAATATAAATTTATTTATTTTAATTGGAGGTTAATTACTTTACAATATTGTTTTGATTTTGTCATACATCAACATGAATCTGCCACAGGTATACACGTGTTCCCCATCCTGAACCCCCCTCCCTCCTCCCTCCCCATACCATCCCTCTGGGTCATCCCAGTGCACCAGCCCCAAGCATCCAGTATCATGCATCGAACCTGGACTGGCGATTCGCTTCATATATAATATAATACATGCTTCAATGCCTGTGAATCTGGATTTCTTGATCGCACAGCCTGCATTCTTTGACATCTTAAGCTTCTTTTCCCTCAGAAAACTTGCAAGTAATTTTCCCAGGTCATCAAACAATAGTGAAACATTATGAAACTAGGATTTGTACCTGTGTTCACCTCCTGAAAAACCATTCTGCCTTCCCAGATTTAAGGAGTCCTTTACAATGACAAATTTCAAACACAATTGAAGGAGCTGACTCACAATAGAAGGCAATACCTCCTAGAACTGTAAATATGAAAGATGACCAGAAACAGTGATAAACATGTAAAAATAATCCCCCAATCCTCTCTTTCATTTAGCCGTTAGCTGTTCTCAGCTCCTTCCAAGAAAAAATGGATATTTTTCTAATAATGAGGAGGCAACACAACATTGCAGTCAAGAACACAAGTTTTATAATACAAACTGTTGGTTTGAATTCCATCTTCACTAAATAGCAGTGTAGAATTTGGCAAATTGCTTACTTTCTCCAAGATGAAATGACAGAGGATGAGATGTTTGGATGGCATCATACATGAGTTTGAGCAAGCTCTGGGAGTTGGTGATGGACAGGGAAGTCTGGCATGCTGCAGTCCATGAGGTCGCATGATTGAGTGACTGAACAGAACTTACTTTCTCCAATTCTAATTTTCCTCCTTTGAGAAATGAGTTGTGAAGATTAAATATTTGTAAAACACTAAAAAGAGAGCTTGACACAAAGGAGTATGTAGAAGGACATTGAAATTGTTAATAATTAGGTCAGGATTAGCATTGGGAAGAGTTGGCAGTGAGATAGAAACCAAAATCTTAAAGGGATGGGGCAAGGGCAGATCAGTGTATGGCTACAGTAAGTGTGATCATGGGTAGCACAGTCAGAATATATGATATTCAAGGCTTAATGACTTAAGACATTAGGCTTCTTCCTTTGCTGGTGGGAGCTCATCAAACAGAGTACAATTGTACACAAACTATCTTTGGAGGCATCTTCACAAGCCTGCATTGTGCAGGAGACCTAAGTTCGATCCCTGGGTTGGGAAGATCCTCTGGAGAATAAAAAGCTACCCACGCCAGTATTCTGGCCTAGAGAATTCCATGAACTGTATAGTCCATGGGGTTCCAAAGAGTCAGACACGGCTGAGAAACTTTCACTTTCACAAGATGAAGATGCCTTGTGCTCTTCTTATACAAGCCTTTTAATACTGTGTGAGATTCTGAGGCAGGGGAGGAAAGTGTGATCAGAGTCTCTTGAATTGGAGATGGCCCTTAAGTATAGGCGAGTTGAAGATAAGGGCAGACCGTGATGCAGGGTGCAGGTGGCAAGGGCTCCACAGGCTCAGTGTACTCAGTGGGGGAAGTCTGGCTGGCGCAGGTGTGCTGGAGGAGAGCCAGCACGTGGGTCCCAAGGGGGATGAGTCCAAGGCAGAGAGGGCTGGGAAAAGAAAGTCCACACTTATCTGGTCTGTCTGGTGGCTAGTATATAGGCAGAATTCACAAGAGTCAAGAGCAACTGATGTGCAGAAGTAAAAAATGCCAGTGTGAGCTGGATTTAGAGAATGGCAAATGGGAAGGAGAGATCACTGCCCAGGACAGACAGGGAATCATTCAAGATGAAAGAAGCAGAGGTGGTAGGTGGCTCGGACAGGCCTTGGTAGGAGAGGGTCCTCCCTTAATCCTCTGTCCTTCTTGCCCTCAGGCCTAAAGTCCTGGCTCTAAATCAAAATCCAGTCAAGGCCATGATGACTTCCCAAAGGTGCTCTTGGGGAGCACAAGGGGAGCAATCACCCTGGTTTCTCAGCCACACCTTGGGGAGCAGCTCCTCCTCAATCCACATTAATGGCCAGGTCCCCTGGGGTGGCAGTGTCCCATGGGGCCTGACATTCTGTTTAGGATTTTTGCTTTTCTGCATTTTACTTTGTTTTTATTTCAGTTTCTTTGGAACTGTGAAGGACTTTGAAGGACTTTGTCTTCCCCTTTCAGCCCAAGGTTTCATTAACCCCTCACCCTGAACTCCTGGTGAAGCTCCTTTCATTCCCCTACCACCTATCACCCTAAGAGCTGTGTTCCTGGATACCATTAAGCATTGAAATCTTTCAGGCACAAACTGCTAGAATCTTTGTGCTTACCCCTCAACTAGTATTGCCTATCTGTCTTCTCTATAAGATTTGAGTTGGATTTCAGACTTGAATTGATTTCAGAAATCTTATTCATCTTTGTATTATCAGAGCACAAAAGTAGCGTGTAAGTATTTGTTGAAGTGCAATGAGGCAGAAACCATGTCATCTTCTCATCCTGGCCTCAAGGAAGAAGCATGTGGGATCTGGGGAGGACCCCCCTGTTTTCTAAGGAGCCTTCTCCTTTCCTGGTGTTATTGAGCACATTCAGGGTAGTGAGCATTCCCTGAATGATGAAGGTGCCTGATGTTTTTGGGAACACCAGAGCTCCATCTCTGTTTCTCTGAAATGCTGAACTGGTGTGGGAGCAAACTCACACAGTCAGTGTGTGAGGAAACAAATTTTTTTCAGGAAAAAAAATTTCTAACTCAAGGATATATGGATTTCTCTAGTGCCTCTTTTCCTCCTCTCCCTGCTGAAAATACTGTATTCGCTTATTTACAGCACTTTTCTAAATTTCATGCTTGGTTGTTGACTCAGTTTTTCAGACCTGGGGAAACCAGATTTGAATGCAGACCCTCCTGGCCCGACCCCGTCACAGACTGGTGGCAGGGCCCACCTGTATCTGTAGGCGGTGTGGAGCAGGGCAGGCAGAGGCTGTGTGGAATGACTGCGGGTACTTGGTGCTTCCTCTCCGATGGGTCTAATGACCACAGGAGAGTGGTTTTCCAAGAGGTCTTAGAAAATCAACCTTCTAGTCGTCTGCAGACAGAGACTTGATTCTGTCATTAACTGGGTGGCCTTGGGTAAATTGTCTCACTTTCTGAGCCTCAGTCTTCTCATCTGTAAATATAGAATAATGGTGTATGTTTCTGGGGTACTTCTGAGATTTAAATGTGTTAATTCATGTAAAGTCTGTAGAATAATGGAGAGCTCACTTTAAATGCTCAAAAAATGTTAATTATCATTATCACCATCATCATCATTTCTCTTTGTACTGATATAAAACAGTTTTATTTTATGTTGTGAAGGCAAAAAGTGGTATGGAAATTCTGAAAAGAGTATAATGATTTCACCCAGTAATTTAGAAAGACTTCTTGAAGGTGGCAAGAAATGAGTTGAACATGAAGAAATATAAGTTTTCAGAAAAGTCAATTAGACTGAAGAGCATTCAAAAAATCAGTTTAGTTTGGCTTAATGGTGAAAGGGTTCAGATTCTGCAACCAGATTGCAATTGAAAAATTATTGACTTTTCCATATACTAGCTACATAATATCATGTGAGTTACTCAAATTCACTATGCCTCAGTGTATTCCTTTGTAAAATGGGCATAATTATAATATCTGTGTCAGAAGCTGTGATTATGATTAAAAATACTTGTTAGTGTTAACTGAGATCATTAATAGTGCACCTGCTATGTGGTGTCTGGCATGATTTTTGATACCTGTGGTGGGGGGGAGGGGAGGGCTGGAAGGCAGGTCACAATATCTGTTCTGGACTTTCCATTGTCTGTTGAAAAAAAAGTAAATTATTTAGAGAGACATAACAGGTGACCATAACACAAAGCAGTGTCTGAAAGGGCCCTAGTGGCAGAGGAATTTTAGAAATATTGTTGATGTGGTGCTCTTTTTCCAGAACCAACAGGACGTCACTGAGGTGGGTGGGGCTTTGAACCCTGCTACATCCCATGAACAGCATCTGATTGCAGGCTGAGGACTGTCCCCAGAATCTGTCCTAACCAGGAAAAGGCTTGGCCTCTCCAGGCTCCCTTCAGTTTAACATGAGGAAAAAATCCACTATCTAATAGCCCTTTAGTAGAAAATTCTACTAAAGGTGTGTAGAAAGTCTGTGGTGCTTGAAAATACATAGTTTGAAAAATTAATGGAAGTGGTTTTTGTGGTATTTGAAAATACATAGTTTGAAAAATTAATGGAAGTGGTTTACATGTTTTTGATACTGTTACTACCCCACTTAGCTTCCCTTGGAGCTCAGCTGGTAAAGAATCAGCCTGCAATGTGGGAGACCTGAGTTCGATCCCTGAGTGGGGAAGATCCCCTGGAGAAGGGAAAGGCTATGCATTCCAGTATTCTGGCCTAGAGAATTCCATGAACTGTATAGGACATGGGGTCGCAAAGAATCGGACATGTTTGAGCGACTTCCACTTTCACTCCACTTAACACTCCTACCTCTGTCATGAGCATTGACATCACATCCACTTAATGGACTTGTTCTTTTTGGTATCCCATTACAGATGCATCCTCCCACTTCACTGGAGCAGCTCTGAGCTTTGGGTGTTTCCTAGACTGAGCCTTTGAGTATGTGCTATCACATTATATGATCTGCTCTGAAGGGTAGGCTTATCCAAGGTTCATGAGAAATTTAGAAAGAATTATATCACCTAGAGTGATAAGAAGCTGAACAGGAAGTGAAAGACAAAGGAACTTTATTTTTTTAGCCTGGTGTGTTCCTACTGCACACAAACACACATACATACACTTCTTTTCTTTTATTGTATAATTTAAGATATCCCAAGCTGCATAAGACATGTGTACAATTTTTAAAGTACAGTTATGAAGCAGACACCCATGTAATCACCACATGAGCCAATAAGTAGGGCTTGCCAACATGAAGCTCCTATAAGCTCCTCACCGGAGCTTATGTTTAATTTCATCAGGAGGTTTTCTGTCTACAACTATTCATGTGATCATATGATTTGTCTATTTTAATGTTATATTACAGTACCTAATGGAGAAGAAAACAGCAACTCACTCCAGTATCCTTGCCAGGAGAATCCCGTGGGCAAAGGAGCCTGGTGGGCTACAGTCCATAGGGTTGCAAAGAGTTGGACCCAACTGAGCAAAAGAACACACACATACAATACCTGAATTGTTTTTCTCATATTTAGTCAACCTTGCCTTCTTGGTATTAACCCAGATTGGACATTATGGATTTTTTTTCTTACTGTATTGCTGGATTTGGTATGATGATACTTTGTTTTACATTTCTGATCTTTGTTCATGTATGAAGTTGGTCAATTATTTTGCATCAATGTTTTTGCAGGATTTTGAGATCAATAATGTGTCTTATAAAAGGAATTGACTGGTGTTACTTTTTAAAAAATCATCTGAAAGTGATTATATAAAATTTTGATTACTTATCTTTTAAATATCTGGTAAAAATTGCTAAAGAAATTTCCTTTGGGGAAAAAAATACTTAATGGTCATTGAAGTATTCACAATTTCTCTTTCTGTTTGAGTTATTTTTGGTAAATTATTTATCTCTATGTGGATATTAAGTGTGTCCAGTGAGTTAGCTTGGCACTAACAAAAAATGGTCTATTTGTGGGTCCACATGATTTAATTCTTTGTCTCTATATGGTTCCCTCAATCTAGTATCCTTATACCAGTATCACACTCTCTTGGTTACTACAGATTTAGTCTTGAAAGTCTTGAAATCCAGTTGCATAGTACCCAAGTTTAGTTCTTTTTAAAGACTTTTTAGCTATTCTAGGAAATTTGTATTTCTGTATAAATTTTAGATTCACATTATGATTTATACAAAAAGGCTGCTAGAATTTTGAATGGGATTCCACTGATTACAGATGTTAGCAATATTGAGTCTAGTTGAGTTAAATTATATTTTTGTGAAGATTTTTCCATTTCATCTAACTGCTAAAATTAATTTTCATAAAGCTTCTTAGGAATATTGTTAATGTCTGCAGCATGTATGATGACCCCCTCCTTTTCATTCCACATATTTGTTATGTGTACCTTCACTTTTTCTTGAAAAAAAGGAAATTTACAACTTTTTCAGAGGGGTTTGTGAATGTATTAGCTAAGGTATTCCTGGTTTCTGAAACAACAAGAAAAAAATGTGATATTATAATTTATTTCTCTAAATAGGCATATCTAGTCAGCAGTTGTTTTCCTCTAGGTGATGATTCAGGAACCCAGGCCTTTTCTATATTTCTGCCGTCTTCATAACATGGTTTCCAGGAGGATTGCTTTGTTTGCCTGTATAATATGAAAAAAAAAAAAGATGAAGGATACCCAAAGAGAGTTAATGGGCCAGGGTTGAGAACATTTCATGTCACCTTCTCTCACATTCCGTTAACCAGAACTCAGCTGCAAAGCTGTAATATTCAGGCGGTGCTGAGAAACACTACTGAGTTGTGAGCCTGGGAAAGAACAGGAATAGGTTTGTACAGCTATCTTCTGTATTCTACAGTTATTTTTATCAGTGTTTTTAAAAAATTTATTCCTTTGCTAGACCTTGCTGTTATATACTGGTTTTCTATCTTATTATTATTAGTTATTGCTCTCAGCTTTGTTACACTCTTTCTTACACTTAAATTTTCTTTATTTTTTTATTCATCTTTCAATTTCTTGAAAAAGATATTTAATATATTAGTTTTCAAGCTTTCTTTTATAGTATTTAAGGCTTCAAATTTTCTCCCGAAGTAATGCTTTAGCCACATTGCATGTTTTCATCTGTGGTATTTTCAGTTTTCATCAGTGGTATTTTCTAATTCATCCAGTTCAAAACATTATCTAATTTTCATTGGTATTCCTTCTCCAATCCTCAAGTCATTTTATTTTATTTTTTAATTTTTACTTTATTTTACTTTACAATACCGTATTGGTTTTGCCATACATTGACATGAATCCACCATGGGTGTATATGAGATCCCAATCCTGAATCCCCCTCCCACATCCCACCCCATATCCTCTCTCTGGATCATCCCCGTGTACCAGCCCCAAGCATCCTGTATCCTGTATCGAACATAGGCTGGTGCTTCGTTCTTACATGATAGTATACATGTTTCAATGCCATTCTCCCAAATCATCCCACCCTCTCCCTCTCCCACAGAGTCCAAAAGTCCGTTCTATACATCTGTGTCTCTTTTGCTGTCTCGCATACAGGGTCATCATTGCCATCTTTCTAAATTCCATATATATGTGTCAGTATACTGTATTGGTGTTTTTCTTTCTGGCTTACTTCACTCTGTATAATAGGTTCCAGTTTCATCCATCTCATTAGAACTGATTCAAATGAATTCTTTTTAATGGCTGAGTAATACTCCATTGTGTATATGTACCACAGCTTTCTTATCCATTCATCTGCTGATGGACATCTAGGTTGTTTCCATGTCCTGGCTATTATAAACAGTGCTGCAATGAACATTGGGGTACATGTGTCTCTTTCAATTCTGGTTTCCTCGGTGTGTATGCCCAGCAGTGGGATTGCTGGGTCATAAGGCAGTTCTATTTGCAGTTTTTTAAGGAATCTCCACACTGTTCTCCATAGTGGCTGTACTAGTTTGCATTCCCACCAGCAGTGTAAGAGGGTTCCCTTTTCTCCACACCCTCTCCAGCATTTATTGCTTGTAGACTTTTGGATCGCAGCCATTCTGACTGGTGTGAAATGGTACCTCATTGTGGTCTTGATTTGCATTTCTCTGATAATGAGTGATGTTGAGCATCTTTTCATGTGTTTGTTAGCCATCCGTATGTCTTCTTTGGAGAAATGTCTGTTTAGTTCTTTGGCCCATTTTTTGATTGGGTCGTTTATTTTTCTGGAATTGAGCTGCATGAGTTGCTTGTATATTTTTGAGATTAGTTGTTTGTCAGTTGCTTCATTTGCTATTGTTTTCTCCCATTCAGAAGGCTGTCTTTTTACCTTGCTTATAGTTTCCTTTGTTGTGCAGAAGCTTTTAATTTTAATTAGATCCCATTTGTTTATTTTTGCTTTTATTTCCAGTATTCTGGGAGGTGGATCATAGAGGATCCTGCTGTGATTTATGTCGGAAAGTGTTTTGCCTATGTTCTCCTCTAGGAGTTTTATAGTTTCTGGTCTTACGTTTAGATCTTTAATCCATTTTGAGTTTATTTTTGTGTGTGGTGTTAGAAAGTGATCTAGTTTCATTCTTCTACAAGTGGTTGACCAGTTTTCCCAGCACCACTTGTTAAAGAGATTGTCTTTACTCCATTGTATATTCTTGCCTCCTTTGTCGAAGATAAGGTGTCCATAGGTGTGTGGATTTATCTCTGGGCTTTCTATTTTGTTCCATTGATCTATATTTCTGTCTTTGTGCCAGTACCATACTGTCTTGATGACTGTGGCTTTGTAGTAGAGCCTGAAGTCAGGCAGGTTGATTCCTCCAGTTCCATTCTTCTTTCTCAAGATTGCTTTGGCTATTCGAGTTTTTTTGTATTTCCATACAAATCTTGAAATTATTTGTTCTAGTTCTGTGAAAAATACCGCTGGTAGCTTGATAGGGATTGCATTGAATCTATAGATTGCTTTGGGTAGTATACTCATTTTCACTATATTGATTCTTCCGATCCATGAACACGGTATATTTCTCCATCTATTAGTGTCCTCTTTGATTTCTTTCATCAGTGTTTTATAGTTTTCCATATATAGGTCTTTAGTTTCTTTAGGTAGATATATTCCTAAGTATTTTATTCTTTTCGTTGCAATGGTGAATGGAATTGTTTCCTTAATTTCTTTTTCTACTTTCTCATTATTAGTGTATAGGAATGCAAGGGATTTCTGTGTGTTGATTTTATATCCTGCAACTTTACTATATTCATTGATTAGCTCTAGTAATTTTCTGATGGAGTCTTTAGGATTTTCTATGTAGAGGACCATGTCATCTGCAAACAGTGAGAGTTTTACTTCTTCTTTTCCAATTTGGATTCCTTTTATTTCTTTTTCTGCCCTGATTACTGTGGCCAAACTTCCAGAACTATGTTGAATAGTAGTGGTGAAAGTGGGCACCCTTGTCTTGTTCCTGACGTTAGGGGAAATGCTTTCAGTTTTTCACCATTGTCCTCAAGTCATTTTAAATTGTTACTTGCTTTCTAAATATAGTGGGATAAGTCTTTATTATTGATTTCTAGTTTAAGTGCATTGGAAGAGAGAGTGTACACTGAATTATTTCAACCTTCTGAATTTTATAATTATTATAATATTTTCTCTACTCTTTTTGGAAGATACACACCCCATTTCCATTCTTTTAATATTTGTCCAAGATTTATAATATGCATATTTAGCTTACCAAACTAAGTGATTCAATTTCTTTGTCTTCCTAAGCGGTAATATGGTACAATGATCATTAATTTTTTAACTTTACTTACTTATGTTATCCTGCATTTTCCTACTATGTTTTCATTTTAATGCTACTAAAAGTTATTATTGTTATTTCATATAGTCCATATGCAGTTTTATTTACCCATTTATTTGCTACATTTTTTGTTCTCCATTCTTTCTTTCAACTAGAGTCACTCTCCTTTAGATTTTCCTTAATGAGAATCTACTAGGGGTGAATTTTCTCAGGTTTTTGTTTTCTTAACTTATACATATTTTTGTTTCGTCAGTTGGAAGTTTAGTTGATTTACAATGTTCAGCCAAAGTGATTCAATTATATTATTTATATATTCTTTCACAGACTCTTTTCTGTCATAGGTATTACAAGACATGGACTATAAGTCCCTGTTCTATACAGTAGATCCTTGTTGGTTATTCATGTTAAGTAAAGTAGTGTGAATCTGTTAATCCCAAATTCCTAATCTATCCCTCCCCCTCTTTTCCCCTTTGGTTATCATAAATTTGTTTTCTATGTTTGTGAGTTTGCTTATGTTTTTATAAGTAAGGTCATTTTTAAAAATTCAATATATAAGTGATATCACATGATATTTATCTTTCTCTGTCTGACTTAATTCCCTTGGTATGATATATTCTGGGTTCATCCATTATTACAAATGGCATTATTTCATTCTTTTATGGCTGATTAGTATTCCATTGTATATATTTACATCTTCTTTATCCATTTGTCTGCTGATGCATATTTAGGTTGCTTCCATGTCCTGATAACTCAGTTGGTAAAGAATCTGCCTGCAATGCAGGAAATGCTGGTTCAATTCCTGGGTCAGGAAGATCCACTGGAGAAGGGATAGGTTACCCACTCCAGTATTCTTGGGCTTCCCTTATGGCTCAGCTGATAAAGAATCTGCCTGTAATGTGGGTGACCTTGGTTCGATCCCTGGGTTGGTAAGATGCCCTGAAGGGAAAGACTACCATCTCCAGTATTTTGCTTGGAGAATGGACTGTATAGTCCATGGGGTTACAAAGAGTCAGACACGACTGAGCATCTTTCACTTCCATGTCCTGGCTATTGTAAGTAATGCTTCTATGAACACTGGAATTGTGTATTTTCTTTTTTTTTTTTTTTTTGGAATGTGTGTCTGTTGTTGTTTAGTTGCTCAGTCGTGTCCAACTCGTTGCCACCCCATGGACTGTAAGCCCACCAGGCTCCTCCGTCCATGGGGACTCTCCAGGCAAGAATACTGGAATGGGCCGCCAAGTTTTCCTCCAGGGGATCTTCCTGACCCAGAGGTGGAACTCGCATCTGCTACGGCTCCTGCATTGCAGGCGGATACTTTACCGCTGAGCCGAAATACATCTTATGTACAAGAAACCCACTTTAATTATGAAGATTCATAACCAGTGAAAAGTAAAGATGGAGAAGCCCAAACAAGCATTTATCTTTTACCAGTTAATAATAAGAAAAAATTTTCATTTTATTTGGCCTTCATTTTTTTATGTTTTATGACACTCTTTCTTAACTCATAATTTCTCTTTAATATCATTTTATTTTGTGTAAGAGAAGGAAATGGTAACCCACTCTAGTATTCTTGCCCGGAGAATCCCGTGGATGGAGAAGCCTGGTAGGCCACAGTCCACAGGGCTGCAAAGAGTCGGACACGACCGGGTGACTTCACGTCACTTATTTTGTGTAAATAACTACTTTTAACATTTCTCACAGAACAGATATCTGCTGAGGATGAATTCCCCAATGTTTTGTTCATATGAGAATATCTACTTCTCCTTTGTACTTGAAGGATGATTTTGCTGGACATGGAAGTTAAGTTTAGTAGTTTTTTCAAGAAACTTTACTTAAAAAAAATTTTTTTTTGGATTATTATTTTTTAAATTTTATTTTTACTTTACTTTACAATACCATATTGGTTTTGCCATACATTGACATGAATCTGCCACTGGTGTATACGAGCTCCCAATCCTGAATCCCCCTCCCACCTCCCACCCCATATCCTCTCTCTGGATCATCCCCGTGCACCAGCCCCAAGCATCCTGTATCCTGTATGGAACATAGGCTGGTGCTTCGTTTCTTACATGATAGTATAAATGTTTCAATGCCATTCTCCCAAATCATTCCACCCTCTCCCTCTCCCTCAGAGTCCAAAAGTCCATTCTATACATCTGTGTCTTTTTTGGTGTCTCTCATACAGGGTCATCATTACCATCTTTCTAAATTTCATATATATGTGTCAGTATACTGTATTGGTGTTTTTCTTTCTGGCTTACTTCACTCTGTATAATCAAATTTGAATTTTCTTCAGATGTATGCCCCAGGAGTGCAATTTCTAGATCACATGCTAGCTCTATTTTTAGGTTTTTAAGGAACATTCATACTGTCCTCCATACCAGCTATACCAATTTACATTCCCACCAACAGTGTGGGAGCCAACAGTTTTTTCTTCATACCCGCTCCAGCATTTATTTGTAGACTTTTGAAGATGGCCATTCCTATTGGTGTGAGATGATACCTCACTGTAGTTTTGATTTGCATTTCTCTAATAATTAGCAATGATGAGCATCTTTGCATGTACTCTTTGGCTATCAGTATGTCTTTCTTGGAGGACTTCCCTGCTGGCTCAGATGGTTAAGCGTCTGCCTGCAACATGGGAGACCCAGGTTCAATTCCTGGGTTGGGAAGCTTGGAGAAACATCTATTTACATCTTCTGCCTATTTTTAAAAATTAGGTTGAGTTGTATGAGCTGTCTATTTATTTTGGAAATTAAGCCCTTGGCAGTTGCATCATTTTCAAATATTTTCTCCTACTCTATAGGTTTTCCTTTCATTTTGTTGATAGTTTCTCTTGATGTTTAACTAGGTCCCATTTGTTTATTTTTGCCTTTGTTTCTGGTTACTCTAGGAGACAGATCCAAAACTATACTGATGTGATTTATGTCAGAGATAAATCCACACACCTATGGACACCTTATCTTTGACAAAGGAGGCAAGAATATACAATGGAGTAAAGACAATCTCTTTAACAAGTGCTTCTGGGAAAACTGGTCAACCACTTGTAAAAGAATGAAACTGGATCACTTTCTAACACCATACACAAAAATAAACTCAAAATAGATTAAAGATCTAAATATAAGACCAGAAACTATAAAACTCCTAGAGGAGAACATAGGCAAAACACTCTTATTACTCAGCCATTAAAAAGAATACATTTGAATCAGTTCTAATGAGGTGGATGAAACTGGAGCCTATTATACACAGTGAAGTAAGCCAGAAAGAAAAACACCAATACAGTATACTAACACATATATATGGAATTTAGAAAGATGGTAATGATAACCCTGTATGTGAGACAGCAAAAGAGACACAGATGTATAGGACAGTCTTTTGGACTCTGTGGGAGAGGGAGAGGGTGGGATGATTTGGGAGAATGGCATTGAAACATGTATAATATCATATATGAAATGAATCGCCAGTCCAGGTTTGATGCATGAAAAAGGATGCTTGGGGCTGGTGCACAGGGAAGATCCAGAGAGATGATATGGGGTGGGAGGTGGGAGGGGGTCTCAGGATTGGGAACTCGTGTACACCCGTGGCGGATTCATGTCAATCTATGGCAAAACCAATACAGTATTGTAAAGCAAAATAAAGTAAAATTAAAATTTTAAAAAAAGAAAAAGTGTTCCGCCAATGGTTTCCTCTAGTAGTTTTGTGTTATAGTATCCAATCTGACACTTAGGTCTTTCATTCATTTTAAGTTTATTTTTGTATATAGTGAGAGAATATTCTAATTTCATTCTTTTACAGGTAGCTGTCCTCCTTTTCAAGATTGTTTTGAAAATCTAGGGGTCTTTTGTGTTTCCATATAAATTTTAAACTTTTTTTCCCAGTTCTGTGAAAAATGCCATTGGTAATTTCATGGTGATGGCATTGAATCTGTGATTTCATTGCCTTGGGTAGTAAGGTTATTTTAATAATATTGATTCTTCCAAAACAAGAACAGATATATCATTCCATCTGTTCGTGTGGTCTTCAGTTTCTTTCATCAGCATCTTATAGGTTTCAGAGAACATGATTTGTGCCTCCTTGGGTTGGCTTATTTCTGGGTATTTTATTCTATTTGATGCAATGGTAAATGGGATAGTTTCTTTATCTTTCTCAAATACAAAATATTTTTGTATATTAACTTTTTCCTGCAACCTTGCCAAATTTGTTGATGAGCTCTAGTACCTTTCTAGAGGCATCTTTACAATTTTCTACATTTAGTGTCATGTCACCTGTAAACAGTGGCAGCTTCACTTCTTTCTTTACAATTTTGATTTTTTTTTAATGATTTTTCTTCTGATTGCTGTGGCTAGGACTTCCTAAAACTATATTGAATAAAAATGATGAGAGTGGGCATCCTGTCTTGTTCCTGATCTTAGAGGGAAGGCTTTATTTTTTCAACATTGAGTGTGATTTTAGCTGTGTGTTTTCTTGCAGTTTTGTCCATGTAGTTGGTTTCCAGTCTCACAGCATTGTGGTTGGAAAAGATGCTTGAAATGTTTGTGTTTTTTTTTTTTTAATTTACCAAGTCTTGTTTTGTGGCCTAGGATACAATCTATCCTGGAGACTATTCCATGTACACTTGAAGACTGTGTATTATGACGCTCTGGGATCAATTCAGTAGCTCAGCTGTGTCTGACTCTTTGTAACCCCATGGACTGCAGCATGCCAGGCTTCCCTGTCCATCACCAACTCCCAGAGTTTACTCAAATTCATGTCCATTGAGTTGGTGATGCCATCCAATCATCCCATCCTCTGTCATTCCCTTTTCCTCCCACCTTCAATCTTTCCCAGTATCAGGGTCTTTTCTAGTGAGTCAATTCTTCATATCAGGTGGCCAAAGTGTTGGAGTTTCAACTTCAGCATCAGTCTGTCCAATGAATATTCAGGACTGATTTCCTTCAGGATAGACTGCTTGGATCTCCTTGCAATCCAAGGGACTCTTAAGAGTCTTCTCCAACACAAAAACATCAATTCTTCAGCACTCAGCTTTCTTTATAGTCCAACTCTCACATCCATACATGACTACTGGAAAAACAATAGCTTTGACTAGATGGACCTTTTTTAGCAAAGTAATATTTCTCTGCTTTTTAATATGCTGTCTAGTTTTGCCATAGCTTTTCTCCCAAGGAGCAAGCATCTTTTAATTTCAGGGCTGCAGTCACCATCTGCAGTGATTTTGGAGTCCCAAAAAATAAAATCTGGCACTATTTCCATTTTTCTCCATCTATTTGCCATGTGGTGATTGGACCAGATGCCATGATCTTAGTTTTCTGAATGTTGAGTTTTAACTTTTTTCCTCTCCTCTTTCACTGTCATCAAGAGGCTCTTTAGTTCTTCTTTGCTTTCTGCCATAAGGGTGCTGTCATCTGCATATCTGAGATTATTGTATTTCTCCCGGCAATCTTGATTCCATCTTGTGTTTCATCCAGCCTGGCATTTTGCATGATGTACTCTGCACAGAAGTTAAATAAGCAGGGTGACAATATGCAGCCTTGACGTACTCCTTTCCTGATTTGGAACCAGTCCATTATTCCATGTCCAGTTCTAACTGCTCCTTCCTGACCTGCATACAGATTTCCCAGACGGCAGATCAGGTGGTCTGGAATTCCCATCTCTTTAAGAACTTTCCACAATTTGTTGTTATCCACACAGTCAAAGGCTTTGGTATAGTCAATAAAGTAGAAGTAAATGTTTTTCTGGAACTCACTCACTTTTTCAATGATCCAACAAATGTTGGCAATTTGATTTCTGGTTCCTCTGACTTTTCTAAATCCAGCTTGAACATCTGGAAGTTCATGGTTCACGTACTTTTGAAGACTGGCGTGGAGAATTTTGAGAATTATGTTCTTAGTGTGTGAGATGTGGCATTGCCTTTTTTGGGGACTGGAATGAAAACTGACATTTTCCAGTCTTGTGGACACTGCTGAGTTTTCCAAATTTGCTGGCATACTGAATGCAGCACTTTCACAGCATCATCTTTTAGGATTTGAAATAGCTCAGCTGGAATTCCATCACCTCCACTAGCTTTTTTCATAGTGATGTTTCCTAAGGCCCACTTGACTTCTCTTTCCAGGAAGTCTGGTTCTAGGTGAGTGATCACACCATCGTGGTTATCTGAGTCATGAAAATCTTTTTGTATACTTCTGTGTATTCTTGCCACCTCTTCTTAATCTCTTCTGCTTCTGTTAGGTTCATACCATTTCTGTCCTTTATTGTGCCCATCTGTGCATGAAATGCTCCCTTGGTAGCTCTAGTTTTCTTGAAAAGATCTCTAGCCTTTCCCATTCTATTGTTTCCCTCTATTCCTTTTCACTGATAACTAAAGAAGACTTTCTTATCTCTCCTTGCTATTCTTTGGAACTCTGCCTTCAAATGTGTATATATTTCCTTTTCTCTTTTGCCTTTAGCTTGTCGTCTTTCCTCAGCTATTTTTAAGGCCTCCTCAGACAACCATTCTACCTGTTTGTATTTCTTTTTCTTTGGGATGGTCTTGTTTGCTGCCTCCTCTACAATGTCATGAAACTCTGTCCATAGTTCTTCAGTCACTGTGTCTATCAGATCTAATCCATTGAATCTGTTTGTCACTTCCACTGTATAATCATAAGAGATTTGATTTAGGTCATACCTGAATGGTATAGTGGTTTTCCCTACTTTCTTCAATTTAAATCTGAATTTGGCCATAAGGATTTCATGATCTGAGCTACAGTCAGCTCCCGGTCTGTTTTTTTGCTGACTGTATAGAGCTTCTCCATTTTTGGCTGCAAAGAATACAATAAATCTGATTTCAGTATTGACCATCTGGTGATGTCCATGTGTAGAGTCTACTCTTGTGTTGTTGGAAGAATCTTCTCTTGTTCCCATCAGAACAAGACCCAGTTTTCCCCTCAATCAGTCTCTACCATCCAGAAGCTTTCATAAGCCTCTTATCCTTAACTATCAGAGGGCAGACAGAATGGAAACCACAGTCACAGAAAACTAACCAAACCGATCACATGGATCACAACTATGTTTAACTCAATGAAGCTATGAACCATGCTGTGTAGGGCCACCCAAGATGGATGGATCATGGTGGAGAATTCTGAAAAAAATGTAGTCCACTGGAGAAGGAAATGGCAAACCACTTCAGTATTCTTGCCTTGAGAAAACCCCATGAACAGTATGAAAAGGCAAAAAGATAAGACACTGAAAGTTGAACTCCCCAGGCCGGTAGGTGCCCAATATGCTACTGGAGATCAGTGGAGAAATAACTCCAGAAAGAATGAAGAGACAGAGCTAAAGCAAAAACAACACCCATTTGTGGATGTGACTGGTGATAGAAGTAAAGTCCTATGCTGTAAAGAGCAATATTGCATAGGAACCTGGAATGTTAGGTCCATGAATCAAGGTAAATTGGAAGTGCTCAAACAGGAGATGGCAAAAGTGAACATTGACATTTTAGGAATCAGTGAACTAAAGTGGACTGGAATGGGTGACTTTAACTCAGATGACCATTATATCTACTACTGTGAGCAAGAATCCCTTAGAAGAAATGGAGGAGCCATCATAGTCAACAGAAGAGTCTGAAATGCAGTACTTGGGTGCAGTCTTAAAAATGACAGAATGATCTCTGTTTATTTCCAAGGAAAACCATTCAATATCACAGTAATCCAAATCTATGCCCAGACCAGTAATGCTAAAGAAGCTGAAGTTGAATGGTTCTACGAAGACCTACAAGACCTTCTAGAACTAGCACCCCAAAAATATGTCCTTTTCATTATAGGGGACTGGACTGCAAAAATAGGAAGTCAAGAGATACGTGGAGTAACAGGCAAATTTGGCCCTGGAGTACAAAATGAAGCAGAGCAAAGGCTGTGGGATGTGCTCGATAAACATCAATTAAGTTCACTTGATCTAATGTGCCATTTAAGACTTGTGTATCCTTATTGCTTTTCTGTCTGTATATCTGTCCATTGGCATAATTGGGATGTTAAAGTCCCCCACTATTATTGTGTAACCATCAATTATTTCTTTTGTGTCTATTACTATGTCCTTAAAAATTGGGTGTTCCTATGTTGGGAGAATATATATCAACAATTGTTACTCTTATTCTTAGATTGATCTCTTGATCATTATGTAGGGTCCTTTGTCTCTTGCAACAGTCTTTATTTTAAGGTCTATTTTGTCTGATACAAATATTACTACTACTCTGGCTTTCTTTTGATTTCCATTTGTGTGGAATTCCTTTTTCCATCTCCTTATGTTCAGTCTGTATGTGTCTCTAGATCCAAAGTTAGTCTCTTGTAGAAAACACATAGACAGAATTTATTTTTGGATCCATTCAGCCAGTCTGTGTCTTGGGCTTCCCTGGTGGCTCAGAGGATAAAGTGTCTTCCTGCAATGCAGGAGACCCAGGTTTGATCCTTGGGTTGGGAAGATCACCTGGAGAAGGAAATGGCAACCCACTCCAGTATTCTTGCCTGGAGAAGAATCCCATGGACAGAGGAGCCTGGTGGGCTATAGTCCACAGGGTCGCAAAGAGTCGGACACGACTGAGCGACTTCACAGTCAGTCTGTGTCTTTTGGTTGCAGCATTTAGTCTGCTTACATTTAAGGTAATTATTGATATGTATGTTTTTATTGCCATTTTGTTATTGTTTTGGATTTGTTTTGTAGGTCTTTCTCTCCCTTTTTCTTTTGTTTTCTTCTCATGATTAAAAAAAAAATGATTGTCTTGTAAAGTAGTTCTTTTTTAATATTTATTTGTTTTGGATGCGCATTTATTTGGGGTCATTGTGGCTGTACTAAAGGTTTCTCAACAAATGGAGACTACTCTCTAGTTGTGGTGCAAGCTTCTCATTTTGGTGGCTTCTCTTGTTGGCAAGCACAAGCTCTAGGGCATGTGGGCTTCAGTATTTGCAGAGTGTGGGCTCAGTAGTTGTGGTTCACAGGCTCCAGAGCTTGGGCTCAATAGTTTTGGTGGAAAGACTTAGTTGCTCTGTGGCATATCGGGTCATCCCAGACCAGGGGTTAAACCAGTGTCCTTTGCATTCAAGGTGCATTCTTAACCAATGGACCACCAGGGAAGCCTTCTTCTCATGATCTCATGACTATTGCTAGTGTTATATTTGGATTTCTCTTTCTTTTCTGTGTGTATATATATTAAAGGTTTCTAGTTTGTGGTTACTTTGAAGTTTTTGTACACTTTGTACTTTGAAGTTTTTGTAACATACACTTAAGTTGCTGATCTCTTAATTTCAATTACATTTTAAATACCATGCATTTGTAATATTTTCCTCAGCATAACTGTTTTTTGATGTCATATTTTGTATCTAATTATTTAGTGTATTCCTTAGCTACTTATTGTGGATACAGATGATTTTACTACTTTTGCCTTTTAACCTTCCTACCAACATTTTTGTGGATGAATTCTTACCTTTACTGTATGTTTTCCTTTACCAGTGAGCTTTTCCATTTTGTAATGGTCTTGTTTCTTATTGTGGCCTTTTATTTTTCATCTAAGAAGTTCATTTAACATTGATTGTAATGCTGGCTTGTGTGTGTGTTTAGTTGCTCAGTCATGTATGAGTCTTTGTGGCCCCATGGACTGTAGCCCGCCAAGCTCCTCTGTCCATGGAATTTTCCAGGCAAGAATAGTGAAGCAGGTTGCCATTTCCTAGTCCAGGGGATCCTCCAAACCCAGGGATTGAACCCACATCACTTGCGTCTCCTGCATTGGTAGGTCAATTCTTACCACTAGCGCTACTTGGGAAGCCTAAGATGGTTTGGTGGTGCTGAATTTTTTCAGCTTTTGCTTGTCTATAAAGCTTTTGATTTCTCTATCAAATCTGAATGAGAACCTTGCTAGGTATTCTTGGTTGTAGGTTTTTTCTGTTTCATCACTTTAGATATATTGTGCCACTCCCTTACAGAGTTTCTGATGAACAATCAGCTAATAGCCTTATGGGAGTTCCCTTCTATGTTATTTGTTTCTTTTCCCTTGCTGCTTTTAGCATTCTCTCCTTATCTTTGATTTTTGTCATTTTAATTACAATGTGTCTTGGTGTGTTCCTCTTTGGGTTAATCCTGTATGGGATTCTCTGCACTTCATGGGTTGAGTGACTGTTTTCTTTCCCAGGTTAGGGAGGTTTTCAGCTATTACCTCTTCAAGCATTTTCTTGGTCCCCTTCTCTCTCTCTTCTCCTTCTGGGACTCCTGTAATGTGAATGTTAGTGTGCATGTGGTGGTCCCAGAGGTCTTCTAAATTGTCTTCATTTCTCTTCATTCTTTTTTCTGTTCAGTGGTAGTGATTTGCACTACATTGTCTTTCAACCCATCAGTCTGTTCTTCTGAATCATTTAATCTTATTGATTTCTCCTAGTGTATTTTTCATTTCAGTTATTGTATTCTTCATCTCTATTTTGTCGTTCTGTATATTTTCTAACTCATTGTTAAAAACTTCGAACTTCTCATTCTGTGCATCCATTCTCCTCCCAAGATGTTTGATCATCTTTACAATCATTATTTCAAACTATTTCTTGGGTAAGTTGCCTATCTGCATTTCACTTCTTTCTTCTTCCAGGTTTTCATCCTATTCCTTTATCTGGAGCATGTTCTTCTGTCACCTCATTTTGTCTAAGTTACTATTTCCATTAAATTTTTTTTTTTTTTTTTTTACTATTTGCACATTTATATATTTGGCAGACTGTTTATGTTTTTCAACCTTGGAGAAGTGGCCCTCTGTATAAGGCATCCTGTGCAGCCCAGCAATGCTCTCCCCTCTTGTCACCCAAGCTATATGTTCTAGACAGTCCGCCTAAGAAGGGTTAGTGGGTCCTTCCGTTATGGTGAGCTGATGATGTGGGTGGTCTGATAGGCTTGGTTGGCCCCTAGTCTGTTTGCTTGCCAGGTCCTGCCTCATGAATATGTTGCTGGGTGTTGTTTAGCAGTGCCTGATCATGAGGTGGTTGGCTGCAGAAGCCTAGGGGGCCAGAGGGATTGTGCTTGCTCAGTGGTGGGGAATCAGGGCCCTGAAGACTCTGGAGCTATTGCCAACCCATTGACAGATTAAGTCAGATCCTGGAGTTAGTTCTAGGCTATTGGGAGGCAGAGCTGATTCCTGCAGGACCCAGGGATCCCAAAGCTCATTTCAGATTGTGGCAGAGGGTGAGGAGTGGTGGTGGTGGTATGCTATTTTGCAACACAGTTGAGTATGGGGTCTTGGGTGTCCCAAAGGTTGTATTGGTCTCCTAATGGAAAGGACCAGGGCCAAGCTGGTCTCAGGTTAGGGTCTTAGGTTAGGGTCTTGCCTGTGTTGCAGGATCATAGTTTTCTTACTTCTGATATCCATCTCTGAGTGAATGAGGCTGGTCTAGAGACTTGTACAGTCTTCCTAGCAGGAGGAACCAGTGCATATCCATTGGTGTGTAGAGCTGGGTCTTGGCCCTCTGGTGGCCTGGGCCATGTCTGGGGTGGGGGCAGGGGTGGGGAGGGTGGGTGTGTCCATAGAAGGGTGTCAGCTTTTTACTCTTTGGGCAGCCTGTCTGATGGGTGGGTCTTTGTCCCTGACTGGCTAGTTGTTTAGCATGAGGCACCCCAGCACTAGTCCTTGCAGGCTATTGGCAGGCTCTTGGCATTAATGAGCCAAGAGATCATCTGCCAGCAACATCAGTGTTCATATGGCTGAATGTTCCCCAAAATGTCTGCCATAAGTGTCTATGCCCCAGCATGAGTGACAGCTGCCCCCAGCCTTCCCAGGAGACTTTCCAAGACCAAAAAACTCCTATCAATTTATGATTTTTACCCTTGCTTCTGGTATGCATGAGATTTTATATATGCCATATTAGAGTGAAATCCCTTTTTTCCCCAGTCTTGTGGGGCTCCTGCAACTAAGCCCCACTGCTATTCAAAGCCAAATGCTCTGGGTGCTCATGTCACTGGTGTCAGACCCCAGACTGTAAAACTATATGTAGGGGGCCCAGAACTCTTATTCCTGTGGGAGAACCTCTACAATATAATTGTTCTCCAGTTTGTGGGTTGTATTCTGGCTTCTGTTATCTCTCTTATCAGTTTAACTCTATAGTTAGTCATTTCCCTTTCTCTGACTGCATTTAAGATGCCTCCACTCCCCTTATTTGGAGTTTTTCAGTTTCACTCTGATTTTTCTAGGAGTAGATTTCTCTTTTTATTCATGGAACTTGAGATTTGTTGGATTTCTTAAGTGTATGGATGGGTGTCTTTATCAGTTCTACAAAATTGTCGGCCATTAATTCTTCAAAGACTCAACTATGCTAAAGCCTTTGACTGTGTGGATCACAACAAACTGTGGGATATTCTTAAAGAGACAGGAATACCAGACCACCTGACCTGCCTCCTGAAAAACCTGTATGCAGGTCAAGAAGCAACAGTTAGAACCAGACATGGAACAACAGGCTAGTTCAAAATTGGAAAAGGAGTACTTCAAGGCTGTATATTGTCATTCTGCTTATTTAACTCATATGCAGAGTACATCATTCTAAATGCTGGGTTGGGTGAATTCCAAGCTAGAATCAAGATTGCTGGGAGAAATATCAACAACCTCATATATGCAGATGATACCACTTTAATGGCAGAAAGTGAAGAGAAACTAAAAAACTTCTTGTTGAAAGTGAAAGAGTAGAGTGAAAAAGCTGGCTTAAAACTCTCATAAAAGCAAAGATCATGGCATCTAGTCACATCACTTCATGTCAAATAGGTGGGGGAAATGTGGAAACAGTTTCAGAATTCATTTTCTTAGGCTCCAAAATCAATGAGGAAGGTGACCGCAGCCACGAAATTAAAAGACATTTGTTCTTTGGAAAGATAGCTTTGACAAACCTAGACAGTGTATTAAAAAGCAGAGGCATCACTTTGCCAACAAATGTTCCTATAGTTTTTCCAGTAGTCACGTACAATGTGAGAGCTGGACCATAAAGAAGACTGAGTGTCAAAGAACTGATGCTTTCAAACTGTGGTGCTGGAGAAGACTTTGAAAGTCCCTTGGACATCAAGGAGGTCAAACCAATCAATCCTAAAGGAAATTAACCCTGAATATTCATTGGAAGGTCTGAAACTGAAGCTCCAATAATTGGGCCACCTGATGTGAAGAGTTGACTCATTGGATGCTGGAAAAAGTTGAGGGCAAGAGGAGAAGGGGGCAACAGAGGATAAAAAAATTGGATGGCATCACTGAACAACAACAATTCTTCAAACCCTGTGTCCTTGCCATCATCTCTCCCTCCCCTTTTGGAAACTTGGCTTAAATGTGTGTTATACTCTCACATTATCCTTCATGTCTCTTAACCTCTCTGCCATAATTTCCATCATTTTATCTCTTTGCTGTGCTTTTTCTAAAGTTCTTTTGATTGATTCTCTGATTCATTAATTTTCTCTTTAGCTATATCTAATTTCTTGTTAAAGCTGTTGAGTTTTTAAATTTTTATTTATTTATTTATGGTTGTGCTGGGTCTTTGTTGCTGCATGCAAGCTTTCTCTAGTTGCAGTGAGTGGGGGCTGCTCTTCCTTGCAGTGCATGGGTTTCTCATTGTGGTGACTTCTCTTGTTGCAGAGCACAGATTTTAGGCACTCAGTCTTCATTAGTTGCAACATTCAGGCTCAGCAGTTGCAGCACACAGGCTCTAGAGCTCGGGCTCTATAGTTGTAATGCACAGGCTTAGTTGCTCTTCAGTGTGTGAAATCTTCCTGGACCAGGGATTGAACCTGTGTCCTTTGCATTGGCAAATGGATGCTTAACCACTAGACCACCAGTGAAGTTCAGCTTTTGAGGTTTTGGTTCTTTTATCATTTATTTTTTAGTTTCAAAGAGTTTTAATTTCGAGGAGTTAATTTCTAGTTTCTTGTTCCCTTTATGTACTTAAGCTTGCCTTTCCCTGGCTGCACAGGTGGTAAAGAATCTGCTTGTAAGGCAGGAGACACAGGTTTCATTCCTGGGTTGGAAGATCCCCTGGAGACAGGGCATGGCAACCCACTCCAGTAATCTTGCCTGGAGAATTCCATGGGAGAGAAACCTGGTGGGCTACGCAGTCCATGGGGTTGCAAAGAGTCAGACATGACTGAGTGACTAACACTCACTTTCTTTCACTTTGGTTCTTTAAACATAATAAATATACTTGTACTTTCTGATGCATTGCATTTGTTGTCTCCTTTAGTCCTCAGTACCATTCTGTGAAATATTATACCTGTCACAGAGATAAGAACACTGAGATGCTTGTTTCAAGGCCTATTGTTTCCTTTTCTATCATCTACTGTCAGCTAGCAACTGAAGCTCAGAGAAATTGCTTTGAACCAGAGAAAAGTCTAGAGTTTGATCCCTCCTGAAGATATATAAAGGAGTTGCATCGGCCTAACAGGCCTTCCTTCACATATAAAAAAGAGACACGGCTGTTTTATATGGAATAAGGTTTTGTGGAGCTAAGACTTTTATCTCCAAGACTCACTGTGTTAAATACATCCCTGTTACTACAGTGCTTAAAACAAGACTCAGCAAATATTTGGTGACTGCATGATTCAGTGTTCTAGGTACATAGCTGAGACACAAATATACTTGCATGAATAAATTAATAAATTGCTGCAATAGCAATATCAATGAAAACAGACTCATTCAAGTTGCATGAGCTGGATCGAGGGTTCACAGGCCAGGGTCAGCTTGCCCCCATGAGCCAGCTGTGTTTTCTGACCTTCCTAACCTTCCCTGGAGGCTGATGTGAGCTGAGCTTATCAAAAGCACCTAATGCTCTAACTGATAGTAAATAGGCCCTTAACAATTTTTATTTCATTGTTCTATCTTTTATTTCCTATAGAATGAGACACAAAACCTCAGTTTAAATGCAGTTGGTGCAATAGATGTATATGAGCCAACCTGTGTCATGCCATCCAGTGATTCATTCATTCATTCAAATGTGTATTGGGCAGCTTCATCTAAGTGCTAGGTAGGTGGGTATGAATAAGGTAGACAAAAACCTTAACTTCATCTGGTGTACATTACCAAAATTATAGCACCATTTAGGACTATTAATCTTGCCCTTTAGGACTATTAACTATTAAGGACTACTAATCTTGGTTGTGCCTCTTTTGCAAACTTTTACCCATTTTTCCTTATGTCTAGAATCTGGAAATTGCCTGCTTTCAATCCCCCATTTTCCTGGTGTCTTCCATACTCTATGCAATAGGTATGAACATCTAAGGTCTAAGAAGTCAGTAATCTTTGCAGAGTTAGGGTTTGGAAAAGCTGTTCCTCATTTGGAAGGAAAAGCTACTTGGATAGATGAAGGAAAGGTGGCAAAATCAGCTTCAGTGCTTCTTCCCACCATAAGAGATGGCCCTGCCGCATTCCAGTACCAGGTTACCTCTCCATCATCCCCCCAGGAGCAGTAAACAGACATATACCCTGCCATGCCCATTTATGCACAAGTTCCCCTTCTCCATCTCAAGGACTTGTAGCCCCTTCCCAAAATGTATGGCCTGTGTAGATTCTTCTGCATCCAAAGTCCATTCCAGACCCAACTCCTTCAGAAAGTCCTCTGCAGCCACTGGCCCCAGCCTTTGAGGTCCATGCACAAGCACCCTGTCTCAGCCTTCTTTTTCACCTTCTAGTGCTCATTCCCTATCCTGCTGCCAGAGTGGATCATCTCAGTCTCAAATATATTGGCTTACTTTGCTATTTAAAGGCACTGGCTTGTCAGTGAAGGCCAGACCCCTGAGCAGGGCATGCTCAGCCCTTTGCAGCCTGATTCCTGACTACTGGTGAGACTTTTTATCATATTTTTTAGTCATTCCCAGTGAATGTTCTGACTGTGCTAAATTACACATAACTTCACACTATGTTTTACAAGTACATTTAAATTTTTTTTAATTTTTAATATAGATTTATTTATTTTAATTGGAGGCTAATTACTTTACAATATTGTATTGTTTTTGCCATACATCAACACGAATCTGCCACAGGTGTACATGTGTTCCCCTTCCTGAACCCCGCTCCCACCTGCCTCCCCATCCCATCCCTCTGGGTCATCCCAGAGCACCAGCCCTGAGCACCCTGTATCACGCATTGAACCTGGACTGGAGACTCATTTCACATATGATAATATACATGTTTCAATGCTATTCTCCCAAACCATCCCACCCTTGCCCTCTCCCACAGAGTCCAAAAAATTGTTTAAATTTTATACTGGAGCATAGTTGATTAATAATCTTGTGTTAGTTTGAATGATACAAATGAACTTATCTGCAAAACAGAAACAGGCTCACAGATTTTGCGAATGAATTTATGGTTACCAGGGGGGAGGGTAGGAAGTGAGGGATAGATTGGGAGTTTGGGATTGACACGCAAGTAAAGTTTTTTTTTTTAAGTTTCTTTTTAAAGTTTTTTAAATTAATTTATTCTAATTGGAGGATAATTTCTCTACAATATTGTGGTGTGTTTTGCTATACAGGGACATGAATCACCCATGGGAGCACATGAGTTTCTCCATCCTGAATGCCCCTCCCACCGCTCTCCCCATACCATCCCTCTGGGCTTTCCAGAACACCAGTCTTGAGTGCCCTATTTCATCCATCGAACTTGCACTGGTCGTCTATTTTACATTTGGTAATATAAATGTTTCAATGCTCTTCTCTCAAATCATCCCACCCTTGACTTCTCCCAAAGTCCAAAAGTCTGTTCTTTATATCTGTGTCCCTTTTGCTGCCTTGCATATAGGCTCATCATTAACATCCTTCTAAATTCCATATATATGTGCGTTAATATACTGTATTGATGTTTCTCTTTCTGACTTACTTCACTCTGCTTAATAGGCTCCAGTTTTGTCCACCTCATTAGAACTAGCTCAAATGTGTTCTTTTTTCATAGCTGAATAATATTCCATTCTGTATATGTACCACAACTTCTTTATCCACTCATCTGCCAATGGACATCTAGGTTGCTCTCATGGCCTATCTATTGTAAACAGTGCTGCAGTGAACATTGGGGTAAATGTGTCTCTTTCAATTCTGGTTTCCTCGGTGTGTAGGCATAGCAGTGGGATTGCTGGATCATATGGCAGTTCTATTTCCAGTTTTTTAAGGAACTCCACACTGTTCTCCATAGTGGCTGTACCAGTTTGCCTTTCCACCATCAGTGTAAGAGTGTTCCTTTTTCTCCACACCTCCAGCATTTATTGTTTGTTTAATTTTTGATGGCAGCCATTCTGACCTACATGAGATGATACCTCATTGTAGTTTTGATTTGCATTTCCCTAATAATGAGTGATGTTGAGCATCTTTACATGTTTATTAGCCATCTGCGTGTATTCTTTGGAGAAACATCTGTTTAGTTCTTTGGTGCATTTTTTTTTGATTAGGTTGTTCATTATTCTGGTATTGAGTTTTGTGAATTCTTTGTCAGTTGCTTCATTTCCTATTATTTTCTCCCACTCTGAATGCTGCCTTTTAGCCTCGCTTATAGTTTCCCTCATTGTGCAAAAGCTTTTAAGTTTAATTAGGTCCCATTTGTTTATTTTTGTTTTTATTTCCATTACTCCAGGGGTGGGTCATAGAGGATCTTGCTGTGAGTTATGTCAGAGAGTATTCTGCCTATGTTTTCCTCTAAGAGTTTTATAGTTTCTGGTCTTACATTTAGATCTTCAATCCACTTTGAGTTTTTTTTTGTGTGTGTGTATAATGTTAAAAAGTGTTCTAGTTTCATTTTTTGCACACGATAACCAGTTTTCCCAGCACCACTTGTTAAAGAGATTGTCTTTTTTCCATTGTATATTTTTGCTTCCTTTGTCAAAAATAAGGTATACATAGGTGCATGGGTTTATCTCTAGGCTTTCTATTTTGTTCCATTGAACTATATTTCTTCTTTGTGCCAGTACCACATGGTCTTGATGATTGTAGTCTTGTAGTATAGTCTGAAGTTAGGCAGGTTGATTCCTCCAGTTTCATTCTTCTTTCTCAAAATTGCTTTGGCTATTCGAGATTTTTTGTGTTTCCATACAAATTGTGAAATTATTTGTTCTAGTTCTGTGAAAAATACTGTTGGTAGCTTAATAGGAGTTGCGCTGAATCTATAGATTGCTTTGGATAGTATACTCATTTTCACTATATGGATTCTTCCAATCCATGAACATGATATATTTCTCCATCTATTTGTATCATCTTTGACTTTTTCATCAGTGTTTATAGTTTTCTTTATATAGGTCTTCTGTTTCTTTAGGTAGATTTATTCCTATTTTATCCTTTTTGTTGCAAAGGTGAATAGGATATATTCCTTAATTTCTCTTTCTGGTTTTTCATTGTTAGTGTATAGGAATGCAGGGGATGTCTGTGTATTATTTTTATATCCTAAAACTTCACTATGTTTATTGATTCAGTTCAGTTCAGTTCCGTTGCTCAGTCATGTCTGGCTCTTTGCGACTCCATACATCATTGCAGCACGTCATCACCAACTCCCGGAGTTCACTCAGACTCACGTCCATCAAGTCAGTGATGCCATCCAGCCATCTCATCCTCGGTCGTCCCCTTCTCCTCCTGCCCCCAATCCCTCCCAGTATCAGAGTCTTTTCCAGTGAGTCAAGTCTTCTCATGAGGTGGCCAAAGTACTGGAGTTTCAGCTTTAGCATCATTCCTTCCAAAGAACACCCAGGGCTGATCTCCTTCAGAATGGACTGGTTGGATCTCCTTGTAGTCCAAGGGACTCTCAGGAGTCTTCCCAACACCACAGTTCAAAAGCATCAGTTCTTTGGCGCTCAGCTTTCTTCACAGTCCAAATCTCACATCCATACATGACCACTGGAAAAAGCATAGCCTTGACTAGACGGACCTTTGTTGGAAAAGTAATGTCTCTGCTTTTGAATATGCTATCTAGGTTGGTCATAACTTTTCTTCCAAGGAGTAAGCGTCTTTTGATTTCATGGCTGCAATCACCATCTGCAGTGACTGTGGAGCCCAAAAAATAAAGTCTGACACTGTTTCCACTGTTTCCCCATCCATTTCCCACGAAGTGATGGGACCAGATGCCATGATCTTTGTTTTCTGAATGTTGAGCTTTAAGCCAACTTTTTCACTCTCCTCTTTCACTTTCATCAAGAGGCTTTTTACTTCCTCTTCACTTTCTGCCATAAAGGTGGTGTCATCTGCATATCTGAGGTTATTGATATTTCTCC
>SJYT01067672.1:95212-243825 GCA_006410635.1 Cephalophus harveyi
TCCCTTGGACTGCAAGGAGATCCAACCAGTCCATTCTGAAGGAGATCAACCCTGGGATTTCTTTGGAAGGAATGATGCTAAAGCTGAAACTCCAGTACTTTGGCCACCTCATGCGAAGAGTTGACTCATTGGAAAAGACCCTGATGCTGGGAGGGATTGGGGGCAGGAGAAGAAGAGGACGACCGAGGATGAGATGGCTGGATGGCATCACTGACTCGATGGATGTGAGTCTGAGTGAACTCCGGGAGATGGTGATGAACAGGGAGGCCTGGCGTGCTGCGATTCATGGGGTCGCAAAGAGTCGGACACGACTGAGCGACTGAACTGAACTGTATTGCTATGAACCTCCCTCTTAGCATTGCTTTTACTGAATCCCATAGGTTTGGGATTGCTGTGTTTTCATTTTCATTTGTTTTTATGCATATTTTTATTTCCTTTTTAATTTTTACGTGATCTGTTGGTTATTCAGGAGCATGTTGTTTAGCCTCCATATGTTTGTGTTTTTTATAGTTGTTTTCCTGTGGTTGACATCTAATCTTACCTCACTGTGATCAGAAAAGATGCTTGAAGTAATTTTATTTTTTAAAATTTACCAAGGCCAGATATATGGCCCAGGATGTGATATATCCTGAGGATTGTTTTGTGTGTACTTGAAAAAAGAAGGTGAAATCCGTTGTTTTGTGGTGAAATGCCCTGTAGATATCCATTTGGTCTAACTTGTCCATTGTATCATTTAAAGTTTGTGTTTCCTTGCTAATTTTCTGTTTGGTTGATCAATCCAGAGGTGTGAGTGTGGTATTAAAGTCTCCCACTATCATTGTATTCCTGCTGATTTCCCCTTTCACACTTGTTAGCATTTGCCTTCCATACTGAGGTGCTTCTATGTTGGATGCATAGATATTTACAATTGTTATATCTTCTTGGTCCTTATGTAGTGTCCTTCTCTGTCTCTTATCATAGTCTTTATTTCAAAGTCTATTTTATCTGATATGAGTAATGCTACTCCTGCTTTCTTTTGGTCTCCATTTGCATGAAATATCTTTTTCCAGCCACTCACTTTCAGTCTGTATGTGTCCCTAGGTTTGAGGTGGGTCTCTTGTAGACAGCATATATAGGGGTCTTGTTTTTTTTAATCCATTTGGCTAGTCTCTGTCTTTTCGTTGGAACATTCAACCTATTTACATTTAAGGTAATTATTGATAAAGAAGATCCCATTACCATTTACTTTATTTTTGGGGTTCATTTTTATAAAACTTTTCTGTGTTTCCTATCTAGAGAAGATCCTTTAGCATTTGTTGAAGAGCTGGTTGGTGGTGCTGAATTCTCTCAGCTTTTGCTTGTCTGTAAAGCTTTTGATTTCTCCTTCATGTCTGAATGAGATCCTTGATGGTTAGAGTAATCTTGGTTGGGGGTTTTTCTCTTTCATCACTTTAAGCGTGTCCTGCCATTCCCTTCTGGCTTCAAGAGTTTCTATTGAAAAATCGTTATGGGGATCCCCTTGTGTGTTTTCTTGCTTTTCCCTTGCTGCTTTTAGTATTTGCTCTTTGTGTTTAACTTTTGTTAGTTTGATTAATATGTGTCTTGGGGTGTCTTGCTTTGGGTTTATCCTGATTGGGACACTGTGGGTTTCTCGGACTTGGGTAGCTGTTTCATTCTCCATTTTAGGGAAGTTTTCAACTATTATCTTCTCAAATATTTGCTCGTGCCTTTTTTTTTTTTTTTTTTTTTTGGTCTTCTTCTTCTGGGATGCTTATGATTTGAATGTTGGGGTGTTTAACATTGTCCCAGAGATCTCCGAGGTTGTCCTCATTTCTTTTAAGTCTTTTTTCTTTTTTCCTCTCTGCTTCATTTATTTCTACCATTCTATCTTCCACCTCACTTATCCTCTCTTCTGCCTCATTTATTCTACTGTTGGTTACCTCCAGAGTGCTTTCAATTTCAGTTATTGCATTGTTAATCATTTATTGACTCTTTTTTATTTCTTCTGGGTCCTTGTTAAACATTTCTTGCATCTTCTCAATCCCTGTCTCTAGTCTATTTATCTGTCATTTTGTTTCCAAGATTTTTGACCATCTGTACTATCATTATTCTGAATTCTTTTTCAGGTAGACTCCCTATTTCCTCCTCTTTTGTTTGTTTTGTTGGGTTTTTATCATGTTCCTTCACCTATTGACTATTTCCCTGCCTTTTAATTATGTTTAGACTACTTGGGGTGCCCTTTCTGCAGGCTGAATATTTGTATTTCCTTTTATTTGTGAAGTCTACTCCCTGTGGGTGGGATTGGACCAGTGGCCTGTCAAGTTTTCCTGGTTGGGCAAAATTGTGTCTGTGTTCTGGTGGGTGGAGCTAGATCTCTTTTTTCTGGGGTGCAATGAAGTGTCTAATAGTGTGTTTTGGGGTGTATATGGGTTTGGCATGGCTTTGGGCAGCCTGTCTTTTAATGTTCTACATTGTGTTCCTGTTTTGCTGGAGAATTAGCATGGTGTGTCTTGCACTGGAACTTGACTTTTCTGTGGAGGTTGGTTTCAGTGTAGGTTTGGAGACTTTTGGGTAAGATTTTGTCTATTGGTGTTCCTTGGAGTCAGGAGTTCTCTGATATTCTAAACTTCTGGAGTTAAGCCTTCTTCCTCTGGGTTTCAGTCCTTCTCTTATAGTAGCCTCAAGACTTCTCCATCCGTAGAGCACAGAAGATAAAATCCTTAGGTTAATGGTGAAACAACTCTCTACAGCCAGGAACACTCAGAGAGATTCACAGTTATATAGAGAAGAGAGCAGGGAGGAGGAAGATAGAGATGACCAAGAGGAGAAAAAGGAGAGTCAAAAGGGGAGAGAACATTCAAGCCAGCAATGAAATCCCTCAGTACTCTCCACAGCCAGGAGCACCCAGAGAGATTCACAGACTTATATAGAAAAGAGAAGAGGGAGGAAGGAGATATAGGTGACCCAGAGGAGAAAAGGGAGTGTAAAAAGGGGAGAGAGCTATCAAGCCAGTAATCAAATCCCTAAGTGAAAATGGATATTGAAGATTAGATTCTTAAAGGTACAAAATTGATAACAGATATCAAAAAGCAAAGATTAAAAACCTAGAATAAAGGTTAGACTCTTAAAAATACAATATAAAAAATACAAAACAAAATCAATCACAAAAATTAAAAAGAAAAAATATATTTTATATATATATGAAATTTGTTTTTTTAAAGGTGTTTTTTTTTTCTTGAAAGGTTATAGTAGGCTATAAAAATTAAAGTTAAAGGAGTAATAAATAAGTAAATTTTTAAAAAAATATATCTAGGAGTTTCTCTGGAGCTGTTGTGGGCAGTGTGGGGTCAGTTCAGTGTCAGATAGTCCCTTGTTCCAGCTTGTACTTATTCTCAGGGTCTATAGTTGCCCCTCAAATGCACAGTCTCAGCATTAACTTCAGGGTTTCAATCTGTTGCACCTGTCACTTCTGGGACAGTTCCCCCTTCTTTGTTTATTTTGGCTTCCCCTGTCGCAAGACTCTTCAGTGTCTAATTTCTGCCCTGACATGAGGGGGCAACAGTGGCCACTTATTTAGGCTCAGTTGTTCCACTGTGCTATGGAGAGGGAGGGACACTGCAAACAAATACCTCTGGCATGTGTGGGGCATGGTCACAGTGGATGGACCACACTGGGTTTGCCACAGGCCAAGGTGGTGTCTACTTCCCGTATCCACACTGTTCAGGCTCCAGGGTGCTCTGCAAGGGCTGCTCGGGTTCTTAGGTGCTCTGCAAGGCACAGACCAGATGGACTGTGTGTTTTGTGCCCTTCCCAGGTCCAAACTGTTCAGGAGACCAGGTGTTTTTGAGTGCACTGTCTCAGGTGGGCCCTGAATCTTATGTACCTCTCTGGTCCCAGCCGCTGAGTTTCCCAGGTGTGCCAAGAGGGCATAGCCCCAGGTGTTCCATGTTTCTCCTCTGGGGAGCTGATCTCAGGCTGTGACACTCCTGGCAGATCTTTACTGCCCAGGATCCCAGGAAGATTTATTTAGCAACTGGCAGCCTGCTCACAGTTTGCTGGAAAATGCAGTCTCTGGGGCTGAGATTGCAGTGGCCCCTTGCCTTCCTGCTCTGGCTGTTGCACACCTGCCTTTCTGCCTCCAGGGATGGAGGGGTTAAATGGCAGCCAACTTTCTCTCCTTTGTTTTTTGCCAGAGGTACAATCTTTCATTCTGTGAGCATGCCAGGGGTGACCATGTGGTATTAAAATCTTTTGCAAGAAACGTCTTTTTTTTGTTGTTTTTTGATGATCCCACGGTTTAGGTTGCTATGTCACATTAATTGCCTCAGAGTGTCCTCAGGGCACTCAAGCCTGATCCTTACCCTAAGGACCAACGATGCAGCCTGCACCTCCCTGCCCAGCCCCCACACACTGCTGGGGGAGGCAAGCATCTGAGCCACTGCTTTACTGGCGATTGCCATTGGTGTATATCCAGTGGGGTTTCTTTACTCCCCAGTTATGTTGCCAGGTTTGAATAAATTATTCAATTCTGGAGAAAGAATAAATTCCACTTGTCTGTAAACTGTTAGGCAGTGTTTTCTAATAATTCATGCTGTGCCAGCGTTGACTCTTTCTGGCTTTGTTCTGACTTCTCCCAGAGCTGGTGTAGCACAAGGAACATGCGTCACCTCAGGAACTATAAGGTTGAATTGGGCTGAGCTGCTCAGTCCGCCCATGAGCCAGTGTAGCCTGGGCAGGGTGAGGAGACACAGCTTTGTTCAGTCCTGCAGAGCAGGAGGGTGGAGCTGAGGGAGGGAGGCCCGTGCTTCAGGGATTGTGGCCACACCTGGTGAATCAGCCCAACCAGAACAGCCCTACAGAAGCACATGCGGGTGCAACAGACACCCAGAGGCTCCTTCTAGTCTTCTTAGAGTCCCTTCCTCCTCCCCAGTCTGGGCATGTTCCTCAGTTCTGTGGGGAAGCTGCTCTTCTGGAGGAGGCCACACTTCATTTTACTTGTGCTCCTGGACAGCTGGACCTAGCAGGTGAGAAGGGCCACAAGCACTTCTAAGAGGCGGCTACTCTTGTGTCTGGGAAGGGACTTTCTGATAAAGTCTGGATGGCAGAGTAGGTTTAGAAAGTTTACAAAGTCCTGTTAGTGCTCTCAGGACCCTGTGGATGGCCCTGTCCTACCTGGGTATCAGGGAGATGTGCCACGCACAGTCCCCTGGGGCCATGGCAGGGCACAGACAGACCCTCTAAGAGCATATCTGATCTGTGCATATAGTGTCAGAAGTTTGAACCTGGGTCTGTGTGTTACAAACTGTGGATATACCGTGTCAGTTTGCTCTCAACGTGATCGTGTGTACATGTGTGCCTGCTCAATCATGTCCAACTCTTTGTGACCCCATGGACTGGGGCCTGCCTGGCTCCTCTGTTCATGGAATTTTCCAGGCAAGAATATTGGAGCAGTTTGCCATTTCCTATTCCAGGTGATCTTCCTGACCCAAGGATAGAACCCGAGTCTCTTCAGTCTCCTGCATAGGCAAGCACATAGGTGGGGCGACCACTGCCCCACCTAGGAAGCCCGTGGATATGATTACTTTCTATAAAAGCTGTTTATTGAGCTAAACTAAGCTTTAACTTGAACAGAAATGGTATTAATGATGTGTACCCACATATTTATTCAGGTTCTTTGTCTCACCAGTTGCCCATCCAGAACTTTTGCTTATTTCTACAATGATAGCAGTCAGGAAGGCCTTCTTCACTCTAAATACGCCCTGCAGAATGTTTGATTTTTAGAGTTTATGAAGAAGACAAAGGACTATTGAATGAGCTCTGAACCCCTGGGCGGCAAACTCAATCCATTAGTCACTTCCAGTCCTTTTTCAGTGAAGAACCACTGAGACAGCCGGAAGGAAACAGGAGGACAATGCAGGTGAGGGGCAGGTCCCTGCCCGTAGAGGTCATGCCTGGGAGGGGGCTTGGGAAAGAGCAGGGATGGAGAGGCAGGCAATTTTCCTATCGTTTCATTTCTTTCTGCATTCTTGGCTTTGTTTGCATAATGAAGCATCTATTTGCCTTTCTAATTTTTAGAAAAAGCAACTGTTTTTCTGGAGGGGAAGAGCTGGTGTGGATCCTTAACAATTTCCCCTAGTCTGGGTTTTGCCCTGTCTCCGATGCCATCTTCCGCAGCTCCCTGAACGGCTTTCCTTCCAGGCAAGGGTGGGCAGGTTCCCAGGCTTATAGGCCGACCAAGTTCAGTCCCTACACGTGCAGTAGTTCAAGGTCCTTTCCCCCTCCATTAGCTTCTTCTGTTATTCCTTCCCTGGAGATATTCCTAGAGATTATAACTTTTATTAAAAAATTAGCTTTTGGGGGTATAATTTATATACAATAGAATTCACCACCTGTAAGTGTACAGTTTGATGAGTTTTGGCAAGTGCATACACTTTGCATAGTTATCCCTACAGTCATCGCATAGAACCTTTCTCCTTGCAACAGAGCTCCCCTCTGCCCCTGCCTAGTAAATATCCATCTCACCTCCTGCCACTCTTGGTCTCCTTTCACTCTGGACTTGCACATAAATGAAATGGTAGAGTGTAGAGCTTTGGTGCCCTGACTTCTTCCACTTAATACACTGCTTCTGGGAATCAGCCACGCGTGTGAGCATGAGAAATCTGTTTCTTTGTTGTGGCTGAGTCGTGTTCCATGGGGTGTCCCTGTTGTTTGCCACACCAGTCTGTGAATATTTGAACTCTTGCTAGTTTGGCTATGAATGCTTCTTCTATGAACTTCTGTTACGAATACATCTGTTATGAACATTTGCTTACAAATCTTTATGTAGACACTGTCCCTACCACCACCTTTTCTTTTTTTTTAAACCTAAGAAGAGAACTGCTAGGTGACAGAGTAAGCATTCTTAAACTATATAAGAAACTGCCAAATGCCATTTTACATTGCCACCAGCAGTGTGTGAGAGCTTCACTTGCTCCAGACCCTCGCCTCACTTGGTATTATCAATTTTTTTTTCAGTCATTCCCACGGGTGTAAAGTGGTATCTCATCATGGTTTTCATTTATATTTCCCTGATTATTAATGATGCTGCATCATTCTGTGTGCTCATTTGCAATCTGTATAATCCTCTTAATGAAGTATCTCTTCAAGCTTTTTTTCCCCATGTTTTTATTAGGTTGTTTGTCTTATCATTGAGCTGTAAGAGATCTTTGTATAGTCTGGATACAATTCCTTGTCAAATGTATACTTTTCAAATGTTGTCTACCAGTCTATGGCTTATTTTCTCATTTCTTTAATAGTGACTTTTAAACAGCGAAAGTTTAAAATTTGGATTAGGGTTTCAAATTTTTGCATCCTATTTGCTTCATTTAAGACCATAAATATTTTGTTATATTTATTTCAAGGAGTTTTATGATTTAGCTCTGACACTTAGATGTATGGTCTATTTTGAGTAAACTTTTATTAGGTGGGGAGTTGTGTATATTTTGCATTTTGGCATATGGTTATGGTTCTAGTACCATTTATTTAAAAGACTGCTATTCACTTTTTACATTGAATTACAGGATTTTGCTCTTCTATAGTCTCTTCTTTTCAATTTTTTTAATCTAAAGTGCTATAAAATATGGTACTTCATATAAATGTTAGTAGATGATCTTTTGTTCTTTATCCTTTACTGTAATACTTGCAATAGCCTGAACTTACCATCACTTGTGTTGCATGAAGCCATCCAAGCTGGTGAATGGGAGAGTTTTTATGTAGAGTAGACCCTATTTGTTGATGTCCAAGCAGAAACTATTCTCCTGGCAGTGATGGTCCATAACCATTACAATATTTGATTGTGCAATGCCTGCAACGTATGGACTGTGTATGTATATCAGAAGGAAACTACTCTTCAGTGAGTACATACTATCTTCCAGGTACCTAATTTAATCTTCATAACAGCCTGAGATGAGAATCTCATTTTGCAGTTGTCCAAATAGGAAGCTTAGAGAGATTAATTAACTGACCCATAGCAAATACACATCCGAACTTGTATATAAAGCTTTTTTCTTTCTGTAATGCTGCCTCTATTTTACTGGCAATCTTCACCTTTTTTTTTTTTTTTTTTACCATACTAATTGTATGTGCTTCAGTCCATGGGGTCGCAAAGAGTCGGACACAACTGAGCAACTGAACTGACTGACTGAATTGTGTTTACCAGGGTTCTGCAAAGAAACAGAACCAATAGTATATATGGAGATACATGTGAAAGGAGATTTATTATAGGTATTGCTTCATGTGGTTATGGAGGCTGAGAAGCCCCACAGTTTGCTGCCTGCAATTGGAGAACCCGTAAAGCCAGTGGTTTAATTCAGTCCAGGTTCACTGGCCCAAGAATCAGGGAGCTGACAGTGTAAATCCCAGTCTGAGTCCAAATATCTGAGAACCAGAGTGCCAATATCTGAGGGCAGGAAAAGGCAGACGTCTCAGCTCAAGCAGAGAGAGTCAATCACCCATTCTCTCCCATTTTTTTTTATTCAGGCCCTCAACAGGTTGGATCCCACCTGTCCACACTGGTGAGACCAACCTTCTTTACTCAGTCTACCCATTCAAATGCTAATCTCTTCCAGAAACACCCTCACAGATTCATCCAGAAATAATGTTTCACCTGCTATCTGGGCATCCCTTAGTCCTCTCAAGTTGATATATAAAATGAACCATCATACTAATGATATTTTAGAACCAATATCACTTAGCAAGTGGGGATGCATTTGCAAAGAGAACCCAGGTCTTGGGGAAGATGGCTTATGGGTGGGCCTTGGAGACCATGAAGAGCATTCACATCTAGGATTGTCCATGGTCAACAAAGTCCTCAGCTCCTTGTGGGTCTGCACTGGCAGCTGCTCATGACAGGGCCTGTATGCTGGTTCAGTGGAATTTAAGTCTGTATGGAAAAATGACAACCATCTTCCAGGTGGTGGGTAAAATGCCTGGCATGTAACAGGTGCTAAATTGTTGTCAGTCTGATGGTCCTGATCTGCAGGATATAGAAGGAAAGAGGAATATACTGTTGACCATGAACAATGAGGCATTAGGGGCACTGAGCCTCCAAGCAGTTGAAAATTGAATGTAGCTTCACAGTTGGCCACTCATCCAAGGTTCCAGATCCATGGATTCAACCAACCTTAGTGCATATTTACTGGAAAAGAATCCACATAGAAGTGGACTTCTGCAATTCAAACTCATGTTGTTCAAGGGTCAGCTGTAGTTCCTGTAGGATGTCAGTGAAAGGAAGAATATAAGGTTTGAGGCACCCAGAGTGAACCCCATAAATGGCAGCTACCATACCCTAATGCCACCAGGAGACAAACATTCCTGCAACAGTTACTTCCTGTGTGCCCTTGAGCATGGCCTTGCTTTTTTAACCAACAGCACACTCAGTAAAACCTGTGTGCCCTTTGCCTCCTGTGAAACAAAGGACAAGCAGTGTTTGGATAAGTGAATTGCAGCAGCTTAGGTAGGCTGGTTGTAGTCTGGGAGCATGGGGACTCCTGACACCCAAAGGCTTGCTTTCCTGGGTGATCATGTGGGGACAGGAGGAGACTGTCTGTATGGAGCAGCATTGAAGAGCAGTGACCTTGGAAGCAGGGGTTTGGAGATCTGGCCACCCTGCAGACTTGCTAACTTTTCCCCAACATCACTTGTGTTAGTTTTAGAAAAAGGGTAAAAAGTCCAATATCATTGAATACATACTGTTTGCTGGGCGTTTTACACCTACTATTTCATGTAATGCTCAAACATACATACATGGTCTAGCTTGTTTTCCTTCTGTCTTACAGAAAAGAAAACTGAGGTTCAAGCAAGTCAAATGCCTTTCCCATAGGCCTACAGTTAGCTGTTAGCTCCTTCTCAAAACAGTCTTTTAATTTTTCTGAAATACCATGCTGCTGCTAATTCAAAATAGGGGCTGGTGATAAAACACAGAGTGATTGTAAAGATCAAGTGAGATAATGAATACACAGATGGCAAACTGTCAGGCACAACAGACCTGTCTTAGCTGTGTTTGTTTTTTTTAGATTTAAGAAACTGAATGAACCACAATATTAGCTGTATGGTGAATGTGCCGGAAGAAATATACAAGTCCAAACAGAATAGAGGATTTTGTGTGTGTATGCTGAGATTAATATTTAAATACCCAAATAGAAAAAAAAATACATTTTCTTTTATTTGTAGGGTAGTTGTTTCATTCTATCCACATTTTCCACCTGTGCTATGGACATAAAACTGTTATTATTATGCCCCCAGGTTAGAGCCCTAGTTGGGCCAGGAACATGGATAGCTCTTCTGAATACTGTCCTGGGTTGAAGGTAAGAAGTAGGCACAGCCGAGCCCTCAGCAGGCGGGCTGATGGGGCCAGAGCACGTCCAGGTGAAGTGCCCTGTGCTGCATGTTTACACACACTATGTCAGTCCTTCCTGGAGGCCTGGGAATGGGCCTTCCACAGGTATGGGCCAGGATGAAGGAAGTCGAATACTTGCCCAGATCATGGAGTCTAAGGGGGAAGTACACATGAATTCTGTATTTGTCTGCATATCCTAGTGCCAAACTCAGAGCCTGGCATGGAATAGAAACTCAATTCTAGGAGGTGAATGAATAAATTGATAAATGAAGGAAGGAAGAGTAATTATGGATTTGAGTCTGGGAGAGCTTCATGAAGTGGCAGTACTGATTAGCTTGATGAGTTGATCTGAGAAGAGGGAGAGGGTGAGAGGACAGACTCTTCAAGACCAGGACACACACCTGAGAGGAAGGTGGCCGGTGTGAGAGACAGGAGAATGACAGGTAGATAGATGAGAAGAAATTTGCTCCTTTCTCTGGATTAAACCAGAGTCAAGAGTAGGGAAGGATTCTGCAGCTCACAGGTAGAGCTGGGTTTAGGCAATGGGACTGAGGATGCTGTATTTGCCTGCAGCATGCTGTGGGTGCAGTGGTGTGGGAGTGCCCCAGGGAAATCTCCCCCAGCTCTCAACATATGCATGTACCTCATACTCCTCAAACAGCACAGTGTCTCTGGAATCATAGAATTATTTGCACAGCTTTGTTGCTTTTATTGTAGCTCCTGCAGCTCAGAGAAGCAAGGGCATGTCAGAGCTTTGTCACATTCAGAATCTGACTTCTGCCCCAAGACTCTGCCTTCCTCTTCTGATTTTAAGCATATGATTACTTTGGGCCTGCCCAAGTATTCTATTTATCTTGTTGTCAACCGGTTAGTAATCTTAATTATATCTTTAAAATCCTTTCTATCCTATAACACATTCAAAGCCTTTGGCATAGTCAATGAAGCAGAAAATGATGTTTTTCTGGAACTCTCTTGCTTTTTACATGATCCAGCGGATGTTGGCAATTTGATCTCTTTCATCTTACTTTTCTAAAACCAGCTTGAACATCAGGGAGTTCACGGTTCACGTATTACTGAAGCCTGGCTTGGAGGATTTTGAGCATTACTTTACTAGCATGTGAGATGAGTGAAATTTTGTGGTAGTTTGAGCATTCTTTGGCATTGCCTTTCTTTGGAATTGGAATGAAAACTGACCTTTTCCAGTCCTGTGGCCACTGCTGAGTTTTCCAAATTTGCTGGCAGATTGAGTGCAGCACTTTCACAGCATCATCTTTCATGATTTGAAACAGCTCAACTGGAATTCCATCTCCTCCACTAGCTTTGTTCGTAGTGATGCTTTCTAAGGCCCACTTGAACTTCACATTCCAAGATGTCTGGCTCTAGATGAGTGATCACATCATCATGATTATCTGGGTCGTGAAGATCTTTTTTGTACAGTTCTTCCGTGTATTCTTGCCACCTCTTCTTAATATCTTCTGCAATAGGGGACTTACTGTATGTATAATACAACTGATTCACTTAGCTGTACAGCAGAAACTAACTCAACATTGTAAAGCAACTGTGCTGCTGCTAAGGCACTTCAGTCTTGTCTGACTCTGTGTGACCCCATAGACAGCAGCCCACGAGGCTCCTCTGTTCCTGGGATTCTCCAGGCAAGAATATTGGAGTGGGTTGCCATTTCCTTCTCCAATGCATGAAAATGAAAAGTGAAAGTGAAGTCCCTCAGTCGTGTCCGACTCTTAGCGATCCCATGGACTGTATGTAACCTACCAGGCTCCTCCGTCTATGGGATTCACCAGGCAAGAGTACTGGAGTGAGTTGCCATTTCCTTCTCCAAAAGCAACTGTACTCCAAAAAAATTTTATAAAGAAAAAGTGGAGAGCCCTGAGGACTAGTGTTTGCCTCTTGGCCCCACAGTGGCCTTCCTCACTAACTTGCCCTTTCATACTTGACCTGGTGCCCATGAAAGGTCATCGCTCATATCGCAGCTCAAATGTACACCCTTGAGACCCTCCACACCCTGGAATCATTCATTTTCCTCTGTGTGGACGGTTGTTGTTTATGCCATTAGTGAAGCACAGTGCACCCTTGCTCATTGTATATGGTTCTTTCTCTTATTGGTTCACAACTGCTCTGCTAGTGAAAACGTTTACATCAGATTGAGACTTGAACCCATGTGCTGGAACTCAAACCCAGCCAGAACCCAGTGTGGGACTTGAACCCATGTGATTGGAACTCGAACCCAGCCAAAACCCAGTTTGGGAATTGAACCCACATGGCCAGGCCTCAAACCCAACTAAAACCCAGTTTATGCCTTGAACCCATGTGCTGGGACTCAAACCCAACCAAAACCCATGGTACCTGGTTTCAGGACCTAATGAAGATAGGGTTCTTAATGTCTCATCACAGAAAGAATTCCTTGAGAAACAAAGTGATAGGTAAGAAGTGAATTTATTTATTTATTCAGAGAGGAGCACACTCCACAGACAGAGTGTGGACCATCCCAGAGGGCGTGTGGCTGTGAAATATGACGTGCTTGGTTTTTATAGGTTGGGTAATTTCACATGCAAATGAGTGGGAGGATTATTCCAAGTATTTTCGGGAATGGGTGGAGATTTCCAGGAAATGGGCCACTACCGACTCCTTGGTCTTTTGACAGTGCCTTAAAACTGTCACAGTGCCTATCAGTTCAGTCACTCGGTTGTGTCCAGCTCTTTGCTGTCAGGAGAGTGTGTAATGTCCTTGGTTCTGTCTCACAACAAAGATTTGAAATGGCAGACTAGTGTAACAGCTAGGTTACAGCTCAGAGTTTTATTTAGCAAACAAAGGATAATACACCCTCGAGGCATGAAGGCAGGCTGACTCCCAAAGAGAGACCTCAGTCTGTGTTGGCTTCCTCTTTTTATACATTTTGTCTCCTCCTGACTAAGCCTGCCCCATTCAAAGTGGGCTAGCCAGGAAGGCGGTGTGTTTGTTTCACCTGAGGTTCTCACTCTGGTCCATGGATTTTCTTTTGTTCCATTTTTGTGGGATCTTCCCTTTCTTTGTCTTTTAGTCATCGCTATTTTGGACTCATTTTTTCCTATTCTAGCTACCTAACATTCCCCACACAAGAGATGGGAGGCCCAATTCTTTGGGAACAGGGATGTCGATGTCTTTCTGGCTACTTCCCACTGAGCTGGGATGGTGAGGGGCACTGGGCCTCCTCCTCTTGCTAGTCTCAAGCCTCAGAGTCCTTATAGTGGTGTTCGTCTAAGGGTGAGTGATAGATATTCCATGATCAGGTATAGTTTTATATATTCTTGTTGAGCTAACACTGCATTTTGTGGCTTGTTGACCTTGGCAGAGACAAAATGGGTAAACAGTTGATAATACCTGGAGCAATCATAAGCAGTATCAATATGGTGATAACAGGGGCTAGTACGAAAGTGAACGTTAGTCACACCAGTCGTGTCTGACCCTTTGCAATCCCATGGACTATAGCCCGTCAGAACTCCTCCTGGAATTCTCCAGGCAGGAGTACTGGAGTGCATTGCCATTTCCTTCTCTAGGGGATCTTTCCAACCCAAGGACTGAACCCAGGTCTCCTGCATTGCAGGTAGGTTAGTAGGGGCATTAGCCAACTCCAAATTCCCCATTCGCCAGGATCCCCCAAAGAGAGACTGTAGCCAACCTGAGGACTCTCCAGCTCTTCTTTGAGATCCTGTAGGATCTGAATGTTTTTCTTGAGGACTGTGAGACTTTCTTCAATTTGGTTGGAGGTATTTACCCAGAAACAGCATGTCTCATTCAAAATGGCTCAAGTCTCTTCGTGTTCAGTGGCCAGAAGATCTGTCTCCTGTCTATTTTGGACTACAACACCTGCCAAGCTGTGTTGGCTCTTTAGAGCTATCCTGAGAGTGCTTATCCCCAGAAACTTGATTTTGGGGGTGTTCACTAGAGTGGCACTCATTCGTAGTGCTGAATAGGTACCTGAGAGCTTCCAGGGGATCACAGGTGTATTCAGAGTCCTCATCTGTTTTCTTCCATGGCTTGAGCTATGAGTAGTGAATCAAGGAGTCATGCCCAGGTACTTTGTCTGCTGTGGGGGTAGAAAGTATTACAGGGTAGGGGACTTTCCATGTGGGCTGGAGATGGGCCTTTGGGGACCCATCTTTCCAGACTTTAATTAGGACTTGAGTCCCTGGAGCATATAGTGGTGGTTCTTTAGAATCTTTTGGGCCCTAGTTGACACACCATAAGCACATCTTATTTGAATTGTCCAATGGCCATGGTATAAGACCAGAGGGTCCAAGCCTTTGGATCTAGAAAGAGGTCATTGTCATAAACAAAAGGTCTCCAATATAGCATCTCATAAGGGCTAACACCAAACTATTCTTAGGGGCAATACAAGAGTGGAGGAGTGCTATTGGTAAAACCTCCTTCCATCTGAGGGAGGTCTCCTGGTTTATCATTTTTATGATTTTAAGAACTGGTTGGCTTTTTCTACTTTTCCTGAAGACTGAGGCCTCCAGGCACAACAGAGGTAACAAGTAATGCCCAATGCTTTAGGCAGGCTTCAACAGTACGTGAACTGTGAAGTTCCAGATGATCAAGCTGGTTTTAGAAAAGGCAGAGGAACCAGAGATCAAGTTGCCAACATCTGTTGGATCATCAAAAAAGCAAGAGAGTTCTAGAAAAACATATATTTCTGCTTTATTGACTATGCCAAAGCCTTTGACTGTGTGGATCACAATAAACTGGAAAACTCTGAAAAAGATGGGAATACCAGACCACCTGATCTGCCTCTTGAGAAACCTGTATGCAGGTCAGGAAGCAACAGTTAGAACTGGACATGGAACAACAGACTGGCTCCAAATAGGAAAAGGAGTACGTCAAGGCTGTATATTATCACCCTGCTTATTTAACTTAAATTCAGAGTACATCATGAGAACGCTGGGCTGGATGAAGCACAAGCTGGAATCAAGATTTCTAGAAGAAATATCAATAGCCTCAGATATGCAGATGACTCCACCCTTATGGCAGAAAGGGAAGAACTAAAGAGTCTTTTGATGAAAGTGAAAGTGGAGAGTGAAAAAGTTGGCTTAAAGCTCAACATTCAGAAAACAAAGATCATGGCATCTGGTCCCATCACTTCATGGGAAATAGATGGGGAAACAGTGGAAACAGTGTCAGACTTTACTTCATTTGGGCTCCAAAATCACTGTAGATGGTGACTGCAGCCATGGAATTAAAAGGCACTCACTCCTTGAAAGGAAAGTTATGACCAACCTAGACAGCACATTAAAAAGCAGAGACATTACTTTGCCAACAAAGGTCTATCTAGTCAAGGCTATGGTTTTTCCAGTGGTCATGTATGGATGTGAGAGTTGGACTGTGAAGAAAGCTGAGCGCCGAAGAATTGATGCTTTTGAACTGTGCTGTTGGAGAAGACTCTTGAGAGTCCCTTGGACTGCAAGGAGATCCAACCAGTCCATCCTAAAGGAGATCAGTCCTGGGTGTTCATTGGAAGGACTGATGTTGAAGCTGAAACTCCAATGCTTCGGCTACCTGATGCAAACAGCTGACTCATTTGAAAAGACCCCGATTCTGGGAAAGATTGACGGCAGGAGGAAAGGGGACGATAGAGGATGAAATGGTTGGATGGCATCACCGACTCAATGGACATGAGTTTGGATAGACTCCAGGAGTTGGTGATGGACAGGGAGGTCTGGCGTGCTGCAGTTCATGGGGTCACAAAGAGTCAGACACGACTGAGCAACTAAACTGAACTGACTGAAAGCTTGAGTCAGGGCTATGAGCTCAGCCACCTGAGTTGAAGTACCTGGTGGCAAAGATTTAGCCTCTATCGACTTGAAACTGAAGACTACTGCATATATCTGGCTCTTCTTTTTCCATCTAAGACAAAGTTGCTTCCATCAGTGCCAGATTTCCTCAGGATTGGTTAGAGGATCTTCTGACAATCCCTCTAGGGGTTTTGTCCAATGGTCCAAAGTTTCTAGGGTATAGTGAAAGGGGGAGAAAGCCCTCAGTGGTAGGCAGGAAGGTAGCTGGGTTAAAAACCTCACAAGGGGATATAGTCAGGCCTGGACTTTCCATCAGCACTACTTGATATCCGAAGATCCTTTGATCAGACATCCATAAATGGCCTCTCCCATTCAGAAGTTGTTTCACTTGGTGACTTGTAAAAAAAAAATTAGCTTGCCCCAAGAGAGAGTTTTAAAGTCTCTTCTATCAGCTTATATAGCTGCAAGACTTTGAAGGCAGGGAGGCCAACGTTGGGTGGTTGGGTCAAACATCTTGGTTAAGTAAGCTACTGGCTGGGGCTCAGGTCCCAACCTTTGAGTTAATACTCTCAAGGCTATCCCTTCCTTTTTGTGGACATATAGTTGGAATGCTTTTTCTAGGCCTGGCAACCTCAAGGCAGGTGCTTGAGTTAAGACTTGTTTTAGGGTAGCCTCTGCCTCCTTTTGAGGAGTTCCCCACGTCAATGGGATTGAATCATCCTGTCCCTTTAAGCTTTAATGTAAGGGCTAGGCAATTAGACCGTATTTGGGTATCCAAATTTTACAAAACCTGGTTAGCCCCAGGAAGGCTCACAAGTGTTTTTGAGTCATGGGGGAAGGCAACTGGAGGATTCCGTGTATTCAGTCAGAGGACAGATTCCTGGACCCGTGCATGATCTGAACTCCCGGGTAAGGGACTTTTGACTGGGCCATCTGTGCCTTAGCACAGGAGACTATCCCTTCTCTGCCAAAAAGTTTAGAAGCTGAATCACGTGTTGTTGGGCATTTCCCTCATCTGGAGAGCAGATTAGCAAGTCATCTATATATTGCAATATTTTGCCATTTGATCCCAGGTTCAGGTCTAGGAGATCCCAGCTAAGAGCCTGTCCAAAAGTTAGGTGGGGGCTATCTCTGAAACCTTGAGGCAATATTTCCCTCCCAAGTCTTTTGTTGATTTTTCTCCTGGAGCCTCCCATAGTTTTTGGTCCCTCCCTATTATACCCTAGGAGGGTATAATGGACTCCTCAGTAGTACCAGGAGTTGTGGGGCTCTGGGGGTTGAAAAGCTTCCCATCATGGGTGGTCCCCAGCTTAGTGAGTACATCTCTTCCCAATAAGGGAGTAGGACATTTAGGGATGACCAAAAACTGGTGGGAAAATTTGTCCATCCCCGCAAAAAAAGAAATTGTTGGGTGAATCTTTCAGTAATTGCTTTTCCCATAGCACCCAAAAGGGTACAGGTTTGGGGGGAGAAGGCTCTGGAGCAGGAGGTCAGGACAGAGTATATTGCCCCTGTATCAACCAAGTTATTCTCGGATCTACCTGCCAGATTCAGTTACACCCTTGACTCCAGCCCTGTGATGGTTATCTGTAGCAGGTGGGTTGGCTGGAGCAGATTCCCATTGTAAGGGAAGGCTTGGCACTTGACACTGAGACTCTTGGGTTTCCAGGGCAGAGTGCCTCCCAGTGTCCCAATTGATGGCATTTGTAGCAAGCTGTTTTAGGAGGCTTACCATAATTTGGACACTCTTTGGTCCAATGTCCCACCTGGCTACAGATTAGGCATCCGTCTTGTGCCTTGTCCTTCAAGGAGTCAGGGTTTGCCATAGGGCTTCCCAGGAGGGCAGCCAACATCTGGGTGTGACTTGGCTCTTTCCTTCTCTCCCTTTTCTGGGCTTTGGCCTCCCTCTCTTGTTCTGTGTTATAAAAGGTATTGGTGGTTGTCTGGGCCATTTCTTCTAGAGAGGCAGGAGAGACCTGCTGCTGTAGCTGTTGTAACTTTATATCTGATGCACATTGGGATAGGAATTTGTCCTTTAAAATCACCTATCCCTTGTAAGAGTCTAAGTCTAGATTGGTAAACTTCTGGAGGGCCTCTTTTAGCCTTTCCAGAAAGGGAATGGATTCTTGTTAGGCTCCTGAGTTATTGCTGAGACCAGGCACAGCCCCACAATAGGCTTCTTTCCATTTCCATGGGTGGGCTTCCTTCAATTTCCATGGGTGGACTTCCTTAGGGATGAATCTTTCTGAAGCCTATCCTACCCAGTATTGTTGCAACCTGAGAGCCAGGCGCCCCCAGGTCAAGGTGGAGATCCTCGGGCAGATTGAGGCATGACAACCTCCTGGAGGTCAAATCCCCAGGCAAGTTGAGGCATATCAGCCTCCCAAGAATTAGGTCCCTGCCAGGTTGAGGCCTGGTCATGTCGACCTCCTGGGACCCCTGAACTGGCGGAACCCAGCAAGTTGAGGCATGGCAACCTCCTAGGAACCAGATAGCTAGGCAGGTGGAGGCAGGTCAGCCTCCTGGAACCCCTAGACTGGCGGATCCCTGAGCAGGTTGAAGCATGGCAACCTTCCAGGGACTAGATCCCTAGACAGGTTGAGGAATGTTGACCTCCTGAGACCCCTGGACTGGCAGGCCCCCAAGCACATTGAGGTGTGACAACCTCCCACGGACCAGATTCCTGGGCAGATAGAGGCAGGTTGACATCCTGGGATCCCCAGGCTAGTGGATCCCTGAGCAGATTGAGGCATGACAACCTCCCAGGGACCAGATCCCTAGGCAAGTCGAGGCAGGTAGACCTCCTTGGATTCCCAGTCTGGAGTTGGGCATCTCAAAGGTCTCCAGCATGACTAATGCTTGGTCAAATTAAGGGGTTGTAATCTTAGCTCGTTGCCAGCTTGTCTACACCAGATGGGAATAGATACCCCAATGTAAAGCAATCCAAGCCTGTGCCCTGAGACTGGAAACCTGGCAAAGTAGCCACAAGCCTAACCCTTTTATCACTCTGAGGGAATGGAAGTCACTGATTTTCTCCCCTAGCCCCCCCACCCCCCACCCCAGTCCATAAGAGAAACATTTCATTTTCACAGACCCACTCTAGGTAATAACAGAAGTTTTAACAAAGGAGTGGGTTCTCTGGTCCTGTTAGGGGCATTAAAAGTATTTTGTTAATAGGCTGGATGGAGTGACATTGCCTACATACAGGTCAACCAAAACAGAAGTGTGCTTCTGTCTGAATCTAAAGAAATCTACCTCTTATCTCTCACTGTGTCTCTCACTGAATTCTTTCTACAATTAGACATCAAGAACCTGAGCTTCAGTAGGTCCTAAAATCAGGCATGGGTTTTGGTTGGGCTCGAGTCCCAGTTAGGCATAATTGAGTGACTAAGCGCAGCACAGCACAGAGTCCCTGTCATGTAGGTTTTAGTCCCAATCTTAGTTATGAAAGTTAAAGCACAACTTTCAGAAATGGGAAGATGATGACCTGCCCGGTATTTTGTAAACAGTGGCATAGAGAAAGGAGCTGAAGGATGGGAGGAAAAAGCAGTGGGAAGATTGTGCAGAGGAACCCCCTTCATAACCTGCTGGGAAAACTGCTAACTGCCTGACCTGTGCCCCAGTTTTCATTGGCCTGATCCTTGGCACAAAGGAGATTAAGGGCAGAAGAACCCTTACCACCCACTTGGGCAACAGTTATTACTAGGGTGAAAAGGATACTGGAGCCTTCAGGACACACTGGGGAGTAGCCCCTGCCAGAGTCCCTCGGTTGCACCCAGTGCTGCTCATTCACAGGGAGTTCAGGAAACAAGAAATGAGAGACTGTAAAGGAATTAAGATTTTGTTAGCCATATGTCCTTCCAGCCATGGGGGCAAGGACCTACCTTAACCAGAGGTCTTCTGGAATCCGAGACTGAGCTGCGTGAGGTTTCAGCCAAGTTTGTTTTTGCTGTCCTGGTTTCCAGCATTCTGGGCTTCTTGTCAATTCCACTGTGCTGGGTTTCCTTCACATTCAACTTCCACAGCATGAGCTTTTACCAAGTTGGGCTTCTTCTGTGCTAGGTCTCCTCCTCGCTGGTGTTGAGCTGGGGTTGCTTCAGTCAGGTTACATCCGAGGCATGGCACCAGATATGTCTGGAGAGTGTGTAATTTCCTCAGTTATGTCTCACCACAACAAACATTTGAAACGGAGGACCGGTGTTACAATTCGGTTACAGCTCAGAGTTTTATTTGGCAAACAAGGGATAGTACACCTTTGAGGCATGAAGGCAGGTCGACCCCAAAGGAGGAACCTCAATCTGCCCTGCCTTCCTCTTTTTAAATGGTTTGTCTCCCCTTCACTGAGCCTGCCCTATGCAAATTGGGTTAGCCAGGAAGGAGGTGTGTTTGTCTTACCTGAGGTTCTCACTCTGGTCCATGGGTTTTCTTTTGTTCTGTTTCCATGGGCTTTTCCTTTTCTTCATCTTTTGGCCACCACCATTTTGGACTCCTTTTTCCTATTCTAACTACTTAACATTGTGGCCCCTGGACTGCAGCAGGCCAGGCTTCCCTGTCCTTCACCATCTCCCAGAGCTTGCTCAAATTAATGTCCATTGAGTTGGTGATGCCATCCAACCATCTCATCCTCTGTTATCCCCTTCTCCTCCTGCCTTCAATCTTTCCCAGCATCTTTTCTAATGAGTCAGTTTCCTAATGAGTCTTTTCTAATAGGGCCTCCGGGTGTGTCATTTAGATTGCTGATTGAAATCAAGGTCTAATCAAAGTTGACTTGTTTGCCATCTTGGACACATTTGATTCTAAGCAGTTTATGTTGTGTCCTTGAGTTATGTCATTCTTTCAAAAGTTGTGCGCTGCCCCTTTCTCCCCTGTTACATTAGGAGGTACTTTGTCTTGTGTGTCTCTTATTAATATAGTTTCTGGCACACAATAGTTTCTAGTAAATGACAACTTCCTAAGTGACTCTGAATCCAGAATTTTGGCAAATGCATCTGTGCTTTGCAAGGAAAAATCAAATGAAGCACCAAATAACTACAGTGCCTTTGAACAATAATTTCTGGTGTATATGGAAATTCAGCCTGAGAGTACAAAATTTGGGCCAGTTAAAGGAAAGGCCAAATGAATTCTGGAAATATTCTTAAATAAACCTAATAGTACACAATAGTATAACTCCCAGAGTCATATTGTAACTCACATTGACTGCCTGAAAGGATTTTCAGGTATAAGTCCTGTCACCTTGTCTAACAAATGGGTGAGAGGTACATACTTTAGGTACAATGAGATAGAAAGTGCTCGAGTCCTTGAACAGTGTAAGAAATAATACATCCCCCTTGGAACCTTGTCATGTGAATCATTGACATGGAAACCAGTGCCTTTCAGAGAGTAAGAAGATAAACCTGATTAACTCAGTTTCAAATGTCAGATATTTGTATTTGTAGGGAGTGAGGTTTACTAAGTGAGCAAATGTGACTGTGGCAATATGGAAATTTGGTCTGGGTCTTATGATTACATGTTACACAGTGCTCCAGCTTCTTGCCATGTTGCAACACACACCCTTGGCTGGACAGTCACTTGGGCTTAAATCAAGGTAGTTTAAACATTTGTTGGCATTGCCCTTCTTTAGGATTGGAATGAAAACTGACTTTTTGAGTCCTATGGTGGCAGCTGAGTTTTCCAAACCTGCTGGCATACTGAGTGCAGCACTTTAACAACATCATCTTTTAGGATTTGAAACAGCTAAGCTGGAATGCCATCACCTCCACTAGTGTTGTTTGTAGTAATGCTTCCTAAGGACCACTTGAATTCACACTTCAGAATGTCTGGCTCTAGATGAGTGACCACACCATTGTGGTTATCTGGATCATTAAGACACTTTTGGACAGTTCTGTGTATTCTTCCCACCTTCTTAATCTCTTCTGCTTCTTTTAGGTCCATACCATCTCTGTCCTTTATTGTGCCCATCTTTGCATGAAATGTTCCCTTGATATCTCTAATTTTGTTGAAAAGATCTCTAGTCTTTTCCATTCTATTGTTTTCCTTTATTTCTCTGCACTGTTCAATTTAAAAGGTTGTTTAATCTCTCCTTGCTATTCTCAAGAACTCTGCATTCAGTTGGGTATATTTTTACCTTTCTCCCTTACTTCTCCCATCTGTTCTTTCCTCAGCTATTTGTAAAGCTTCTTTCAGTTCAGTTCAGTTCAGTCGCTCAGTCGTGTCTGACTCTCTGTGACCCCATGAATCGCAGCACGCCAGGCCTCCCTGTCCGTCACCAACTCCCAGAGTTCACCCAAACCCATGTCCATCCTGTCTGTGAGGCCATGCAGCCATCTCATCCTCTGTTGTCCCCTTCTCCTCCTGCCTCCAATCCTTCCCAGCATTAGGGTCTTTTCCAATGAGTCAGCTCTTTGCATGAGGTGGCCAAAGTATTGGAGTTTCATCTTCAACATCAGTCCTCCCAATGAACACCCAAGACTGGTCTCCTTTAGGATGGACTGGTTGGATCTCCTTGCAGTCCAAGGGACTTTCAAGAGTCTTCTCCAACACCACAGTTCAAAAGCATCAATTCTTTGGAGCTCTGTTTTCTTCACAGTCCAACTCTCACATCCATACATGACCACTGGAAAAACCATAGCCTTGACTAGACGGACCTTTGTTGGCAAAGTAATGTCTCTGCTTTTGAATATGCTATCTAGATTGATCATTGCTTTCCTTCCGAGGAGTAAGCATCTTTTAATTTCATGGCTGCAATCTCCATCTGCAGTGATTTTGGAGCCCAGAAAAATAAAGTCTGACACTGTTTCCACTGGTTTCCCATCTATTTCCCACAGAGCCTCCTTAGACAACTACTTTCCTTTTTAAATTTCTTTTTTTGGGGGATGGTTTTGGTCACCACCTCCTGTGGAGTGCTATGAACTTTCAGCCATAGTTATTCAGGCACCCTGTTTATCAGATATAATCTTTTGAATCTTTTTGCCACTTTCACTATATAATCATAAGAGATCTGACTCATGTCATACATGAGTGGCCTAGCAGTTTTCCCTACTTTCTTCAATTTAAGTCTGAATTTTGCAATAAAGACCTCATGATCTGAGCCACACTCAGCTCCTAGTCTTGTTTTTGCTGACTGTATAAAGTTTCTCCATATTCACCTGCAGAGAATATAATCAATCTGATTTTTATTTTGACCATCTGGTGATGTTCATGTGTAAAGTCATCTCTTAGGTTGTTGGAAGAGGGTGTTTGCTATGATCAGCATGTTCTTTTGACAAAACTATTGGCTTTTGCCCTGCTTCATTTTGTACTCCAAGGCCAAACTTGTCTATTATCCTGAGTATCTCTTGACTTCCTACTTTTGCATTCCAATCTCCCATGATGAAAAGGACATCTTTTTTGGTATTAGTTCTAGAAGGTCACTTTCATGAAAGTGAAAGTGTTAGTCACTCAATCCTGTCCAACTCTTTGCAACCCCATGGACTGTAACCTGCCAGGCTCCTCTGTCCATGGATTCTCCAGGCAAGAATACTAGGGTTGGTTGCCATTTTCTTCTCCAGGGGATCTTCCTGACCCAGGGATTGAACCCGAGACTCCTGCATTGCAGACAGACTCTTTACTGACTAAGCCATCAGAGAAGTTTCATAGAGTCATTCAGTTTCAGCTTCTTTGGCATCAGTGGTAGGAGCGTAGACTTGAATTACTGTGATATTGAATGGTTTTCCTTGGAAACGAATGGAGATCATTCTGTCCTGTTTGAGACTGCACTCAAGTACTGCATTTTGGACTCTTTTGTTGACTATGAGGGCTACTCCATTTCTCCTAAGGGTTTCTTTCCCACAGTAGTAGATATAATGGTCATCTGAATTAAATTCACCCATTCCAGTCCACTTTAGTTCACTAATTCCTAAAATGTCAATGTTCACTGTTGCCATCTCCTGTTTGACTACATCAAATTTACCTTGATTCATGGACCTAACATGGTCCTATGAAATATTGTTCTGTACAGCATAAGACTTTACTTTCACCACCAGACACATCTACTAATGGGGGTCGTTTCTGCCTTGGTTCAGCCTCTCCATTCTTTCTGGAGCTATTTTTTTTTTTCTCCACTCTTCCCCAGTAGAATATTAGACACCAACCAACCTGGGGGGGCTCCTGTTCTAGTTCCATATTTCTTGCCTTTTCATATTGTTCTTGTGGTTCTCAAAGCAAGAATACTGAAGAGCTTTGCCATTCCCTTCTCTAGTGGACCACATTTTGTCAGTACATTTTGCAACACAATTGCATTCATTTCACATGCTAGCAAGTTAACGCTTAGTATCCTTCAAGCTAGGCTTCAACAGTACATGAACTGAGAACTTCCAGATGTACAAGTGGGATTTAGGAAAGGCAGAGGAACCAGAGATCAAATTGCCAAATTAGATCATAGAGAAAGCAAGGGAATTTCAGAAAAAAATCTGCTTCATTGATTACACTAAAGCCTTTGACTCTGTGGATCACAACAAACTGGAAAATTCTGAAAGAGATGGAAATACCAGACCACCTTACCTGACTCCTGAGAAATCTATATGCAGGTCAAGAAACAACAGTCAGGACTGGACATGGAACAACAGACTGGTTTGAAATTAGGAAAAGAGTATGTCAAGGCTGTATATTGTCACCCTACTAATTTAACTTCTATGCAGAGTATATCATGTGAAATGGCTGGCTAGATGAATCACAAGATGGAATCAAGACTGCCAGGAGAAATATCAACAACTTCAGATATGCAGATGGTACCACTCTAATGGCAGAAAATAAAGAGGAGCTAAAGAGCCTCTTGATGAAAGTCAAAGAGGAAAATGAAAGCTGGCTCAAAACTCAACATTCAAAAAATGAAGATCTTGGCATCTGGTCCCATTATTTCATGGCAAATAGATGGGGGAAAAGTGGAAGCAATGACAGATTTCATTTTTGGGGGGCTCCAAAATCAAGGCAAATGGTGTTTGCAGTCACAAAATTAAAAGACTTGCTCCTTGGAAGAAAAGTTATGACAAACCTAGACAGCATATTAAAAAGCAGAGACATCACTTTGCTGACAAAGGTCTCTACAATCAAAGCTATGGTTTTCCCACAGTCAGGTATGGATGTGAAAGTTGGACCATAAAGAAGGCTGAGTGCCAAAGAGTTGAACTGTGATACTGGAGAAGGTTCTTCAAAGTTCCTAGGAGAGCAAGCAGATCAAGCCAGTCAATCTTAAAAGAAATCAACCCAGAATATTCATTAGAAGGACTGATGCCCAATACTTTGGCCCTCTGATGTGAAGATCCAATTCATTAGGAAAGGCCTTGATGCTGGGAAAGGTTGAAGACAGGAGGAGAAGGGGATATCAGGGGATGAGATGGTTGGATGGCATAATCACTGACCTCTTATAAGGACCCTAGTGATTACATTGGGCCCACATAGTTGATTCAGGATATTCTCCTCAAGATTTTAATGTAATCACGTTAGCAAAGTCCCTCTTTCCCTAGATAGTAACATTCACAAACCCTAGGGATTAGAACATGGGCAATTTTTGGCAAAAGGGGGCATTATTCTTTCTAGAAAAAATGATAGGAAAATAAGACTTTAGGTTACAAAAATTTTCAAACTTGAAACACACACACACACACAAAAACGTGATCTGAAAAAAAATAAATCCATGAATTTGTCTTCAGCAAGTTAAAACATTTTGCTTTAAGGAAATGTTAATAAAAAGGCAAGTTTCAGGATGGAATAAAGTATTAACATTTGAAAAACATATATCCAAGAAGAGATTTACCTGTACAATATATAAACAACTCTTACAACTCAGTAAGAATGTACTCAGTTTTCTTTTTATTGGAATACAATTACTTTACAGTATTGTGTTAGTTTCTGCTGTATAACCACATGAATCAGCCACATTATACATATATTCCCTCCCTCTTGATCTTCTCTCTCCCACCCCATCCTACTCCTCTCGGTCATCACAGAGCACCAAGCTGAGCATCCTATGCAGCAGCTTCCTACTAGCTATTTTACACATGGTAGTGTTTTCTCAGGGTATATGTCCAGTAATGGAATTACTGGGTCATATTGCACTTCTATGCTTAGTTTTTTAGTTTTTTACTTCTCCACAGTGATTGTATCAATTTATGTTCCCACCAACAATTAAAGAGGGTTCTCTTTTCTCCATACCCTCTGCAACATTTATTGTTTGTAGATTTTTTTTATGATGGCCACTCTGGCTGGTGTGAGATGATACCTCATGTTGTTTTGATTTGCATTTCTCTAGTAATTAATGATGTTGAACATGTTTTCATGTACCTCTTGGCTATCTGTATGTCACATTTAAAGAGATGTTTATTTAGGTCTTCCACCCATTTTTTGATTAGATTGTATGTTTGTTTTGTTTTCTTTATTGAGTTGTGTGAGCTGGTTGTATATTTTGGAGATTAATCCAAATGTCTGCTTCTTCATTTGCAAATATTTTCTCCCATTCTGTGGGTTGTCATTTCATCTTGTTTGTGTTTTCCTTTCCTGTGCAAAAGCTTTTAAGTTTAATTAGATCCCATTTGTTTATTTTGCTCTTATTTTGATTTCTCTAGGAGATGGGTTGAAAAAGATCTTGTTGTGGTTTATGCCAAAGAGTATTTTTCATATGTTTACCTCTAACAGTTTCATAGTGTTTGATCTTACATTTAGGTCTTTAATCAATTTTGAGTTTATTTTTGCATATGGTGTTATTTTTATTGTTTGTACTGTTTGTGCTAGGTTCAGTCTGACTCTTTGTCAGACTCCATGCTCCATGGACTGCAGCAGGCCAGGCTTTCCTGTTCTTCACTGTCTCCTGGAGTTTGCTCCAACTCACGTCCAGTGACTCAGTGATGCTGTCCAACCATCTCGTCCTCTGTCATCCCCTTCTCCTTTTGTCTTCAGTCTTTCCCAGCATCAGGTCCTTTTCCAGTCAGCTGGCTATTCACAACAGCTGGCCGAAGTATTGGAGCTTCAGCATCAGTCCTTCCAATGAATATTCAGAGTTGATTTTTTTTTAGGATTGACTGGTTTGATCTCTTTGCAGTCCAAGGTTCTCTCAAGAGTCTTCTCCAGCACCACAATTCAAAAGCATCAATTCTTCAGCACTCAGCCTTCTTCATGGTCCAACTTTCACATTTGTACATGACTATCGGACAGACCATAGTTTTGACTATATGGACCTTTGTCAGCAAAGTGATGTCCCTGCTTTTTAATATGCTGTCTAGGTTTGTCATAGCTTTTCTTCCAAGGAACAAGAGTTTTAGAAATTACTTGGCTGCAGACCATCTACAGTGATTTTGGAGCCCAAGAAAATAGAATCTGTCATTGCTTCCACTTTTTCCTCTTCTATTTACTATGAATTAATGGGGCTGGATGCCATGATCTTAGGTTTTTTTAATGTTGAGTTTTGAGCCCACTTCTTCAGTCTCCTCTTTCACCTTCATCAAGAGACTCTTTAGCTCCTCTTCACTTTCTGCCATTAGAGTGGTACCATCTGCATATCTGAGGTTGTTTCTCCCAGCAATCTTGGCTCTAACTTGTAATACATCCAGCCTGGAATTTTGTATGATGTACTCTGCATACAAAATTTGTAGTGTTCTAATTTCATGTTTCACATGCCGCTGTCTAGATTTCCCAGCACCACTTATTGAAGAGGCTGTGTTTTCTCCATTGTATATTCTTGCTTCCTTTGTCATACACTAGGTGGCCATATATGTGTGGGTTTATCTCTGGGCTTTCTATCCTCTCTCTCTGGTCTATATTTCTATTTTCGTGCCAGTTCTGTACTGCCTTCATTACTGAAACTTTGTGGTATAGTTTGAAGTTGGGGTGCCTCATTCCTCCAGCTCTATTTTCCTTTCTCAAGCTTACTTTGGCTATTTGGAGTCTTTTGTATTGTCATACAAATTGTAAACTTTTTTTGCTCTATATCTATGAGGAAAGCCATTGGTCATTTGAGAGGAATTCTGTTGAATCTGCAGATTTCTTTGGTTGGTATATTCATTCTCAGTATATTGATTCTTCCAGTCCAAGAACATGGTATATTTCTTCATCTACTTGTGTCCTCTTTTTTTTTTTTTGAAATCAACATTTTATAGTTTTCTGAGTACAGTTCTTTTGCTTCCTTAATGCATGCATCCTCGGTCGTGTCCAACTCTTTGGGACTCCATGGACTGTAACCTGCCAGGATCCTCTGTCCATGGAATTTTTCAAGCAAGAATACTTGAGTGAGTTGCCATTTCCTCTTTCAGGGGATGTCCCCAACCCAGGGGTTGAACCCATTTCTCCTGTGTCTCCTATATTAGCATTCAGATTCTTTGCCACTGAGCCACCTGGGTAGCCCTTTAGGGAGGCTTATTCCTAGGTATGTTATTCTTTTTGTTGGTGTGGTAAATGGGATTATTTCTTTAATTTCTCTTTCTGCTCCTTTATTGTTGGTGTATAGGAATACAAGAGATGTCTGTGCATTAATTTTGTATCTTGCAACTTTACCAAATTCAATGATTGGGTCCAGTAGTTTTCTTTCTTTTTTTAAAAAAAAATATAAATTTATTTATTTTCATTGGAGGTTAATTACTTTACAATATTGTATTGGTTTTGCCATACATCAACATGAATCTGCCACAGGTATACACGTGTTCCCCATCCTGAACCTCCCTCCCTCCTCCCTCCCCGTACCATCCCTGGCATCCTTAAGATTTTCAATGTAGGGTAACACGTTATCTGGAAGCAGTGGTAGTTTTACTTTTTCTTTTCCAATTTGTATTCCTTTTATTTCTTTTTCTTCTCTAGTTGCTGTGGCGAGGACTTCCAAAACTTTGCTGAATAAGAGTTGTGAGAGTGGATACCCTTGTGTTATTCCTAATCTTAGGGGAAATACTTTCAGTTTTTCATCACTGAGAATGATATATGTTGTGTATTTGTCATGTATGGCCTTTATTATACTGAAATAGGTTCCCTCTGTGCCTATTTTCTGGAGAATTATTCAACATCATGGATAGATGTTGAATTTTGTCAAAGAGCTTTTATGCATCTATTCAGATGATCATATGGTTTTTATTTTTTAATTGTTAATACAATGTTTCACATTGATTGATTTGCATTATTGAAGAATCTTTACATTCCTGGGATAAATCGCACTTGATCATGGTGTATGACCTTTTAATGTGTTGTTGTATTTTGTTTGCTAGTATTTTGTTGAGGATTTTTTTTTTCTATGTTCATCAGTGATATTGGTCTATTATTTTCTTTTTTAGTTATATGTTTATCTGGTTTTGATATCAGAGCAATGGTTGTCTCATAGAATGAGTTTGGGAGTGTTCCTCCCCCTACAATTTTTTGGAAGAGTTTGAGCATAGAAAGTGTTAGCTCTTCTCTAAATTTGATAGAATTCACCTCTGAAACCATCTGGTCCTGTGCTTTTGTTTATTGAAAGATTTTTACTGATAGTTTCAATTTCACTACTTGTGATTGGTCTGTTTGTATTTTCTAATTCTTCCTGGTTTAGTCTTGGAAGGTTGTACATTTCCAAGAATTTGTCCATTTCTGGGTTGTCCGTTTTATAGTATAAAATGCTCATAGTAGTCACTTATTATCTTTTGTATTTCTGTGGCAACAATTGTGATTTCTCCCTTTTCATTTCTAATTTTATTAATTTGAGTCTTCTCCTTTTTTTTTTTTTTTTTTGAACAATCTGACTAAACATTTGCCAAGTTCATTTTTCTCAAAGAACCAACTTTTACTGATCTTTGCTATTGTTTTCTTCATTTCTATTTCATTTATTTCATTATTTACTTTGATCTTTATAATTTTTTTTCCTTCTACTGACATTGGGTTTTCTTCATTCTTCCTCTAGTTGCTTTAGATGTATGTTTACATTGTTTATTTGAGATATTTCTTGTTTCTTAAGGTAATGTTTAGTTACTGTAAACTTCTCTCTTAGAACTGCTTTTGCTGTGACCCATAGGTTTTGCGTGTCGTATTTTCATTGTCATTTGTTTCTATGTATTTTTATTTCCTCTCTAGTTTCTGCAGCGATTTCTTGGTTATTTAGCAGTACACTGTTTCGCCTTCATGTGTTCATGTTCTCTAGGTTTTTTTTTTTTTTCTGTAACTGAGTTCAAATCTATAACATTGTGGTTGGAAAAAATGCTTGATACAATTTCAATTTTCTTAAATTTTCTGAGGCTTGATTTGTAACCCAAGATGTGATTTATCCTGGAGATTTATATCTAGGATATATAAAGAAGTCTTTAAACTTCATAAGAACACAGCCCAGTGGTTTTTTTTCTTTTAAATTGACAAAAAATCTGAACTGACATTTCACAAAGAAGATGTACAGATAGAAAAAAGCATATGAAAAGATGCTCAACATCATATTTCAATGTGAAAGTGAAAGTGAAGTCACTCAATCATATCTGACTCTTCGCAACCCCCCTGGACTGTAGCCCACCAGGCTCCTCCATCCATGGGATTCTCCAGACAAGAATACTGGAGTGGGTTGCCATTTTCTTCTCCAGGGGATCTTCCTGACCCAGGGATCGAACCCAGGTCTCCTGCATTGCAGGCAGACACTTTAACCTCTGAGCCACCAGGGAAGCCCAATAGGAAAATGCAAATTGAGACCCCAATGAGATGCCACTTCACACCCACTAGCATTGTTAAGATTTCAAAACTGAACATAGCAGATGTGGGTGAGAGTGTGGAGCATCTGGACTGTCATATAGTGCTGAGGGTGGTGTAAAAAAAAATGGAGAACAGTTTGCAGTTTCTTAAGAAATTAAAAATATACACCTACAATATGGCCTGGTCATTCCCGTCCTCAGTACTGACTCAAGACAAATGAAAGCACACATCTGTACATAATTGTTACAGCTTTATTTGAAAGCCAAAAAGTGGGAACAACTCAAATGTCCCTCAGCAGGTGAGTGGATAAACACATCATGATATATCTATACAAAAGAACACTACCCAGCAATAAACAAGTTGCTGACAAATGAAACATATATGAGTCTCAGAATAACTATGCTGAGTGAAAATAAAAAACAGACAAAAAAAAAATTCTATGTGATTCTCTTAATATGGAATTCTAGAAAATGCAAACTAATCTATAGTAGCAGAAAGCAGATAAAGATTCCTTGGGGATGCAGTGAGGGAGGCTATGATGGAGGAATTACAAGAATCACGAGGGAACTTTTAGAAGCAAGAGAAATGTTCGTTATCTCGCTTGTAGTCATGGTTTCACAGATGTATGTAAACACATTAATTATTTACACTTGAAATGTATGCAGTTGCTTATGTTAGTTCTACCTCAATAAAGTTGAAAAAACATAGTGAAAGTAGGGAAGGAAGGAAGGGAGAGAAGAAGGAGGCAAAGAAGAAAGGAAGGCAGACAGGCCAGAGTCTTGGATCTGGCAATGCGGAGGTCATTAGGGACCTCTGCCAGACTGATTTCAGTGAGTGAATGGAGAGACAGCCAGATTGCAGTGAGCAGCAAGCAGGAAATATCTGATTCTACCGCACTGCATCTATGTATTTCTCAAAATACTGCAACAAACACACTGAAATAAAGCATACATTCCTTTAAACATATGGTGTTGAACAAACCACTGCTGAGTTCACATGAAAAAAATAAACAAATCTCAAGGAGAAAAAAAGAGAAAGAGAACTGAAAAGAATGAAATATGGTGATAGATAGAAACCCAAATAAATGATCACTGGTTAAACTCTCTGATAAAGTGATTGACATGTTGGATCTTAAGAATCCAGCTACACATCAGTTATGGAAAACACACTTAAGGAACTTAAAAAGACTGAAAATAAAAGAATGGAAAAATATATACTAGGCAAATACTAACCCAAAGAAAGTTGGTTAAAATATAAAATATTTTAAACCTTTAAAGTATAGGTTTAAAATATTAGGCTAAATATATAGGTTAAAATAAAATATATTAGTTTAAAATATAGGCTATTTAAAATAGCCTTTAAAATATAAACCTTTATTAGGGATGAAGAGAGTTGCTGTTCAGTCGCTAAGTGGTGCCTGACTCTTTGCCACCAGATGAACTGTAGTGCACCAGGCTTCCCTATCTTTCACTATTTCCTGGAGCTTCTCAGATTCATGTCCATTGAGTTGGTGATGCTAATCATCTCATCCTTTCCCACCCTGTTCTCCTTTTGCCTTCAGTCTTTCCCAGCATCAGGGTCTTATCCAATGAGTTGGCTTCTGCATCAGGCAACCAAAGTATTAGAACTTCAGCATCAATCATTTCAAAGAATATTAAGGGTAAATTTCCTTTAGGATTAGCTCACTTGAACTCCTTCTCCAAGGGACTCTTAAGAGTCTTCTCCAGCACCACAATTCAAAAGCATCAATTTTTCAGCCTTCACCTTTCTTTATGGTCCAACTCTCACATCCAGATATGACTACTGGAGAAACCATAGCTTTGATTACACAGACTTTTGTTGGCAAAGTGATGTCTGCTTTTTAATATATTGTCTAGGTTTATCATAGCTTTCCTTTCAAGGAATAAGCATCTTTTTATTCCATGGTTGCAGTCACCATCCACAGTGATTTTGGAGCCCACAAAAATAGTCTGTCCCTGCTTCCACTTTTTCCCCTTACTATTTGCCATGAAATGATGAGGTTGGCTGCCATAATCTTAGTTTTTTGAATGCTGAGTTTCAAGCCAGCTTTTTCACGCTCCTCTTTCACCCTCATCAAGAGTCTCTTTAGTTCCTCTTCACTTCCTACCATTAAAGTGGTGTCATCTGCATATCTGAGGTTGTTGATATTTCTTTTATGTTGCTATTTTTTCCAACAGTCTTGATTCTGGCTTGTGATTCATCCAGCCCAGCATTTTGCATGATATGCTCTGCATAGAAGTTAAATAAACAGGGTGACAATATACAGCCTTGTCATATTTTTTTTCCCAGTTTGAACCAGTCCATTGTTCCATGTGCAGTTTTAACTGTTGCTTCTTGACCCACATACAGGTTTCTCAGGAGACAGGTAAAGTGGTCTGGTACTCCCATTTCTTTAGGAATTTCCCACAGTTTGTTGTGATCCACATGGTCAAAGCTTTTCATAGTCAATGAAGCAGAAGTAGGTTGTTGTTTTTTTTTAATTCTCTTGCTTTCCCTATGATTCAACAGATGTTGACAATTTGGTTCCTCTACCATTTCTAAATCCAGCTTGTACATTTGGAAGTTCTTGGTTCATGCACTGCTGAAGTGTATCTTGAAGGATTTTGTTCCTAACCTAACTAGTATTTGAAATGAGCATAATTATAAAGTAGTCTGAACATTCTTGAGGCTTTCCTGGTAGCTCAGATAGTAAAGAATCTGCCTGCAACGTGGGAGGCCCTGGTTCGATCCCTGGGTCAGGACGATCCTCTGGAGAAGGGAATGGCTACCCACTCCAGTATTCTTCTCTCATGAATTCCGTGGACAGAGGAGCCTTGTTGGGCTACACTCCACAGGGTCACAAAGAGTTGGACAAGCCTGAGTCACTTTCACTTTCATGTTCTTTGGCATTCCCCTTCTTTGGGATTGGAATGAAAACTGACATTTTCCAGTCCTATTTAATAATAAAAAGAGCCAGAATTTGTATATGCATCTACTAACATAACACTGAAACATGTAAACTGAAAGATGACGGAATTAGAGGAGAAAATTGACAAATGCAGCACTGGCCTTGAGTGGCCTTGGCCTGCGGCGGCTTGAGATGGCCTTTGGTTCCCAGCCAGAGACTGAATTCAGGTGGGGGCAGTGAGAGCACTGAATCCTAACAAATAGATCAGTGGCCAGTGACCAGGTCCTGGCTACTTGGCTTTGCAGAGAAGAATTCCCACAGAGTATTTATTAGGAGGAAAAAAGGGTACATGTGGGTAGAAACATGGGCAGGCTCAAAGAGAGAGGCACCAAGTCACCCCCTCCTGGTAGTTTGAATTACTCTTTTAGGGCATTTCTTCTGGGCTTCCTCTGGCCAATCATTTCAATTTGCCTGGTTCTGAGTCCATATTTGGTATATCTTAGTAACTTCTTGGAGAAGGCAATGGCACCCCACTCCCATACTCTTGCCTGGAAACTCCCATGGACAGGGGAGCCTGGTAGGCTGCAGTCCAGAGGGGTCGCGAGGAGTCAGACACGACTGAGCGACTTCCCTTTCACTTTTCACTTTCATGCATTGGAGAAGGAAATGGCAACCCACTCCAGTGTTCTTGCCTGGAGAATCCCAGGGATGGGGAAGCCTGGTGGGCTGCCATCTATGGGGTCGCATGGTCGGACACAACTGAAGTGACTTAGCAGCAACAGCAGCAGTAACTTCTCAAGTGTGTGTGTTCATCTCTTAGCCAAGATGGATTCCAGTGTAGAGGTTGATGGGTAAGCTGACTCACTTACTATGAGTGGACAACCCCTACCTTTTTGACATCCAAGGAGCCTTTCTGCACGCATATAGCCAGGGAGGTCTCCTTGAGTTCAAGAATGAGGAATATGCGGTCTTTTATCTCTTATCTGGGCAGAGCCTGGCCTCCTCCATCATCCTGCTTTTATAGGGTTTTTTCCTACAGGGGAGAAACTCTTCATACTGGGCCCATCTGTCTCCTGCCTCAGCACTACAGTGGGTGAATCAAACTACTGCTCTTAATAGCAGATGAAAAATTAGTCAAATTGCTGAGGCTTTGACAAGGATTTAACAAAAGCCTCGTGAGCAATTATTAAACGCTGAATGAACCATTAGAGAATACTTGATCTTTCCAAATACCCATGGAGCATTTATGAAACAGAGTTACAGAACCAGGTCCATTTTTTGTCTCATTTTTGTCTCAAGCCAGAATACTGAAACAGGAGGTTTGCAGCAGGGGAGAATTTATTCCTTTATTTGCAAAGCAGCCAAGTGTGAAGACAGGAGACCAAATCTGGGAAGCCAGGGCCTCTAGATATTTAGGTGCTAAAGAATAAAGCTTAGGGAAAGGTAATTGGAAAAGGTGTGATATTGTTGCCATTCTGTACATTGGTAACTAAGCTGCCTGTCTCTTCAAGTTCAAAAGGTCACTGAGTAAACACTCCTGCTTGAAGTGTCTGGGGCTCCCATCCAGTCTTAACCAGCTCAGCTTGAACTAGACGCAGCTGACTCCTAATTTCCGCAAAACAACCAGGCAGAAATCTTATTGTTTAGGTTTATTGCCACTGGGAAGACATGCAAGTCTTTTGTAGCAACAATCAAAATAACTTTGATTAATGAATGCAGATTACATGTGAAATAGTTTTAACTAATGATTATTCATGGTTCAACAGGAACTTGTACTAATTTCCAAGAATCGTACAGGCCAGGCATACACACTGAGGAAAACAGAATTGAAAGAGACACGTGTACCCCAGTGTTCATCATAGCACTGTTTATAATAGCCAGGACATGGAAGCAACCTAGATGTCCATCAGCATGGACATGGATAAGAAAGCTGTGGTACATATACACAATGGAGTATTACTCAGCCATTAAAAAGAATACATTTGAATCAGTTCTAATGCGGTGGATGAAACTGGAGCCTATTATACAGAGTGAAGTAAGTCAGAAAGAAAAACACCAATACAGTATACTAACGCATATATATGGAATTTAGAACGATGGTAACGATAACCCTGTATGCGAGACAGCAAAAGAGACACAGATGTATAGAACAGTCTTTCGGACTCTATGGGAGAGGGAGAGGTGGGATGATTTGGGAGAATGGCATTGAAACATGTATAATATCATATATGAAATGAATTGCCAGTCCAGGTTCGATGCATGATACTGGATGCTTGGGGCTGGTGCACTGGGATGACCCAGAGGGATGGTATGGGGAGGGAGGAGGGAGGAGGGTTCAGGATGGGGAACATGTGTATACCTGTGGTGGATTCATGTTGATGTATGGCAAAACCAATACAATATTGTAAAGTAATTAACCTCCAATTTAAATAAATAAATTTATATTAAAAAATGAAAAGATAAAAACAATGTAATTAAACAGAAATCAGAAACAAAAAGATAACTAAAACATACTTCTAAATAAATTATGAGTCATAGAGAAAATCAAAATGGAAATTAGAAAACAGTAGAATTGCAAGATAACGTAAATACCACTTATTAATACTAATGTCACTGAATTTGTATTTAAAAGAGATATTATGTTTTGTTATCAAATACTAATTTTTTTTAAAGTCTGAATGGGAGATGAAGTGTAGAGATAAAATGTAAACTGTTATTGAGGAGTTTGAGAAGAAATTGGGGTGCTGTGGGAAATGGGGGCAGGAATTTTGATGAAAGCAGATTTGTTGCAGATGATGGAAGAAGTGACAGTCTGGAGGGGTGGGGGTGGGGTGTGGAGCCCCTGTGTCAACACTCCTTCTCATCTCCCTAATGTACTGTCTGTCATCACTTCACCCTCTGTGCAAAACCCTCTATATGCAGCTCTCCAGTTCTTACAGAAGAAAGTCCAGACAGCTTACACTAATGTTTGAAGCCTCATAAAGTTATAGAAATACCACAATCAGGAAGTGTCAGGCCTATGACAAAACAGAGAGGGTTTTTCTGCTTTAAGCAGAAAATATACAAAGTTGATCCACTCATTATCCCCAGAAAAAAACTCTAAGCTTCAGCAAAAAGAACACTTTTGCCTGTGAATTCAACCCCCAGACCACTGTCAACTGAAAAAATAAACCCGGACTAGAAGTTGAGAGTTGGGTTTATTCAGCGGGAATCGTGAGGACGTCAAGCACAGGAGACAGCATCTCAGGTGACCCTGAGAGATAAACTATACAGAAGTTTGCAGCAAGGGGCATTGTCTCGCCGTTCCTCCCTGCGCACACTGTTTGTTGAACCCATGGTAGGCAAGGCACGGATGGGGAGGCTGGGAGAAAACTCTGCAGATACGTTTGTTCTCTCCTGACTGGCACAGCAGCTGTAGCAGCAGACACACTGCATTCTGTCCTCTTGTGGTCAACCCAGTGGACACAGCTACACACAGCCACAGTGGCTGCTCAGAGCATGCTTATATAGGGCATTGCACGTGCACAGTGCTATAAATGATCTCAGCTGTTACATAACCACAGATTTATAAAAAGCAGGGCAAGAGGAAGAGGCTGTGGGGCAAAAGAGCCTGACCACCACCATCTTCGCTAATTTGCTCTTCCCTACAGGCGGATAATCTGAATATTAAAAGATCACTGTTAATTAAAGAAAACCAGATCTCACACATCAAGGGATTTACCACTCTTCTATGTAAGGGAAGATGCAAGCATCCGGGCTTACTGAAATCAATTCTTTCATATACATCTCAGCTGTCTGTGGACCAAATCCGGCTTTCTGATTATTCACATCCTTAATTCCTCATTTACTGTAAGGGGTGGCAGGTACAGCAGATGGCTGCCTCTTGCATTTTCTTGCATCCCCCTTAGCTCCTCAGTGCTTACCAGGGAGGAAGAGGCTGATGGCTGCTGGAGGGCTAGTATTATTTTTCCTGGTCTCAGACGTTTACATTTGGAAGGCTAGAATCCCTCATAGCTGTGACATATGGGATATGGTAAGAAATATTTCATTTCACACCATCCCTCAGGAACAACCTTGAAATTATGTATTTGAGAATTATCCCTGAATCAACTATGGAGTAATAAACTTTCTTCATAAGAGTTAGAATCTAATATTCAATCAAATCAAATGCTTTTTTAAAAAACATATTCTTCATATTCAGCATTTATACACTTTGTAGCTACTGCTGTTCTTCAGTCACCAAGTTGTATCTGATTCTGTGACCCCATGGACTGCAGCAAAACTTCCCTGTCCCTCATCATCTCCTGGAGTTTGCCCAAGTTCATGACCACTGAATCAGTGATGTCATCCAACCATCTCATCCTCTGTTGCCCTTTTCTCCTTCTGCCTCCATCTTTCCCAGAATCAGGGTCTTTTCCAGTAAGTCGGCTCTTCACATTAGGTGGCCAAAGTACTGCAGCTTCAGCTTTCAGCACCAGTCCTTCCAATGAGTATTCAGGGTTGATTTCCTTTAAGATGACTGGTTTGATCACCTTGCTGTCCGAGACTCTAAAGAGTCTTCAACACCATAGTTCAAAAACATCAGCTTTTTGGTGCTCTGCCTTCTTTATGCTCCAGTTCTCGCATCTGGACATGACTACTGGAAAGACCATAGCTCGGACTATATGAACCTTCGTCAGCAAAGCGATGTTTCTGCTTTTTGACACACTGTCTAGGTTTGTCAGAGTTTTCCTGCCAAGAAGCAATCATCTAATTTCATAGCTGAAGTCAGCATCCTCAGTGTTTTTAGAGCCCAAGAAGACGAAACCTGTCACTGCATCCACCTTTCCCCCTTCTATTTGCCATGAAGTGATGGAACCAGATGCCATGATCTTAGTTTTTTTAATACTGAGTTTTAAGCTGGCTTTTTCACTCTCTTCCTTCACCTTCATCAAGAAATTTTTCAGTTCCTCTTCACTTTCTGTGATTAGAGTGGTATCATCTGCATATCTGAGGTTGTTGCTACTTCTTCCAGCAATCTTGATTCCAGCTTGGAACTCATTCAGCCTGGAATTTCACACTATGTGCTCTGTGTATAAGTTAAATAAACAGGGTGACAATAAACAGCCTTGTCATACTCCTTTCTCAATCTTGAACGAGTCAGTTGTTCCACACAGGAAGAAACAGTTAGAAACTTGCATGGAACAGGTTTCTCAGGAGACATAAGATGGTCTGGTATTCCCATCCCTTTAAGAGTTTTACACAGATTGTTATGGCTTTAGCATAGTCAATGAAACAGAGGTAGATAATTTTCTAGAATTCCCTTGCTTTCTCTATGATTCAGCAAATGTTGGCAATTTGGTCTCTGGTTCCTCTGCCTTTTTTAAACCCAGCTTGAACATCTGGAAGTTCTTGGTTTGTGTAATGCTGAAGTCTAGCATGCAGGGTTTCGAGTACAACCTTCCTAGCATGGGATATGACTGCAGCTGTCCAGTGGTTTGAACTCTCTTTGGCACGGCCCTTCTTGGGAACTGGGATAAGGACTGACCTTTTCCAGGCCTGTGACTATTGCTGGGTTTTCCAGATTTGCTGACATATTTAATGTAGCACTTTGATAGAAACATCATTTAGGATTTGAAAAAGCTCTGCTGGAAATCCATCACCTCCACTAGTCGTATTGACAGCAGTGCTTCCTAAGGCCCACTTGACTTCCCACTCCAGAATATCTGGCTCTGGGTGAGTGAGCACACCATTGTGGTTATCCAGGTCATTAAGATTTTTTTACACAGTTTTTCTGTGTATTCTTTCCATCTCTTCTTGATCTCTTCTGCATCTGTTAGATCTTGGCCATTTCTGTCCCTTATTGTGCCCAGTTTTGAATGAAATATTCCTTTGATATTTCCAATATTCTTGAAGAGATTTCTAGTCTTTACCCTTCTTTTGTTTTCCTCCATTTCTTTGCATTGTTCATTGAAGAAGGCCTTCTTGTCTCTCCTTGCTATTCTCTGGAATTCTGCATTTAGTTGGGTATACATTTCCCTTTCTCCCCTGCTTTTCATTTCTCTTCTTTCTTCAGCTATTTGTAAAGCCTCCTCTGACAACCACTTTGCCTTCTGGCTTTTCTTTTTCTTGGGGATGGTTTTGTTTGCTGCCTGCTATACAATATTACAAACCTCTGTCCATAGTTCTTCAGGTGCTGTTTACTAGATTTAACCTCTTGAATTTGTATATTCAAGGGATTATACTTGAATAATCACTTCTTCTGTATATTCTTGGAGAAGGAAATGGCAATCCACTCCAGTATTCTTGCCTGGAGAATCCCATGGACAGAGAAGCCTAGTAGGTTACAGTCCACGGGGTCGCAAAGAGTCGGACACGACTGAGCGACTTCACCTCACCTCACCTCTGTATATTCATAGTGGATTTGATTTAAGTCATACCTGGCTCTAGTGGGTTTCCCCATTTCTTTAGCTTATACCTGAGTTTTGCTATGAAAAGCTGATAATATGAGCACCAGTCAGCTACAGATCTTGTTCTTGCTGACTGTATACAGATTCTCTATCTTTGACTACAAAGAATGTAATCAATCTGATTTCAGTATTGACCACTTGGTGATGTCCATGTATAAGGTCATCTCTTTTGTTGTTGAAAAAGGGTGTTTACTATGACCAGTGTGTTCTCTTGGCAGAATTCTGTTAGTCTTTGCCCTACTTCATTTTGTACTCCAAGGCTAAACTTCCCTGTTACTCCAGGTATCTCTTGACTTCCTACTTTTGCATTCCAATCCACTATGATGAGTAGTAGGACATCTTTTTTTGGTGTTAGTTCTAGGAGGTCTTCTAGGTCTTCATAGAACTGATTAGCTTCAGCTTCTTCTGCATCAGTGATCAGGACATAAACTTGGATTACAATGATGTTGAATGGTTTGCCTTGGAAACGAACTGAGGTCATTCTGTCAATTTTGAGTTTGCATTCAAGTACTGCTTTTGTGACTCTTTCATTGATTATGAAGGTTACTCCATTTCTTCTGCAGGATTCTTGCTCACAGTAATGGATACAGTGGTCATCTGAATTAAATTCACTCATTCCTATCCATTTTAGTTAACTGATTCCTAAGATGTCGATGTTCACTCTTGCCATCTCCTGCTTAATCACATCCAATTTACCTTGATTCATGGACTTAACATTCCAGGTTCCTGTGCAGTACTCTTCGTACAGCATCGGCTTTTACTTTCATCAGCTGACACATTCACGATCGAGCATCGTTTCTGCGTTGGCCCAGCCGCTTCATTCTTTCTGGAACTATTGGTAGTTGTCCTCCACTCTTCCCCAGTAGCATATTGGACACCTTATGACCTGGGGGTCTCATGTTTTGGTGTCACATCTTTTCCCCTTTCTATACAGTTCATTGGGTTCTCACAGCAAGTATACTGAGGTAGTTTGTCATTCCCTCCTCCAATGGACCATATTTTGTCAGAACTTTCCACTATGACCCATCCATCTTGGGTGGCTTTGCATGGCGTGGCTCACAGCTTCATTGAGTTATGTAAGCCCCTTTGCTATGACAAAACAGTGATCCATGAAGGGGATGTATACACTTTAAGGACTATTAAAGCTGGATTTCCAGTGCTCTTGCATAGACTATACCAATTTTGTAATCTGGGAGAGTTTGAGTTTATGTGCTCTGTAATGTCCAGCTCTTTGCTACCCCCATGGACTGTAGCCCACCAGGCTCATTTGTCTATGGGATTTTTTAGGCAAGAATAATGGAGTAGGTTGCCATTTCCTTCTCCAGGGGATCTTCCTGACCCAGGGATCGAACTCATGTCTCCTGTATTTCCTGCACTGTTGGTGGATTCCTTACCCATGGAGCCACTGGGGAAACCAAGCCCCAATACCAATTTTGTAACCTGGAAGAGTTTAGAAAATTTTTTATTTTTACTGAGACAGAGTGAGACCTCTTGCCTGAATACCTGGAAGTCAAAGAAAGGCTTGACCCTCATCAAGACCCAGGCAATGTCCAGTAAAGGGATGCTGAGCAGGAAGCAGGGACAGGAATGAGACCCCCCAGCATCTTGGCATAGTCAATGTCCAGATCATTGGTCATTTGGAATCTGGGATTTTGGAATTTTTCCAAAAGGCCTGAAGCATGTGAATATTGATACCAAAGCCCCAATGAGTCTATGAGGTGACATCAAACTATGACAATGTTGAAAGAACTACTGAAATGCTCTAAAGTCAGGGAGTCCCTTCCCAGTTTAATAACAGGTCATTAAAGTGAGGGAACAGAGGTGCTTTTGAGGGCAGGAGTTACTGAGAAGGAACCTGTAGCTGGCTCCCTGCTCCCTGTTCAATTCTCTGTTCATGAAACACAGACTTGCCATTACACAGCCTTCCCTGCTTGCCAAGCTATATTCACATCTGACCTTCTTGGCCTTACCAGGCCATGGCACGTCTGTAGGCCAGAGGCTGTGTTGCTGATGTACAGTGAGGGGCTTGCCACCTGGAAGCTGCGCCGCTGAAGCAAGTGTCTGCAGCAGACTAGGGGGACTTCCTCTCTTGTCTTGGGTACCCCAAGGCCACCACAAAGCCCTCCTTCCTAGATGGTTTGATTTTTAATGTTTCCTCTCCTACTCCCAACTCCTTCCTACTTTGCAAGATATTTGAAACTATATGATACTAAATTATTTGATGCTAATACAGTATCATATTATTTTTTATTTTCTGAATCTACCTTATAGCTTATATAGCTTACACATCACCATCACATTCTTTTGTGTTTGTCTGCTTTTCTCCTCTCAATTAAAGAAGATTAAAAACACATTTATTTTGAGAACCCTCTAATGACAGGTCTTCAGAATATGTGCTTGGGAAAGGCTGGTTGAGTGAATGACTTCTGTACAAAATTTGTGTGAGGCGCCTTAGCTGGAAATGTTTGTCCTATTCCTGGCCTGGGGAATCTTTGAGCGTTAGATAACTGAATGCTGGGTAGCATTATAAACAAATTTCAAAGTGTTGCATGTATAACACATGTTACAACTGGGATATGTGGGTGAACCTATAAAATACTGTGCTGAGAGAAAGAAGCCAGGTCCCAAAGAATACATTCTGCATATTCTGATCATCTGAAACTTTTAGAAAAGGCAAATCTAGATTGTGTGGCAGAAACAGGTCACAGAAAGGAAGAGGGGAGACGAAGAGTGATTGGAGAAGAGCAGGGACATTTCTGGGAAAAGGAAATACTCAGGATTTTTTATCATATTGGTAGTTCCTGGGTTTTCCAAAAAACTTTGTTCAGGTTTTCAGGTTATGGAAAAATGAAGTTTTTGGCCAATCCACTACATGGGCATATACATTTGTCAAAAAGCTCGGGTCTGTATACTTTTAAGGAGATGCATATAAATGATGTTATAAAGAGCTGATTGAAATATGTGTAATGAGAGAAGTATGAAAATACTAGCACCTACTTTTCCTCCTGTTCTCAAAGCTCTCTTGGGCATTTATAACGTCTTGATACATGACTGCAGTTTCAATAATTCTTGTGTGTGTGTGTGTGTTCTCTTTTTCCTTTGGCAGCAGCAAACCTAAATCAGAAAATACTTCTAAGTGAATGAACTTTGACTTTAATCCAGCTGGTTGCATAATAACAACAGAACACAAACATATATTCATTTGCTCTTTCTTGCTGAAATCATTAGGCAGAGATATGCTCCTCACCATGACTCACACATTTTATTAACTAAACTGCCCATGTTCATTCCACTTATTTTAATTAGGGTTGTTTTAACCATGTGCTACACTTTCTCCCTATCGTGTGGGTTTGACTCCATCACTTTTTTTTCTGTGTTAATAAAAAGTAGCTTTTCATATTTACCTCTCTTTCAAGGGCACATGGGGAACTAGTGAGACGCTTTTGAGCCTTCTTCCTTCTGACAAAGGCAGGGACAGTGTGCGTGGGTACAGATGTCCTCAGGCCTTGTCTCTGACTTGTCTTCTTGCCCTTCCAGATTCCAGAGCCCAGTGCACACCTGCCAGACCACGGTGACACTAAAGGTCAGCAGCGCCCCTCTTCTCCTGCAGAACCAGAGGAACAGGAGTGGAGCCAGAAAACAGACCACGATGATCCTGAGACACTGTCCCACCAGAGTGAAAGTCCATCAGACACTAAAACTGATCCCTTTGAAAGCGCTTCTGACACTGAGTCCCTGCCTGGTGACCTCCTAGAGGGAATCTGCCTCCCTGCACGTGGTACCTCCGAGGACAGGGAAGCACACAAGGGATTCTTGGACACCCCAGCATCTGGGAACCCTCGGGAGCAATATTTGACAGATGTCCCTGGGCTTGACCCAAAAGAGGAACTAGATCTGTGCCTTGACTTCAAGGAAGAGTCTCACAAAAGTGGGTTACGAGCCTTTGCTCCAGTTGCTGGAGAAGTGAGAGCCATCCCCCAGGAGGATGTGGCTGGCCCAGAGCTGGAGCTGCCACCAGGAAAGGCTGCTCTCCTCACACAGGGCTGTGCACGGGGGCTTACAGGCAGTTACGGCCTCCCACCAGCAAAGGTGGTGACTGTCCAAGACCTCACAGGGTTCTCTGTTTTTCCTCCTCAGAGATCCAGGTCTGAGAGTCATCTGGGCACCCCACTGGTCTGGCCCCCCCTTCTCTGGTGCGCTGAGCAGAGCCAGAGCTGGCCGAATATCCACAACAGGCAGAGGGGATGCCAGCTGTCCCTCGGAAGCCTGCTGAACAGCATGGCCCCCCTGGGAGCCAGGGCAGGGAAAAATTGTCCTCCAGACTCCACATCGAAAACAGGCTTGCTCTGCTCCCAGGACAGCTTTGATAGCACCCTCTGGCTTCCTTTCGGGACATCCTGCCTCCTACATGCCAAGTGTTACCATAGTGTCCCAGAAAATACTGATGATGAAGGCAGGGCACTCCCAAGGCACTGCCGTTGGCTCACAAGGACTCTGAACAGGGCCCACTCCATAGCAGAATTTCCCTTAAGAAACTCTGAGGATCCTTTAGGGCAGAACTTTGTGAAGTTTGGGACCCATCTGAAGGAAGGGACAGAAGCAGAACGGGCTCCAATAACACAAACCCCTCTTCACTCTGTTCCCACCCAGCTGTCTCACTTACTTCCTACTTCCCAAAGGAAGACTCTTCCTTTGAAGGATCAGTACAAACTCAGGGCTCTAAACTGGAAAAGGGCCTCTCAGGACACACCCTCTGGAGATCTCTGGCTGGAAAACCAGTTAGGACAGGATTCTAGGTCCTGCCCAGTCTCTTCATGCCTTACTGCAGAGTTGGTGAGCCTCACCACAGAGGAAGTGCTCGTGCCAGCAGAGTGCAAGTCCGGACACGGCCCAGAAAGCAGACCAGAGGAGCCCCAAGGCCCTGGCCAGGCACCAGATGCTGAGGACGGGAGTGATGCACAGAGGCACCTTCAGGACGTTTCTGCTGAGCCAGGAAACCAAACCAGCAATCATACATCAAAGTATATCCTCAGCGAAAAAAGAAAGCCATCTGCTAGGGCCAAGTTCCCACATCATCCCAGCAAGAGCAGGTCACTGGTGTGGAACAGAGACTGGGGAGTTTGCTCCAGAGTGAGCGATAATTCATATGCTCCAGAGACAACCCTGAAATCAAGCACAGCAGACACTTTAAAGGAAGCAGAAGACGTGATGGTTCCAGATCCCAGCTTCACAAAAAATGCCTTGCAAGGGTTTTCAGGAGTCGCAGCAGCCACCATGTCTCACTGCAGCTGTGGGGATGAGGAATGTGAGCAGGGGCACAAGGGTGATACCATACCCTTTGCAGAGGGCCTCCAGACAGAGCCCAAAGCAGACACATCTTCTAGGGGCACGCTCATCATTATAGCTGTTGAGCAGAAAGGGCTGCAGGCCACCAGGAAGAAAATGGGTCCTCTGCTAAAAACACAGTCCTGTGAGTTTCTAGAGGAAAGACCAGGGTCTCCCCACAGTGCTGGAGCGACCCTCTGTGAGTCTCCTCTGGCTGGGAAACCAAAAACTTGGAGCAAAGAGTGTGAACCGCCAGCAGCCTGCAGCCTGCGAAGTAACGATGGGGCTCTTCGGCAGGTGGTCCAAGCCTCAGAGCCTGGGATAGTTCTGATCCCCCAGGCTGCTTCGGAAGATTGGCCCCCGGGGAGGAGAAAAACGCCTTCCCAGGAGCACGCGAGGGACATGCTGAGCACAGGGGCGCCTATGGAAGAGAACCAACCTGGAGCCAGCCGGAGCTCCAGGATTCCAGCAGCCAGGGAGGAAGCTGCTGGGAAGCCCGAGGCCTGGGGCCCTCACCACGCGGGCAGCCGAGGGCCACCGAGCCCGGAGGACACGCGCGGGGCGTGCGCAGCAGAGGGCGATGCAGACTCCGACAAGCAGCCCGGCGCCCAGGCCCGAGCCGGTAAGAGTGCACCCCAACCGCCCAGACCGCCCCACCAGCTCCGCCAAGCATCGCGGGAGCCTGGAAAGCGCCTGGCGTTTCCCAAGGTAATCTCCTTCCGAAAAGGCAAGCCCTCGGCCGCTGAGAGCCCAGGAGGGGGCCACCCTGGGGGTTCCTCCGGCCTCGAGGAACTGTGCTCCGACAGTCAACCCTCAACAGGCAGCGCGCAGAGCGCCTCGGGCCAGGCCGGAACTCCTTGCAACGCGCACGCCAGCGCCTTTCCGGTGATCGGCCTCCACGGATCAAGCCAAGGAGCCCCAGGGCTGATGGAAGGGGGTCGGGTGGAGACGCCTGCGGACCTCGGTAGCAGAAGACAGCCCTCAGAAAGCTGCCACGCCAAGAGACTCAACACTCCAGAGAAAAGACTCAGGGCAAGGTTGGCCTCAGCTCATAAGACCTTTGCAAATTTTTTTGAGTCAAGAGTTTTAGAAAAAGAGAACACTGGTGAATGTTCTTCATGCTCTTCCAAGGACCAGAAGGAAAAGAGCAGGTTGCGCCAGACTTCCTGGCGCACATTCCGGAAAAGCAAACATGCCCAAGGCTCCAAAAGGTCCTCCTTAGTAAGTCTGATTCCAGGACCAGAAATCTTGAATACCCCCAGCCGTTTCCCACCAGAGACCAACAGCCACTGTGAGAAGCAGGCGAAACCCAAGGAGAGCTATGTTTTTAGAGAGCATTGGACAGCCACACATTCCCCGATACCTTTGTCATCCAGCAATTTGGCTTCTTCAGATAACAGGAGAAAAAGTGAACCAACTATCAAATGTACAAGTACCCAGGAAAGTGGTGAATACATACCCCCGAGTACCTTTCCTGAAAAGTCTTGGCCTTTGTCACCCACCAGTCCTGGGAGGCAGCAGGCTGGGATCAGCCACACCCTTCCCTCAAGCTCCACCTGTTGCCTGGCACCTGGAAGCCCAAGCGTGCCCTGTAAGCCCCTGAGCCCCAAGCCCCAGAGTCTCAGGCCTGGTGCCCAGCGGGACGATTTCCACTACCCTGAAAAGGGTAGGGCCATCTCAGTGGTTTCTCTTGGAAGCTACAGCCATGTGGACAGCAGCTCAGAGGCCCCTGGAAACCCCAAGCTGTCCCAGGCCTGGATAAGCCTCCTGCTTTCTCTGCAGGCCTTAGACCAGGGCGAGCAGAAGGAAGAGAGCAGGAAAAGAGGCCGGCATCCCTGCGGCGTAAGCACAGCACCCTCACTGAAGGACCTTCTTGGGAGTGAGGTGAGTTATCTGTGACTCACATCAATCAACTCACATTTTTTACCTCTTAAGGAGGGTACCACACAGGACATTTTCCTAAGTGAGTGGAGGGGAGGAGTAGGAAGGCCATTCTGCCTTCCATGGAGATTGCCCCACTTACACACACGAGGGTCCCACCAGAATCAACACAGCCAGACTGATCTCTTGAAATCTGCCAAACTAACAAGTGGGAACTGCATTTTGCTGTAATTCTGTGTGGTCTCTATTTTCCCTATGTAATTCAAGCTATCTGAATTCCCCTTTGTATCAGTGGCCTGTTCATAGTCTGGTTAGTATCTGGTGGTTGATGTAGGCTCTTTTCTTTCAGCCTTCATTCTTCTCCACTGTGAAATTTTAAAAGGAAATTTTCCAACTTTGCTTTCTAGTATGTTTATGGTTTTGTTTTGTTTTTTTTTCCTGAAGTCTAAACCTGATCCAGTTTAACTTGTTTGGATATAAGGAGAGATTAGTGGTGGTTCTGAAATTCCTAGTAAAATAAAACAGTCTCTCCCCCAAATCTAAGGCATCTACCCAGGATAGGGAACAGGTGCTGGGTCAGGCACAAGAAAAGGGATACCATTTTGGGATTTCTCTCAAGTCAGGCTGCTCTCTGAAGGAGGTAAATTCCAGAAAGTCTTGGGACTGTGAAAGCAGACCTCCCTTTTCCTGTCCACTCCTGCACCCATTTGCCATTGTCCCGTTGCTTCTTTAGACAAATAGATGTGATGTCTCTGCGTGCCCAGCACTGTGCTGGTGTGAAAGGGCAAAAGGTTCAGCATTAGCCTCAAGCAGGGCCAAATGCGGCCTCCCACCCCCATGTGCTGCCTCTGGGCTCCTGGTAAGCCTGGCCCTTTAGCAAACTGGCTGTGGTCTCCCTGTGGCAAGTGTCAGTCACCCTCTCTGAGCGTGCACCTTTCCCCGGCATTCAGGCTCTCTAGCCTTCATATATGTTCTGATTCGCAAGCATATGTGGCCTTCTCTCGCCTCCTGTTAAGATTTGAAAGAGGAATAGGAACGAACATTTATTCAGCATCTGCTTAGTGTCTGGTCCTTTCCTGGGGACTTGACAATCATCTCACTTTTTGCTAAACACATGCAGTCTGTCCGGGTGTTTGCTGAGGCCCCCTGCACCTGCTCTTCCCATAGACTACACTTCTGTGCACAGGACAAGCTGAAGGCCCTGTGTCCTATAACCAACAAGTCTAGGGTGATCACTGCAGCCACCAGGCTCTTTGTGGGCTACTTAGGAGGAAATGAGCTGGGACAGGTGAGCATTCACTGGAATTAGACGTTTCGCATTCAAAAGTGAGGACTACCAGCTGAAATTACATCACTTTATTCAACATATATCCTCATCTGTAAAGTGTTAAATATTAGCTTTCAAAGATTTTTTCCTATTGTTTTGCTTATTTTTAATTATTAGTAAAATTAAAAGCAAAGCTAGTACAGATGTAGAAGAGAAAAGGTAACAATTTCCCTTTAAAGCCCCCAGTCACATTCCACAGAAGGATATAGTGTCAGCAGTTGGATGTATGTTATCTACATTATCTCCACACATCAACAGGATGATAAGGGGGATGGCTCAGCTAGTAAAGAATCTGCCTGCAATGCGGGAGACCTGGGTTTGCTCACTGAGTTGGGAACAGCTACCCACTCCAGTAGTCTGGCCCGGAGAATTCCATGGACTGTATAGTCCATGGGATCACAAAGAGTCAGACACGATGAGCATGAGCAACTTTCACTTTCGCTTTGGGGAAAAGAGGGTTACACAGCAGGTCATACACACATACTACCCTGTATCTTTCTTGTTTGCTATAATAAAACAGCAAATACAGACCTCCAGGGGTTTTATATACAATGTTCCCTAGTTGAAACTGGCATGCTATTTTGTAGTATTGCTATACTATATTGTTATTTTTCTATTGATTAATATTGAGGTAACATCAAGCAGTCAGAGTAAAATCAAGTAGTCCAAAAAGATTTTTAGTGCCTAAATAATATAATCATAAAACTGATTTAGTAGTGCTATGCATATTAATGTGTATATCTGTACACAATGGGAAACAGCATTCCCTTCAGACTGTCCCTGTGTTTATGGGAGGAGCAGGCACGGGGGCGTGTATGTGTGCTGTGTGCTCAGTCGTGTCTGACTCTGCGTGACCCCATGGACTATAGCCCACAAAGCTTCACTGCCCATGAAATTCTCCAGGCAATAATATTGGTGTGGGTTGCCATTTCCTCCTCCAGTGGAGTCTCCCAACCTCCTCCACTGGCAGGTGGATTCTTTACCACTGTGCCACCTGGGAAGCCCCCAAGTGCAGGGAGCCTCAGCAAACACCCAGACAGCCTGCACGCTTTGATGCTCAAGGACGCAAGAATGAGTCAGGCATGAAGTGGATGCTGGATAAATGTTCATTCATATTCTTCTTTCTATGTCAGACCTCACAGGAGGAATGAAAACTCACACCCTTGTGCATCAGAACATGTGTTAATACCAATACAAGCGAGTGGCAGATACATATACATGGGAAGGAAAGGGGAGAAAAGCTCTGAAAATTTTGCTCTCTCTAGCTGAAGCCCTGGGCAACCATGGGCAGAAACTGAACTTAGAGCTAAATGTGAGGCTCCATCTAGTGGTTGCTCCGGGGAGAGCAGGCTGTAATTGCAAGAGAAATTGGCAAGGAATCCAGGGGTGTTCCCATTTCTTCATTCCACAGTGCTCTTAAGTAGCAAGAGTTCTTTTATTCCAAAACTACCACTGTTAAATTTTCTTCCAGGTTTTATTCTGGAACCATATATTTAACATGGCTATGATCGTGTCATCTGTGTTATTGTTCAGTTGCTCAGTCATGCCTGACTCTGCAACCCCATTGACTGCAGCACGCCAGGCTTCTCTGTCCTTCACCATCTCCTGGGGCTTGCTCAAACTCATGTCCATCAAGTCGATGATGCCATCCAACCATCTCAAACCTCCATCACCCCCTTCTCCTGCCCTCAATGTTTCCCAGAATCAGGTTCTTTTCCAGTGAGTCGGCTCTTCACATCAGGTGGCCAAAGTATTGGAGCTTCAGCTTCAATATCAGTCCTTCCAATGAGTATTCATGACTGATTTCCTTTAGGATTGACTGGTTGGATCTCCTTGCAGTCCACGGGACTCTCAACAGTCTTCTCCAACACCACAGTTTGAAAGCATCAATTCTTCAGTGCTCAGCCTTCTTTATGGTCCAACTCTCACATCCATACATGACTACTGGAAAAACCATAGCTTTGACTAGATGGACATTTGTCAGCAAAGTAATGCCTCTGCTTCTTAATACACTGTCTAGATTTGTCATAACTTTTCTTCCATGTAATCTATAGAGGCTTTACCTTCCTGTGATTTCACATCCTGCAGTTTGTTCCTTTAGAGCTCTTTTAATGTGAGATATGCAGCATCATACAGAAAAGCCTAGTGCATAAATGTGCAGACAATATATTGCTGTGAATCAAACACTGAGTAACCTGCACTTGAGTCAGAACACTACAGCCCTTCCTGGTCCAAGAGTCCTTCCTCCCAGCTGGCCATAGGCTCTGTGCCAACTTCTGTGGTATTCACTTCCTTGTCTCATTACAGTTTTACTGCTTACCTTTGTGCCTCCAAACAATGTAGCTTATTTTTGCCTATTTTTGAACTTTATGTGCATACAACCTTATGCGTTCTTTTATTCCTTATCCATTTGGTTTACTCTAATTTTGTTAAGACTCATCCTTGTGCTGTGCATCGAAAGTTCTTTCATTTTCATCATTATGTACAGTGACTTTGAATCAGCATTCCACAGCGTATGTATCAGTCAGCTGTTGCTTCCAGGAAGCTTTGTGCCCAGGTGCCTACTGCATGAGCATATGCCCTTCTGTTGGATGTGCCTCCTAGGAGTGAAATGGCTTGGTCATTGCGGCTGCTTATCTTCAGCTTTACTAGCTTTACTAGATACTGCCAGATATCATTCCAAAGTGATTGTGCCAATTTACACTCACTCCATCAGAGTTTCCTTTTCCCCATAGTCTCATTAGCCTTTACTTGATATTGTTAACCAATTTGAACCATTCTGCTAGGCAGGTAGAGGTAATCTGCATTTCCCCAATGTCTGAAGAGAGCTTCCCAGGTGACACAAATGGTAAAGAATCCATCTGCCAATGCAAGAGACGCAAGAGATGCAGGTTCCATGCCTGGGTCAGGAAGATCCCCTGGAGAAGGAAATGGAAAACCACTCAGTATTCTTCCTGGGAAATCTCATGGACAGAAGAGCCTGGAGGGCTACAGTCCATGGGGTTGCAAAGAGTCAGACACAACTGAGCGCTGCACTGGCTACTGTCTAAAGATACTCAGTGCAGTTCAGTCACTCAGTTGTGTCCAATGCTGCAACCCCATGGACTGCAGCATGCTAGGCTTCCCTGTCCATCACCAACTTCTGGGGCTTGCTCAGATTTGTGTCCATTGAGTCAGTGATGCCATCCAACCATCTCATCCTCTGTTGTCCCCTTCTCTTCCTTCTTTCAATCCCTCCCAGCATCAGGGTCTTTTCCAATGAGTCAGCTCTTCGCATGAGGTGGCCAAAGTATTGGAGTTTCAGCTTCAACATCAGTCCTTCCAGTGAACATCCAGGGCTGATTTTTAGGATGGACTGGTTGGATCTCCTTGCAGTCGAAGGGACTCTCAAGAGTCTTCTCCAACACCACAGTTCAAAAGCATCAATTCTTTGGTGTTCAGCTTTCTTTATGATTCAACTCTCACATCCATACATGACTACTGGGAAAACCGTAGCTTTGACTACACAGACCTTTGTCAGAAAAGTAATGTCTCTGCTTTGTAATATGCTGTCTAGGTTTGTATTAGCTTTTCTTCCAAGAAGCTAGCATCTTTTAATTTCATGGCTGCAGTCACCATCTGCAGTGATTTTGGAGCCCCCCAAAATAAAGTCTGTCACTGTTTCCATTGTTTCCCCAACTATAAGCTTTGAAGTGATGGGACCAGATGCCATGATCTTAGTTTTTTTGAATGTTGAGTTTTAAGCCAGTTTTTTCACTCTCCTCTTTCACCTTCATCAAGAGGCTCTTTAGTTCCTCCTTGCTCTCTGACTCAACCCCATAAGGGTAGAGTCATCTGCGTATCTGAGGTTATTGATATTTCTCCCAGCAATCTTGGTTTAGGCTTGATTTCATCCAGCCCAGCATTTCTCATGATGTACTCTTCATATAAGTTAAACAAGCAGGGTAACAATATACAGCCTTGATGTACTCCTTTCCCAATTTGGAATCAGTTCATTGTTCCATGTCCGGTGCTAACTGTTGCTTCTTGACCTGCATACAGATTTCTCAGGAGGCAGGTAAGGTGTTCTGGTAGTTCCATGTCTTTAAGAATCTTCCAGTTTGTTGTGATCCACACAGTCAAAGGCTTTAGCATAGTCATTGAAGCAAAAGTAAATGTTTTCTTGGAATTCTCTTGGTTTTACTATGATTCAGTGGGTGTTGGCAATTTGATCTCTGGTTCTTCTGCCTTTTCTAAATCTGGCTTGAACATCTGGAAGTTCTTGGTTAACATACTGTTGAACCCACACTTGGAGAATTTTGAGCATTACTTTGCTATCATGTGAGATGAGTGCAATTGTGCACTAGTTTGAACATTCTTTGGCATTGTCTTTCTTTGGGATTGGAATGAAAACTGACCTTTTCCAGTCCTGTGGACACTGCTGAGTTTTCCAGATTTGCTGGCATATTGAGTTAATAGCATCACCTTTTAGGATTTGAAATAGCTCAGCTGGAATTCCATCACCTCCACTGGCTTTGTTCATACTGATGCTTCCTAAGGCTCATTTGACTTCACACTCCAGGATGTCTGGCTCTACGTGAGTGACACACCATCGTGGTTGTCTGGGTCATTAAGATATTTTTTGGATAGTTCTTCTGTGTATTCTTGCCACCTCTTCTTAATATCTTCTGCTTCTGTTAGGTCCATACTGTTTCTGTCCTTTATCGAGCCCATCTTTGCATGAAGTGTTCCCTTGGTATCTCTAATTTTCATGAAGAGATCTCTAGTCTTTCCTGTTTTATTGTTTTCCTTTTTCTTTGCATTGATCACTTAAGAAGGTCTTCTTATCTCTCCTTGCTATTCTTTGGAACTCTGAATTCAGATGGATATGTCTTTCCTTTTCTCCTTTGCCTTTCATTTATCTTCTTTTCTCAGCCCTTTGTAAGGCCTCCTCAGACAACCATTTTGCTTTTTCGTATTTCTTTTTCTTGGGGATAGTTTTTATCACCACCTCCTGTACAGTGTCACAAATCTCCGTCCATAGTTCTTCATACACTCTGTCTACCAGAGTTAATCACTTGAATCTATTTGTTACTTCCACTGTATAATCGTATGGGACTTGATTTAGATCATACCTGAAGGGTCTAGTGGTTTTCCCTACTTTCTTCAATTTAAGTCTGAATTTTGCAATAAGGAGTTGATGATCTGAGTCACAGTCAGCTCCCAGTCTTGTTTTTGCTGACTGTATAAAGCTTCTGTACACCCTTTTAATGCTTTTTGACAATTTGGATATTCTCTTTGGGGATGTGTCTGACCTAATACCTTGTCCATTTGTCAATGAAGTTGTCTTTTACCTATTGATTGTACATATTCTGGATACAATCGCTTTATTGGTTAAATGTGCCATCAATATGATTTCCCACTCCATGGTTTGTCTGTTTCCTTCTTTGGTGATATCTTTTAACGAACAGAAATTCTAAATTTCATTATCTTCAAGAATATCCATCTATTCTTTACCCCCAGGTCATGACTCAGTTTAGTTCAGTTCAGTCGCTCAGTCGTGTCCAACTCTTTGCGACCCCATGAATCGCAGCATGCCAGGCCTCCCTGTCCATCACCAACTCCCGGAGTTCACTCAAACCCATGTCCATCGAGTCAGTGATGCTATCCAGCCATCTCATCGTCTGTCGTCCCCTTCTCCCCCTGCTCCCAATCCCTCCCAGCGTCAAAGTCTTTTCCAGTGAGTCAACTCTTCACACGAGGTGGCCAAAGTACTGGAGTTTCAGCTTTAGCATCATTCCTTCCAAAGAAATACCAGGACTGATCTCCTTTAGAATGGACTGGTTGGCTCTCCTTGCAGTCCAAGGGACTCTCAAGAGTCTTCTCCAACACCACAGTTCAAAAGCATCAATTCTTCAGCACTCAGCTTTCTTCACAGTCCAACTCTCACATCCATATGTGACTACTGGAAAAACCATAGCCTTGACTAGACGGAACTTTGTTGGCAAAGTAATGTCTTTGCTTTTCAATATGCTATCTAGGTTGGTCATAACTTTCCTTCAAGGAGTAAGCGTCTTTTAATTTAATGGCTGCTGTCACCATCTGCAGTGATTTTGGAGCCCAAAAAATAAAGTCTGACACTGTTTCCACTGTTTCCCCATCCATTTCCCACGAAGTGATGGGACCAGATGCCATGATCTTCATTTTCTGAATGTTGAGCTTTAAGTCAACTTTTTCACTCTCCACTTTCACTTTCATCAAGAGGCTTTTTAGCTCCTCTTCACTTTCTGCCATAAGGGTGGCGTCATCTGCATATCTGAGGTTATTGATATTTCTCCCGGCAATCTTGATTCCAGCTTGTGTTTCTTCCAGTCCAGCGTTTCTCATGATGTACTCTGCATATAAGTTAAATAAGCAGAGTGACAATATACAGCCTTGACGTACTCCTTTTCCTATTTAGAACCAGTCTGTTGTTCCATGTCCAGTCCTAACTGTTGCTTCCTGACCTGCATACAGATTTCTCAAGAGGCAGGTCAGGTGGTCTGCTATTCCCATCTCTTTCAGAATTTTCCACAGATTATTGTGATCCACACAGTCAAAGGCTTTGGCATAGTCAATAAGGCAAAAATAGATTTCTCTAAATTACCTTTTTAAAACTTTCATGGACTTACTGTTTACATGTAGGTCTCTGAGATGTCTACAGCTGACTTTTGTGTTCCACTGGCTTCTGTCCATCCTTGTGCCAGTTCAAGGTCTTTATTGCTGTAGATGTATATCCTGTTGCTGTCCAGGTGACCACATCCTCTCACCATATTCTTTTTCAATTCGATAAATATTTACTGAACACCAGCTGTGGACCAGGCAATACCTTAGGCACTATGGATATAGTATTGAAGAGCATATAAAAAGATCTGTGTCCTCAAGGGAGGGGCAGGAGGTGAGAGTGAGTAAGTAATTGAGCGAATAAGATTATTTCTGATATTGAAAAGACTATTAACATTGAAATGTAATTAAGAAATCGAAAAAGCTAATGGGATAGGGCTCCCTTGGCTTAGAAGTCTGAAGTCTAACAGAACCTTTCAGGTGGCCCTCTCAGGTCCAGTCCAACTTCTCAGTGATGAGGAAGAATTTCCTTAACTATAGACAGCCATGTAATTTAGCCCTCCACAGTGTCACCTTATACCTGGGATATTCTAGCATATTTGTGTGTATGATGGAGAACAAGAGGAGGCAATCCTTGGGAGTAAAAAGGCGCTGTTTGCATGTAGAGATTTTTAATTTCAGGTAGAGGGACAGAGAAATTAGGATTCCAGGGAAAGCAAATTTTAGCATCTTACTTATAATATTATTTGTACATAGATGGGTTTGTGCTTCTGGCTAAGGGGGCTTGGAAGGAGACCAAGATCAAGAGGAAGCAAGAAAAGAAATGACTGTGGGAGCATCAGCTTAATGAATGCTGAGTGGTTTACCCGACCTTCTCCCGTCCTCTTCCCTGACTTCGGAAGTGCTGTTTCTACTTAGAGATTTTAAGTGAGGGTGGGGAAGTACAATGTGAACATTTTCTAACCTTGAAAAATCTTTTGTATTCTAAAAAATATAAGGAGAAGCACAGGCCCTAAAATAGCTAAAATAGTTTTGTAAAAGTAATAAAGTGAGAGGAATCCATCTACCCAATATTACTTAGGACTACTTAATCAATTGTGGTATTAGGGTAGGGATAGACATATAGATCACAAGAAAAGAGTAGAGAACCCCAAAACAGATGCATACACATACACTCAACAGATGCATACACATACACTCAACCCCTCAACAGATGCATACACATACACTCCGATGCAAAAACAATTTAGTGGAAGAACAGTAGTCTTTTCAACAAACAAGGCTAAGATATTTGGACATCCATAGGGAAAAAAACTAAACCTAAACCTCACACTTTATTCAAAAACAATTCAAAATTAATTAATCACACATTTAAATGTAAAACATAACACTATAAGATTTTTAGGAGGAAATCTTTGAGATCTAGAAGATAATAAAGAGTTCTTAGTCACAATACCAAAGTTCCATCCATAATGGAAAAAAATAATAAATTGGACTTCATCAAAATCAAAATCTTTTGCTGTACAAAGAAACACTCTGGTAGGAAGATGAAAAGCTAAACCACACATTGGGGAGATTTTATTTGCAAGCCACGTATTAAATTGAAGAAAGTAGGGAAAACCACTAGACCATTCAGGTATGACCTAAATCAAATCCCTTATGATTATACAGTGAAAGTGAGAAATAGATTTAAGGGACTAGATCTGATAGATAGAGTGCCTGATGAACTATGGACTGAGGTTCGTGACATTGTATAGGAGACAGGGATCAAGACCATCCCCATAGAAAAGAAATGCAAAAAAGCAAAATGGCTGCAGAGTACATCATGAGAAATGCTGGGCTGGAAGAAGCACAAGTTGGAATCAAGATTGCTGGGAGAAGGATCAATAATCTCAGATATGCAGATGACACCACCCTTAAGGCAGAAAGTGAAGAGGAACTAAAAAGCCTCTTGATGAAAGTGAAAGTGGAAAGTGAAAAAGTTGACTTAAAGCTCAACATTCAGAAAAAAGAAGATCATGGCATCTGGTCCCATCACTTTATGGGAAATAGATGGGGAAACATTGGAAACAGTGTCAGACTTCATTTGTTTGGGCTCCAAATCACTGCAGATGGTGATTGCAGCCATGAAATCAAAAGACACTTACTCCTTGGAAGAAAAATTACGACCAACCTTGATAGCATATTGAAAAGCAGAGACATTACTTTGTCAACAAAGGTCTGTCTAGTCAAGGCTATGCTTTTTCCAGTAGTCATATATGGATGTGAGAGTTGGACTGTGAAGAAAGCTGAGCACTGAAGAATTGATGCTTTTGAACTGTGATGTTGGAGAAGATTCTTGAGAGTCCCTTGGACTGCAAGGAGATTGAACCATTCTAAAGGAGATCAACCCTGGGATTTCTTTGGAAGGAATGATGCTGAAGTTAAAACTCCAGTACTTTGACCACCTCATGTGAAGAGTTGACTCATTGGAAAAGACTCTGATGCTGGGGGAAATTGGGAGCAGGAGGAGAAGGGGACAACAGAGGATGAGATGGCTGGATGGCATCACTGACTTGATGGATGTGAGTCTGAGTGAACTCTGGGAGTTGGTGATGGACAGGGAGGCCTGGCGTGCTGCGATTCATGGGGTCGCAGAGTCGGACACGACTGAGCGACTGAACTGAACTGAACTATCCAACAAAAGAGTAGTTCTAGAATATAAAATCTCAAAATTCAACAGTAAACATACAAACAATCCAACTAGAAAATGAACAAAAGACATTTAACCAGACAGTATATACAGATGGCAGATGTGCACATGAAAAGACCATTAACCAAAAAAGAAATGCAAATTAAAAACACAATCAGAATGATTAAAATAAAAATATATGAGAACTCCAAATACCAGTAAGGATGTGAAGAAACTGAGTATCTTGCACATTTCTGGTAGCAATGTGAAACAGTACAGTTACTTTGGAAAGAGCTGGCAGTTTCTTATAAATTGAACCTGGGTTTATTGTATGACCCAGCAATTTCACTTGTGTCTTTATCTCAGGAAAATGAAACTTAGTTTATACATAAACTTAATACATAAGTGTTCATAGTAGCCCTAAGCTGGAAACAACCAAGATATCTTTCTATGGGTAGATGGTTAACAAAGTGTGGTACATCCATACCATGGAATAGTATTATAATATTATACAGCCATAGTAGTATTATAGCACAGTAGTAATATTCCACAGTATGAATAATAGTGAATACAACTTCAGTGGTTCTCCAGAGAATTATTGTGAGTGGGAAAAAACCAATACCAAAAAGTTATATACTATAGAAATCCATCCATAAAACATTCTTAAAATGAAAAAATATAGCAATGAAGAATATATTAGTCATTACCAGAGGTGTGAGGGGAGAAGTTGGGTGAGGTTATAAAAGGGCAACCCAAAGATTCTGAAGTGATGATACTGTTCTGTATCTGGATGTGGTGGTAGGTAGTTGAATCTACATATGTGATAAAACCACGTAGAACTGAATATATAATACCATGTACACGCATATGCACACAAGCGCACATACAAATGATTGGAGAGAAAAAGAATCTCAGTGAGGTCTTGGTTGTCTCAGTGTCTCTTCCTGGTGGTGATACTGTACTGTACCATTGTGAGAGTCTGCGTACAGAGGGCACTGGACTGCTCTGTAGTATTCCTTACATCTGCATGGATATCTGCAATTATTATATGAAAATTAAAAGTTTAATTAGAGGAAATCATTTATATCATTAGTTTAATGACTACATGGTATTCATTTGTATGTATGCATCCAATTCTTAATCAGTTTTCTACTGTTGTGAACAGTTAGGTTGTTCACAACGTTTTAAATATGACACAGTGAACATCCTTGTAAATAAGCTTTCAGTTCAGTTCAGTAGCTCAGTCGTGTCCGACTGTTTGTGACCCCGTGGACTGCAGTATGCCAGGCTTCCCTGTCCATCACCAACTCATGGAGCTTACTCAAACTCATGTCCGTTGAGTCAGTGATGCCATCCAATCATCTCATCCTCTGTCATCCCCTTCTCCTCCCGCCTTCAATCGTTGCCAGCATCAGGATCTTTCCAAATGAGTCAGTTCTTCATATCAGGTGGCCAAAGTATTGGGGTTTCAGCTTTAGCATAAGCTTTAGAAAATGCTTTATTCTCCCTGTTTTTTAGGGTGGGTTTTTTTTCCTTTTACTTTAAGAAAAGTTATCAAAATTATGCATGCACATAGTTATAAAATAAAATGGTACTAACATTGTGCTTCTCATAGTTTAAGGTTCATCTAGATTGCCTGAGCTCTGCTGGGATACATGTTCTGACTAGATATGCAGGTGGGACCTAAGGATGCAGTGCTCACCAGCTCCCATGTGACAGGACACTGCCGATCCCCTCACCCCAGCCTGACTCGAGAGTAGTGAGAAGTTAGAAGACTGCCTCTGCAAACAAGACAGCCGTCTGCTTGTCCCTCCCTCACCCAGAGACAATCAAGTTAGATTTTAATAATAATGTTAAACTGCTATTTTGATTTATTATTTTAAATGATATCTATTAACCTCCAGTTGTGGTCATCATGAAGAATCAGCGTCTCAAATTTTTGTCTTCTCTCTATTCCTATTCAACTAATACCATCTTTCCCAGTATATGGCTAAATCAGTAACAAGTGTTTATATGACCAAGGACATGAAAATATTATTCAATGTAGAGCCAAGTAGTGGATTATAGTGACATTTCTTTTTCCTGGAGTTAATAATGATTGCATTTTTTGCATGTGTGATTTTCTATGTCTGTCCTGCAATTTAACTCTCCATCAGGTCATCTACAAACCATTTTCTAAGTGTTCAAACATGTCAGTATTCTATCAAGTCTCTCCTTTCTCCTAGGGGCCTTCCTCTTGGAAACCTCTGACCTCCTGCTATAATTCAGATGACTTGTTCTCCAGGAATTCTGCATAATTTTCCTCTCTGACTTCCTGTTTCTTGACTCCTACATCTACCTTTACTTCTTTATTATGCTCAAAAATGTCTTCCTTAAGAAAAAGTATGTAGGAGGTATAGAGTTTTTTGAGTGTCTGAAGAAAAAACTCCTTTTTTAACTTTCATACTTGATGGATGCTGAGGCTTTATATAGAATTCTGGGTTGAAATTACCCTTCAAAAACTTCCCTGGAAGTCCAGTGGTTAAGAGCTTCCAATGCAGAGGCTGTGGGTTCAGTCCCTGGTTGAGGAACTAAGATCCCACATGCCATGTGGCAAGCCAAAAGATAAAATGAAAAGGGAGTAAGAACTAAATTTTTTTTTTTTAAGTAAAAAAAGCTTGCAGATTCTTCACTGTGCTCTACCATTGAATGTTGCTGGTGAGAAGGACCATGGCATTTGTGTATGGCTTGGGTTTTTATTTTTAATTTAGAAGTTTTTAAGGGTTTTTCTTTTATCGCTGTTCTGAAATATCTTAGTGATAATCCTGGATGTGAGTTTCTTTTTATCCACTGAACTCAACATTCATTGTACCCTTCAGTCTAGACACTCAACCTTTACTATTGGGAAAAAAGATGTGTATTATTTACTTGATAATTTCCTTCTCTCCTTTTCCCCTGGAACTCCTGTTAGAGGTTGTAACTTCATGATAGGGCTCTAATAGTCTTCATATTTCTACATTCTCTCTTCATCTTTGTTTTATTAATTTTTTGGAGAGATTTTCCTTGTTTAATGCCAGCACTCCTATTGAACTTTTTCATTGTTCTCTAATTTTATTTTGTGGTTAAAAAAAGCTTTTGGATCATATTAATTATACATGCTCCTTATAAAGAATTGCAACAATACGTAAAAATATAGAGAACATAAAATATTCCCTGTAGGTTAATAGCTAGAATATACAAACAGCTCATACAGCTTAAAATCAGAGAAACAAACAACCCAATCAAAAAATGGGCAGAAGACCTAAATAGACATTCTTCCCAAGAAGACATACAGATAGCCAACAGATCCATGAAAAATGCTCAACATCACTAATTATTAGAGAAATGCAGATCAAAATCACAGTGAGGTATCACTTCACACCAGTCAGAATGGTCATCATCAATAATAAAGGTTGGAGAGGTGTGGTAAAAAGGGAAGCCCTGTATACTATTGGTGGTGATGTAAATTGGTATAGCCACTGTGAAGAACAGTAAGGAGATTCCTTTAAAAAAAAAAAATAGAGCTGCTATACAATATAGCAACCCTACTCTTGGGCACATATCAGGAGAAAACTCTAATTTGAAAAGATACATGAACCCCAGTGTTCATAGCAGCACTATTTATAACAGCCAAGACATGAAGACAACCCAAGGGCCCATCAACAGATGATTGTTTTAAAAAGATATGGTACAGATATACAGCGGAGTATTACTCAGCCATAAGAAATGAAATATTGCCATTTGATGGATGGACATGAATGGACCTCGAGAATATCATACTAACTGAGGTAAGTCAGAGAAAGGAAAGTACTATATGGTCACTTATATGTATAATCTCAAAATGATACAAATGAATATGTATAAAACAGACATGGAAAACAGATTTATGATTACCAAAGTGGAAAGGGATTTGGGGAAGGATAAATTAGGAGCTTGGGATTAACAGATACGAACTACTGTACATAAAATAAACAACAAAGATTTACTCCGTAGCACAGAGAACTATATTCAATATCTTGTAATAACCTATAATACAAATAACCTGAGTATATACATATAAAAAGTATATATATATATAACTGAATCACTTTGCTGTGCTCCTGAAATTAACACAATATTGTAAACCAACTATACTTCAATAATTTTTTAAATTTATTAATTTTTTGTTGAAGGATAATTGCTTTATAGAGTTTTGCTGTTTTCTGTCAAACCTCAACATGAATCAGCCATAGGTATACATATATCTCCTCCCTTTTGAAACTCTTTCCCAACTTTCTCCCATCTCTCTCCCATCTCTCTCCCCATCCCACCCCTCTAGGTTGATACAGAGCCCTGTTTGGGTTTTCTGAGCCATACATACAGCAAATTCCCGTTGGCTATCTATTTTATGTATGGTAATGTAAGTTTCCATGTTACTCTTTCCATACATCTCACCCTCTCCTCCCCTCTCCCCATGTCCATAAATCTGTTCTCTATGTCTGTTTCTCCATTGCTGCCCTGTAAATAAATTCATCAGTACCATTTTTCTAGATTCCGTATATATGTGATAGAAAATGGTATTTCTTTTTCTCTTTCTGATTCACTTCAGTCTGTATAATAGGTTATGGGTTAATCCATCTCATCAGAACTGACTCAAATGCATTCCTTTTTATGGCTCAGTAATATTCCATTGTGTATATGTACCACAACTTCTTTATCCATTCATCTGCCAGTGGACATCTAGGCTGCTTTCCTGTTCTAGCTATTGTAAGTAGTGCTACAATGAACATTGGGATACATGTGTCTCTTTCAAGTTTGGTTTCCTCAGGGTATATGCCTAGGAGTGGAATTGCTGGGTCATATGGTCATTTTATTCCTAGTTTTTTAAGGAATATCTATACCGTCTTCTGTAGTGGCCCTATCAATTTGCATTTCCACCAACAGTGCAAGAGTGTGCCCTTTTCTCCACACCCTTTACAGCATTTACTGTTTGTAGACTTTTTGATGATGGCCATTCTGACCAGTGTGAGGTGATATGTCATTGTAGTTTTGATTTGCATTTCTCTAATAATGAGTGATGTTGATCTTTTCATGTGTTTGTTATCCATCTGTATGTCTTCTTTGGAGAAATGTCTATTTAGGTCTTTTTCCCACTTTTTTTTTTCTTTGTTTATTGGAATTTTTTTAATAAATTTTATTTTTACTTTAATTTACTTTACAATATTGTATTGGTTTTGCCATACATTGACATGAATCCACCACGGGTGTATACGAGCTCCCAATCTTGAACCCCCCTCCCACCTCCCACCCCATATCCTCTCTCTGGATCATCCCCGTGCACCAGCCCCAAGCATCCTGTATCCTGTATCAAACATAGACTGGCGCTTCATTTCTTACATAATAGTATACATGTTTCAATGCCATTCTCCCACGTCATCCCACCCTCTCCCTCTCCCTCAGAGTCCAGAAGTCCATTCTGTACATCTGTGTCTCTTTTGCTGTCTTGCATACAGGGTTATCATTACCATCTTTCTAAATTCCATATATATGTGTCAGTATATTGTGTTGGTGTTTTTCTTTCTGGCTTACTTCACTCTGTATAATCGGCTCCAGTTTCATCCACCTCATTAGAACTGATTCAAATGTATTCTTTTTAGTGGCTGAGTAATACTCCATTGTGTATATGTACCACTGCTTTCTTATCCATTCATCTGCTGATGGACATCTAGGTTGCTTCTATGTCCTGCATTATAAACAGTGCTGCCATGAACATTGGGGTACACGTGTCTCTTTCAATTCTGGTTTCCTTGGTGTGTATACCCAGCAGTGGGATTGCTGGTTTTCTTTTTTTGTGTTGTCTTTGTCTGGTTTTGGTATCAGGGTGATGGTGGCCTCGTAGAATGAATTTGGAAGTGTTCCGTCCTCTGCAATTTTTTGAAAGAGTTTTAGAAGGATAGCATTAGCTCTTCTCTAAGTGTTTGATAGGATTCTCCTGCCATCTGGTTTTGGGCTTTTGTTTTTTGGGGAGATTTTTTATCACAGCTTCAAAATCAATGCTTGTAATTGGGTTTTTCATAATTTCTATTTCTTCCTGGTTCAGTCTTGGAAGATTGAACTTTTCTAAGAATCTGTCCATTTCTTCCAGGTTATCTATTTTATTGCCATTTAGTTGTTCATAATAGTCTCTTATAGTCTTTTGTATTTCTGCGTTGTCTTTTGTAACCTCTCCTTTTCCATTTCTAATTCTGTTGATTTGATTCTTCTCTCTTTTTTTCTTGATGAGTCTGAAAGGCTAAGGGTTTGTCAATTTTATCTTCTCAAAGAAGCAGCTTTAGTTTTATTAATCTTTACGATTGCTTCTGTCATTTCTTTTTCATTTTTTTCTCCTCAGATCTTTATGATTTCTTTCCTTCTTCTTATTTTGAGGTTTTTTTCCTTCTTCATTTTCCAGTTGCTTTAGGTGTAAGGTGAGGTTGTCTATTCGATGCTTTCTTGTTTCTTGGGGTAGGATTGTATTGCTATAGACTTCCCTCTTGGAGAAGGCAATGGCACCCCACTCCGGTACTCTTGCCTGGAGAATTCCATGGACGGAGGAGCCTGGTAGGCTGCAGTCTATGGGGTTGCTGAGTCAGACATGACTGAGCGACTTCACTTTCACTTTTCATTTCCATGCATTGGAGAAGGAAATGGCAACCCACTCCAGTGTTCTTGCCTGGAGAATCCCAGGGACAGCAGAGTCTGGTGGGCTGCCATCTATGGGGTCACACAGTCGGACACGACTGAAGCGACTTAGCAGCAGCAGCAGCAACAGCAGCAGCAGACTTCCCTCTTAGACCTGCTTTTGCTGCATCCCACAGGTTTTGAGTTGTCATGTTTTCATTGTCATTTGTTTCTAGAAAATTTTTTTTATTTCCCTTTTTCTTCAGTAACCTGTGGTTATTTAGAAACATGTTGTTTAATCTCCATGTGTTTGTGTTTCTTACAGTTTTTTTCTTATAATTGATATCTAGTCTCTTAGCATTGTGGTCAGAGAAGAAGCTTGATATAATTTCAATTTTCTTAAATTTACTGAGGTTTGATTTGTGACCCAAGATGTGGTCTATCCTGGAGAATGTTCCATGTGCACTTGAGAAGAAGGTCTGTTTTTCTGCATTTGGATGGAATGTCATGAAGATATCAATAAGCTCCATCTTGTCTAGTGTATTGTTTAAGACTTGTGTTTCCTTATTAATTTTCTGTTTTGATGATCTCTCCATTGGTGTGAGTGAGGTGTTAAAGTCTCCTACTATTATTGTGTTACTGTCAGTTTCTCCTTTTATGTCTGTGTTTGTCTTAAATATTGGGTACGTAAGTATTTGCAATTGTTATATCTTTTCCTCTTGGATTGATCCCTTGCTCATTATGTAGTGTCCTTCTTTATCTCTTGTAGTCTTCTTTATTTTAAGGTCTGTTTTGTCTGTTATGAGGATTGCTACTCCAGCTTTCTTTTGCTTCCCATTTGTATGGAATATATTTTCCCATCCTCTCACTTTCAGTCTATATGTGTCTTTAGGTCTGAAGTGGGTTTCTTGTAGACAGCATATATATAGGTCTTGTTTTTGTATCCATCCAGACAGTCTGTGTCTTTTGGTTGGAGCATTTAGTCCATTTACATTTAAAGTAATTATTGATAGATATGTTCCTATTGCCAGTTTCTAATTGTTTGGGGTTGATTTTGTAGATCTTTTTTCTTCTGTTATATTTCTTGACTGTATAAGTCCCTTTAACATTTGTTGTAAAGCTGGTTTGGTGGTATTGAATTATCTTAACTTTTGCTTATCTGAGAAGCTTTTTATCTCTCCATCAATTTTGAATGAGATCCATGCTTAGTACAGTAATCTTGGTTGTAGATTTTTCCCTTTCAGTACTTTAAATATATCCTGCCATTCCCTTCTGGCCTGCAGAGTTTCTGCAGAAAGATCAGCTGTTAAGTGTATGGGGTTTCCCTTGTATGGTACTTGTTGCTTCTCCCTGGCTGCTTTTGATATTCTTTCTTTGTGTTTAGTCTTTGTTAGTTTGATTAATATGTGTCTTGGTGTGTTTCTCCTTGGGTTTATCCTGTATGGGACTCTTTGTTCCTCTTGGACTTGATTGGCTATTTCCTTTTTCATGCTGGGGAAATTTTCAACTATAATCTCTTCAAAAAATTTCTCATATACTTTCTTCTTCTCTTCTTCTTCTGGGACCCCTATAATTCAAATGTTGATGCGTTTGATAAGGTCCCAGAGGTCTCTGAGATGGTTCTCAGCTCTTTTCATTCTTTTTACTTTATTCTGCTCTTCAAAAGTTATTTCCATCATTTTATCTTCCAGCTCACTGATTCGTTCTTCTGCTTCAGATATTCTGCTATTGATTCCTTCTAGAGTATTTTTAATTTCAGTAATTGTGTTGTTTGTCTCTGTATGCTTATTCTTTCATTCTTCTATGTGTCTGTTAATTCATTCTTGCATTTTTTCCGTTTTGTTTCAAGGTTTTTGATCATCTTTACTATCATTATTCTGAATTCTTTTTCAGGTAATTTTCCTGTTTCCTTTTGATTTATTTGGACTTCTGTGTTTCTAGTTTGTTCTTTCATTTGTGCAGTATTTCTCTGCCTTTTCTTTTCTTTTTTTTTAAGTTAAGTGTTTGAGGTCTCCTTTTCCCAGGCTTCAGGGAAAGTTGAATTCTTTCATTGAAGAAGGTTGAATTCTTTCTTCCTTTTGGTTTCTGCCTTCCTAAGGTTGGTCCAGTGGTTTGTGTGAGCTTCGCATACAGTGAGATTTGTGCTGAGTTTTTGTTTGTTTGTTTTTCCTCTAATGGGCAAGGCTGAGTGAGGTGGTACTCCTGTCTGATGATTGGGTTTGGATTTTTGTTTAGTTTGTTGTTTAGATGAGGTGTCCTGCACAGAGTGCCATTGGTGGTTGGGTGATGCCCGGTCTTGTATTCAAGTGGTTTCCTTTGTGTGAGTTCTCTATTTGATACTCCCTAGGGTTAGTTCTCTGTTAGTCTAGGGTCTTGGAGTCAGTGCTCCCACTCCAAAGGCTCAGGGTTTGATCTCTTGTTCATGCTCTAGGGACTGCAGCAAGGGATCAGACATGTCACAATGTGGGGCAGCTCTTAAAGATTCTTCTTGCTCTTGTTGCCCTCACTTCCTGAAGCAGACAGCTGCACTGGTGGCAGCGGCCGAGCCATCAAGAATGTACAGCTGTATTGTAAACACGCCAGAGGTCCAGTTCCCATCCTCATCCACCCCATGCAGTCCCTACCCCTTCCTCACTCCTCAATAATTCATACACTTTTCTGGTAGTCATCCTAACATTTTGGTGGCCATCATTTTGTTCTTCCTTTCATACAAACACACTCTAACAAAGCCACAAACACAATTAGATATAAACGGGATCTCATTTGTGTTGTGTTATCACAGATGCTCTCCCAGCTGTCCTCCCACCTCAGCATCACTGCACAGTGGCCTCCATTAACATGAGCCTACAAGCTAGTGAATTACATTCTATATTTTCTCCAAGGTATTATAATCACAAACAAATGGATACATGTGTGTACATGCATACACACCTATACAAACACCTTTTCTGTATCTTACGTTTACCACCTAATAACATTCACATTCATGGAAGTATCTCCACAGTACTTGCAATTCTAAGTAATAACTGCATAATATTCCATGGTATAATCTAACTTTCCCTGGTGGCTCAGACAGTAAGGCGTCTATCTGCAATGCTGGAGACCTGGGTTCGATCCCTGGGTCAGGAAGATTCCCTGGGGAAGGAAATGGCAACCCACTCCAGTATTCTTGCCTGGAAAATCCCATGGACAGAGGAGCCTGGTAGGCTACAGTCCATGGGGTTGCAAACAGTCAAACAAGACTGAGCAACTTTACTATTCCATGGTATAAGTGTATCAAAATTTGCTCATTTTACCTGTGGATAATGACACACTTTGTTTCCAATTACTGGCAATTACAAATACTGATTTAGAAAACCCTATTTTATGTATAACCATACAGATTGATACATTTTAGTAAACAGAAGCTTAGTAGTGGGATGGCTGATGATTATAAGAATTTTAATAGATTCCAGATTGCCTTCCAAAAAGGCTAAAATATTTTTGGTAGTTTTTTATATTTCTCCTAATCTCTATGAATAATGAGCATTATAATCTTATAATTCTTGGTTTTGGTTTGATATTGTTGTTGATGTTTTATATTCTTATTTTGATTCAGTTTTGTTAATACATTTAACTACAATTGCTTTTTCTTACTCCCTCTTGTTCTTTTTTAAACTTTCATTTTTAAATATTTATAGATCACAGGAAGCTGAAATTTAATACAGAGAGGCTCAGTGTTCCCTTTACCCAGTTCCCCCAAAATAATATGCTATATCACTATAGAACAACATTAAAGGCAGGAACTGACACTGAAAGAACATGTGTATATGTACCTCTGTACCATTTTATCACATGTGTAGATTCATGTGACAACTACCACCAGCCGTATATTATTCCACCAGCCTCAGACTGCACTCCTTTGCAGTCAAAACTTTCCTCCCTTTCCATAACCACTTTCAACCACTAATCTGATCTCCATTCTCTGATTTTGTCACTTCAAAAATATTACCATCTGAGATTTGCTTTTTTCACTCAGCATAAATCCTGTGATTTCTGTTGAGTTTTTACTGCTGATTATTATTCCATTGAATGACTTTACCATATTTTCCTTAATTAATTACCCGTTGAAGGACATTTGGGTCACTTCCAGCTTGAGTCTGTCACAAATAAAGCTCACATGAAGATTTTTGAAGAGGTTTTTTGGTGAGCAAAGGTTTTCATTCCTCTGGGATAAATGCCCCATCAGTGTGACTGCTGAGTTGCATGACATGCATATGTTTAGTTTTTTTTTTTTAAGTGTCAATTTTTTTCCAGCATGGCGTGCCATTTTACCATATGTGACAGGCCTGGTTTTCTGCATCCTTGCCCGCATTTGCAATGTTTAATGTTTTTTCGCTTGCCTGTGCTGATAAGCATGTAGTGATCTCGTGACTCTGACATAGCATTCCACGAGGGCTAGTGCTGTTGAGCTTTTTTCCTGTGCTTCACGTGCTTTTTTCACATAGCTCAGGCTGCTGCAACAAAACACCATAGGCTCCAGCTTAAAAAGTGATGGAAATTTATTTCTCACAGTCCTGGAGGCCAGGAAATCCAGGATTGAGGTGTTAGCAGATTCAGTGTCTGCTGAGAGCTCTCTTCCTAGGTGGCCCTTTTCACTGTAACAGCACTTCAGTGGGCACTAATCCCACTCAAGAGGGCTCTGTCCTCATGGCCGACTTACCTCCAAAGGCCCCATATGGCTTATATCATCACCTTAAGAGGTTAGGATTTCAACATATTAATTTGGGGGGACACAAATATTCAGTCTACAGTATTTGCCATACCTATGTATCTTCTTAGGTGAAATGTCTCTCCATATTTTTGCTCATTCTCTAACTGAACTGTTGATTTTTACAGTTGAGTTTTGAGAGTGCTTTTTATGAAATATATTAGAACATGTATAAGTTTAACCTGTACAGCATGTTGGTTTGATAGAATTATATATTATAGATTGCATTTTATATTGCAATATGATTACCACTGTTAACTAGCATCTCTATCACGTCACCTGATTTTCATTTCTTTTTATTGTGATAACATTTAAGATCTAATCCCTTAGCAACTTTGCAATTTATAATACAGTATTGCTGACTACAATCACTATGCTGTGTATTAGATCTCCAGGACTTGTTCATTTTCTAGTTGCAAGTTTATATCCTTACACAAAATCTCCAAAATTACCCTGCCCCTCACCCCCTGGTAACCACTATTCTACTCTCTGATTCTACAAATTCAGCTTTTCAGATTTCACATATGAATGATATTGTACAGTGTTTGTCTTTCTCTGTTTCATTTATCTCAACATATTGCACTCAAGATCCATCTGTGTTGTTGGAAATAGTAGGATGTCCTTTCTCATAACTGAAAAATATACCACATTTTCTTCATCCATTCATTCATTGAGCCTAAATAGGCTATTATGAATAATGCTGTCTTGAATATGGGAGTGCAGACAACTCATTGATATCCTTTTGCCATTCCCTTTGGCTATATACCCAGAAATGGGATTGATGAATCTTGGAGTAGTTTTATTTTTAATTTTTTAAGCAACCTTTATTCTATATTTCATAGTAGCTGAACATTCTCATCAGTAGTGCACAAGGATTCCCTTTTCTTCATATCCTCACCAATACTTATCCTCCTGATGAGAGCTATTCTAATAGGTGTGAAGTTATATCTCCTTGTGGTTTTGATTTATATTTCCCTGATGATTAGTAATGTTGAGCATCTTTTCATGTACCTGTTGTCCACTTGTATGTCTTCTTTGGAAAAAAATATGAATTCAGTTTCTTTGCCCATTTTTCAATTAAATTGTTTGGTTCTTTTGTTACTGAGTTGTATGAGTTCTTTATATATTTTGGATATTAATGTCTTTTCCAATATATGGCTTGCAAATATTTTCTACTATTTTATGGATTGCCTTATCATTTAGGTGATTGGGTTTTTTATTTGTTTTTGCTGTGCAAAGCTTTTTAATTTGATGTAGCCCACTTGCTGACTTTTACTTTTGTTGCTTGTCCTTTTGGTGTGATATCCAAAAATCATTGCCAAGACCAATGTCAAGGAGCTTCTTCCCTTTTTTCTAGAGGCTTTACTGTATTCAGTTTTATGTTTATGTGCTTATGGGTGGGGAGGGCTTCTGACCAGGACAAATACTTTAAAAGGCCCTTTAAAAATGAGAAATTACTTCTAGAAAGTATTAAAAACCATGTAAGAAAGATCATCTCAAACAAGCATTAATGAATAGGACAAGATCAAAAGGTGAGTTTTCTCTTTTTACTAGTTTATAATAATCTTAAAAACCCCATCACACCCATAAACCACCACAGGTGAGAGGATGAGGGAGATGGAGAAATTCATTTCAAGTTAATTTTGTGAGTAGTGTAAGATGGGGTCCAATTTCATTTTTCGGCATGTGGTTGTTTAGATAAATTTCTTTGTTGAAGTGTATCAGGGTAATACTGGTTTTGTAAAGTGAATTTGTAAGTGTTCTCTCTTCAATTTTTTGAAAAGTTTAAGAAGAATTTGCATTAGTTCTTCTTTAAATGTTTGGTCGAATTCACCAACTCAATGGACTTGAGTGTGAGCAAACTCCAGGAGTTAATAGTGGACAAGAAAGCCTGGCTTGCTGCAGTCCATGGGGATCGCAAAGAGTCAGACACAACTGAGCCACTGAACTGAGCTGAGAATTCACTGCTGAGACCATCTGGTTCTGAGCTCTTTTATGTTGGGAAATACACGACTTGGTCTGCTCAGATTTTCTATTCCTTCATGATTCAGTCTTGGTGGGTTGTCTAATTCTAGGAATTTATCCATTTTTCTAGGTATATTCAATTCAGTTGCATATAGCTGTCGGTAGTAGTCTCTGATGATCCTTTTTATTTCTGTGGTATCACCTGTAATGTCAACTCTTTCATTTCTGATTTTACTTGAGCCTTTGCTCGTTTTATACTAGTCTAGCTAAGGGATTGTCAATTTTGTTTATCTTTTCTAAAAATCAACACTTAGTTTCCTGTCTTTTCTATTGTTTTTCTGGTCTCCATTTCATTTGTTTCAGCTCTGATCTTTGTTGTTTCTTTCCTTCTGATAACTCAGGTTCAATTTCTTGTTCTTCTTTTACTGGTTCCTTGAAATATGAAATTAAGTTGCTTTTTTGAGACTTTTTCCTTACTGTAGGCATTTATAATTGTAGATTTCCCTCTAAGAATTGCTCTTGCTGCACCCCCTAGGATTTGAAGTATTATGTTTCCATTTTCATTTCATTCAATATATTTTTACTTCAGTTTTTATTTCTTCTTTGACTCACTGATTATTCAGGACTGTGTCATTCTATTTCCACATATTTGTAAGCTTTCCAGTTTTTCTCCTGTTATTGATTTCTAGTCATAATATTGTCTAGAAATATATCTGGTAGTATTTCAATTTTCTTAAATTTTCTAAGTTTTTTTTCTTTGATTTATCATATAATCTATCCTGGAGAATGTTCTGTGTGTACTTGAGAGCAATTTGTATTCTGCCGCTGTTGTATGAAATGTTATGAATATGTTTGTTTGGTCCATTTGGTCTAAAAGTATAGTTCAGATCCTACATTTTCTTATTGATTTTCTGGATGTCCTATCCATTGTTTTAAGTGGGATATTGGAATCTTCTACTATTATTGTATTATTGTCTGCTTTTCCCTTCTGATATGTTTTTCTGATATTGCTTTAATATACTTAGATACTCCTGTGTTGGTGTATTTATATTTATGACTATTATATCTTCTTCATGAATTGAGCTCTTTATTATAAAATTATCTTTATCTCATTATAGTTTTTAGCTTTATTTTGTCTAATATAAGTATAGCTACTCTGCTGTCTTCTGATTTCTACATACATGGAATATATTTTTTCATCCCTTTTCTCTAAGCCTGTGTGACCCTAAATCTGATTGGGTCTCTTGTAAGCGGCAAAAATTTCTTTCTTTTTTGATCTGTTCAACCACTCTCTGACTCTTGATTAGAGAATTTAATCTATTTATATTTAGAGTATTTACTGATAGAGACTTATTAATCCCATTTTGTTAATTGCTTCCTGGGCATTTGGTAGTTCCTATGTTACTTCCTGCCTTTCTTTGTGAATGGATGATTTTCCATAATGGTATGCTTTGATTCCCTTCTCTTTACCTTTGTTACATCTACTGTAGGTTTTTGCTCTGAGGTTAACAAGAAGCTTACATTTTCTTCTGTGCTAATAACAACTTAAATCATATACAAAACTTCCACCTTTTCATTCCCTGCCTCTTTATGTTTTTGATGCCATAATTTACTTCTTTCTATATTGTACTTTTATTAACAAATTATTGTAACTAGTTTTTTAAATACTTGTGTCCTTTAACTTTTATATTGGATTTAAATGATTAATACACCACCATATTCCAGTATTAGAATATTCTTAATTTGACTATAACTTTACCAGTTAAAATGTACTAGTGTGTTGTACAATTTTAAGGTTTTCATGTTAGTAATTAGTATACTTTCATTTCAGCTTGTGAAATTCCTTTCTACATTTCTTATAAGGTAGGTCTAATAGTGATTTCAGCTTTTTTTTTTTTTTTTCTGGAAGTCTTTATCTCTCTTTTCTTTCTTTTTTTTTTTTTTTCTCCTTTATTTCTGAAGGATAACTTTACTGGATAGAGTATTCTTGGTTGGCAGATTTTTACTCTCAACACTTTGAATATATCATCCCACTCTTTTCTGGCCTTCAAAGATTCTGCTGAGAAATCCACTAGTAGCCCTATGAGATTCCCTTGTAAGTTACAAGCTTATTTTCTTTTGATTATTTTAACATTCTCTCTTTGTGTTTGATTTTTGACAGTTTTATTATAATGTGTCTTGGAGAGGTTCTGTTTAACTAGGTTTTGTTTGGTAACCTGTAAGTTTCATGAACTAGGTTATCAAAATCTCTCCTCACATTTGGGAAATTCTAAGCCATTACATATTTTACTTTTTGATATTATTTATTTATTTGGCTGCCTCTGGACTTAGTTGCAGCATATAGTATCTTTGTTTCATCATGAAGGATCTTTTTCATTGAGGCACACAGACTCTATTTGTGGCGTGTGGGTCAGTAGTTGCAGTGCACAAATTTAGTTGCTATGCAGGATGTGGGATCTTAGTTCCCCAACAAGAAATCAATCCATGTCTCCTGCGTGGCAAGGCAGATTCTCAACTACTGGACCACCAGGGAAGTCCCAGCCAGAATTCTTTTTCTTGTCATTAGAACTTTTAAAATTTACTCTCTGAGCAACTTTCAAATATGCAATACAGTGGTAACTGTAATTGCCATGGTGTATAGTACATGCCCCCTTCCCAAGGATCACAGCCTTGTCATGGTGAAGGGGCTTGCATAACTCAATGAAGCGATGAGCCATGCCATGCAGAGCCACCCCAGATGAGTGGATCATAGTGAATAGTTCTAACAAAACAGGGTCCACTGGAGAAGGAAATGGCTACCCACTCAAATATTCTTTCCCAGAAAATGCTTTGAACAGTATGAAAATACAAAAGAAAAAATGACACAGGAAGATGAGTCCCCCAAGTTGGAAGGTGTCCAGTATGCTACTGGGGAAGAGCAGAGGGAAATTACCAAAAGCTCTAGTAAGAATGAAGTTGCTGGGCCAAAGGGAAAGTGAGGCTCAGCTGTGGATATGTCTGGTGGTGAAAGTCCAGTGCTGTTAAGAACAATATTGCATAAGAACCTGAAATATTAGGTCCATGAAACAAGGTGAATTGAACCTGGTCAAGCAGGAGATAGCAAGATTGAACATCAACATCTTAGGAATCAGTAAACTAAAATGGACAGGAATGGGTGAATTTAAATCAGATGATCATTATATCTATTACTGTGAGCAAGAATCATTTAGAATAAATTGAATAGACCTCATAATAAACAAAAGAATTCAAAATGCAGTACTTAGGTGCAATCTCAAAAATAACAGAATGATCTCAGTTCATTTCCAAGGCAAACCATTAAACATCACAGTAATCCAAGTCTATGCCCCAATCACTGATGCCGAAAAAGCTGAAATTGACAGGTTCTATGAAGTACAACATCTTCTAGAACTAAAACCCCCAAAAAAAAAAAAATGTCCTTTTCATCATAGGGGATTGGAATGCAAAAGTAGGAAGTCAAGAGATATCCAGAATAACAGGCAGGTTTGGCATTAGAGTACAAAATGAAGCAGGGCAAAGGCTAGCAGAGTTTTGTCAAAAGAACACACTGGTCATAGCAAACACCCTTTTCCAATAAGCTAAGAAATGACTCTACACATGGTCATCACCAGACGGACAATACCAAAATCAGATCGATTATGTTCTTTGCAGCTGAAGATGGAGCAGCTCTATACAGTCAGTAAAAACAAGACCTGGAACTGACTGTAGCTCAGTTCATGGGCTCCTTATTGTAAAATTTAGACTTAAGTTGAAGAAAGTAGGGAAAACCAGTGTGCCATTCAGGTATGGCCTAAATCAAATCTCTTATTTGATACAGTGGAGATGATGAATAGATTCAAGGGATTAGATCTTGTAGACAGAGTGCCTGAAGAACTATGGACAAAGGTTTGTAACTTGTACTGGAGGCAGTGACCAAAACCTTCCCAAAGAAAATGAAATGAAACAAGACAAAGTGATTGTTTCAGGAGGCTTTACAGATATCTGAGGAAAGAAGAGAAGTGAAAGGCAAGGAAGAAAGGGAAAGATACACCCAACTGAATGCAGAGTTCCAGAGAATAGCAAGGAGAGATAAAAGGCCTTCTTAAATGAACGATGCAAAGAAATAGAGGAAAACAATAGAGTGGGAAAGACTAGAGATCTCTTCAAGAAAATTGGAGATATCAAGGGAGCATTTCATGCAAAGATTGACATGATAAAGGGCAGAAATGGTAAGGACCTAACAAAAGCAAAAGAGATTAAGAAGTGGTGGTAATAATACACAGAAGAACTATTCAAGAAAGGTCTTAATGTCTCAGATAACCACAATGTAGTCACTCCTAGAGCTGGACATCCTAGAGTGTGAAGTCAAGTGGGCTTAGGAAGTCAAGTGGGCCATTGGAAGCATTACTTCAAACAAAGCTAGTGGAGGTGACAGAATTCCAGCTGACTTATTTAAAATCCTAAAAGGTGATGCTGTTAAAGTGCTACACTCAATATGTCAGCAAATTTGGAAATTCAGCGATGGCCACAGGATTGGACAATGTCAGTTTTCATTGCAATACCAAAGAAGGGCAATGTCAAAGAATATTCAAACTACCATACAATCATACTCATTTCACATGCTATTATAGGAAGGCCATGCTCAAAATCCTTCAAGCTAGGCTTCAGCAGTACATATTTGAGAACTTCAAGATTTATAAGCTCTGTTCGAAAGAGGCAGAGGAACCAGAGATCAAATTGCTGACATTTGTTGGATCTGGAGAAAGGAAGAGAGTTCCAGGAAAACATCTACTTCTGCTTCATTGACTACACTAAGGCCTTTGGCTGTGTGGATCACAAAAAAACTGGAAAGTTCTTAAAGAAATGGGAATACCAGTCCACCTTACCTACCTTCTGAGAAACCTATTATGTGGGTCAAGTAACAACAGTTAGAACCAGACATGGTACAACTAACTGGTTCAAAATTGGGAAAGGACTACGATGAGTATATTGTCACCCTGCTAATTTAACTTCTATGCAGAGTGCATCATGCAAAATGGTGGGTTGGATGAATCACAAGGTGAAATCAAGATTGCCAGGAGAAATATAAACAACATCAAATATGCAAATGATACCACTCTAAGGGCAAAAAGTGAAGAGAAACTAAGGAGCATCTTGATGAGGATGACAGAGGAAAGTGAAAAAGCTAGCTTGAAATTCATTACTAAAAATACTAAGATCATGGCATCTGGTCCCATCACTTCATGACAAACAGAAGGGGAGATAGTGGAAACAGTGACATTATTGCGCCTTATTATTGGGTTCTGAAATCACTGAAGATAGTGACTGCAGCCATGAAATTAAAAGATGCTTGCTCCTTGTAAGGAAAGCTATGACAAACCTAAGACAGCATATTAAAAAGCAGAGACATCACTTTGCTAACAAATGTCCACATAGTCAAAGTATGGTTTTTTTTCAGTAGTCATGTGCAGATGTGAGAGTTGGACTGAAGAAGACTGAGTGCCAAAGAAGGGATGTTCTCAAATTGTGATACTGGAGAAGACTATTGAGAGTTCCTCAGACTGCAAGGAAATAAATCCTGAATATTCATTGGAAGGTCTGTTGCTGAACCTGAAGCTCCAGTACTTAGACTACCTGATGCAAAGAGTCAACTCATTGGAAAAGACCCTGTTGCTGGGAAAGGTTGGCGACAAAAGGAGAAGGGTGCAGCAGAGGTTGAAATGCTTAGATAGCATCACCAACTCAATGGACATGAGTTTGAGCAAACTCTGGAAGATAGTGAAGTAAAGAGAAGCCTTGGGTGCTACAGTCCATTGAGTGGTATAGAGTCAGACACGACTTACTGACTGAACAACAAGGACACCATATTACATCCACGAGACTTAACTATTTTATAACTTGAAGTTTGTACCTTCTAACTCCCTTCACTCCTTTCATGTGCCTTCTCATCCCCTACTTCTGGCTACCACCAGTCTTTTCTCTGTATCTATGAGCTTTGGTTTTTAGATTCCACATATAAGTGAGATCATAAAATAAATCATAAATCTTTCTATGTCTGACTTACTTTGAAAACAGCCTAAAGTACTCAAGGACCATCTATGTTGTCACAAATGGCAAGATTTCATTCTATCTTAAGGCTGAATAATACTCCATTGTGTATATAACACATTTTCTTTATCCATTCATCTATCAGTAACACCTTGATTGTTTCTGTATCTTAGCTATTGCAAATAACCCTGCAGTTGAACACAGTGGTGCATGTATCTTTTCAAGTTACTGATCTTATTTTCTTTGAATATCCAAAGGTGGAATTTCTGGATCAGATGGTAGTTCTACTTTTAATATTTTGAGGAACTTCTATACTGTTTTCTATAGTGGCTGTACAAGTTTACATTTCTACCAACAATGCACATGGGTTCTCTTTTCTCCTCATACTTGCCAACACTTGGTATTTCTTGTCTTTTTGATGATTCTAGCAGGTGTGAGATGATATCCCATTGTGGTGTGGATGTGCATTTCCCTGATGATTAGGCCTGTTGAGTGTCTTTTCATGTACGTGTTGGCCATTTCTATGGCTTCTTTGGAAAAGTGTGTATTCACACACACCCGCCCCCATCTACTTTTTAATTGAATTGTGATGGTTTTTGTTTTTTATTTTTGAGCTGTGTAAGCTCTATATATTAATGTACTTTCACTATTAACCCCTTATTGGATATATTATTTGCAAATACTTTCTCACATTGAGTATTGTTACCTTTTCATATTGTTGAAGGTTTCCTTTGTTGTGCAGAAACTTTGTTGTTTGATATAATCCCATTTGTAAATTTTTGCTTTTGTTCCTTTGTTTTTGGCGTCAAATCCAAAAAGTTCTTCACTATACCCAATGTAAGGAGTTTACTGCCTGTGTTTTCTTCTAGGAATTTTATGGTTTCAAGTTGTACATTCAAGCCTTTAATCCATTTAGGGCTGATTTTTGTGTATGGTAAAAGATATTCTTTTGCATGTGGATGTCTAATTTCCAGCACCCTTTATTGAAAACTGTCCTCTTCATCATATATTGTTGGCACCATCATATATTCTTGGCCTCCCTGTCATAAATTAGTTGATTATATATGAGTGAGTTTATTTCTGGGCTTTTTTTCTGTTACACTGATCTATATGTCTGCGTTTATGTCACTACTGTTTTGATTAGAGTACTTCATTATATAGTTTGAAATTAGGAAGCACAATACCTCCAGCTTTGTTCTTCATTCGCAAAGAATTGCTTTGCCTATTTTGGATCTTTTGCGATTCCATACAAAGTTTAGGATTGTTTGTGCTATTTCTGTGGAAAGTGTTATTGGAATTTTGATAGGTATTGCATGGAAACTGTAGATTGCTATAAGTAGTATGGCCATTTTAACAATGCTAGTTTTTCTAATCCATGATCATAAAGCATCTTAACATTTACTTGTGACATTTATCTTCTTTGATTTTGTTCATCAAAGTCTTATAGTTTTCAGTGAACAAGTATTTTATCTCCTTAGTTATATTTTAATGTATTTTTAATTGGAGGATAATTGCTTGTATTCGTTTTTGCCATACAGCAGTGTGAATCAGAAATAATTATACATTTATCTCCCTTCCTCACACCTCTTCCATCTTACCCCTCTACGTCATCATAGAGCACTAGGCTGATCTCCCTGTGTTATACAGCAGCTTCCCACTACCTATCTATTTTGCATATGGTAGTGTATATATGTCAATGCTATTCTCTCAATTTGTCCCACCATCTCCTTCCCCGACTGTGTCCACAAATCCATTCTCTACATCTGTGTCTCTATTCCTTCCCTGAAAGTAAGTTCATCAGTACAATTTTTCTAGATTCCATATATATGCATATCAGTTCAGTTCAGTTCAGTTCAGTTCAGTTGCTCAGTCGTGTCCAACTCTTTGCAACCCCATGAATTGCAGCACGCCAGGCCTCCCTGTTCATCACCATCTCCCAGAGTTCACTCAGACTTACGTCCATCGAGTCCGTGATGCCATCCAGCCATCTCATCCTTGGTTGTCCCCTTCTCCTCCTGCCCCCAATCCCTCCCAGCATAGTATACAATATTTGTTTTTCTTTTTCTGACTTACTTCACTCTGTATAACATGCTTTGGGTTCATCCACCTCACTAGAACTGACTCAGATTTTTTCCTTTTAATGGCTGCATAATATTCCATTGCGTATATATGGTTGTGTATGTGTGGATATATATATATGTCTCACAACTTTTTATCCATTCATCAGTCAGTGAACATCTACATTGCTTCCATGTCCTGGCTATTGTAAATAGTTCTGCAATGAACATTGGGATACATGTGTCTTTTTGAATTGTTTTCTCAGGATATATGCCCAGTAGTGGAATTGCTGGATAGTATGGGGCTTAAAAGTCTGCAGGTCTAGCAAGTTTCTACCTATTGCTGTAAAACCAGCTGATTAAGCTTGGGTTCATGGTCTCTTTCAAGGGGCTGTGTTCAGCTCAAGGCCAGACTCCAAGATGTCTTGCTTCCACGCTCACTAAGGTAGCTATTGACAGGCTTCAAATCCATGCTGGCTGTTGATTTAGAGACATCAGTTTCTTGCCACATGAGCTTCTCCATGGCCCTTTTCACAGTATATCATCTGACTTCTTCCAGAGCAAGGGGTCCATGAGAGGCACCCTCAAATGGAAGTGACAACCTTTTTATCACCTAATCTTGTAAATGATATTTCATTCTGGCAAAGTCATTCATTAGAAGTAAGTTACTAAGTCCAGCCTATATTCAAGGGGAAGGGCTCATACAAGGGCCTTTATCAAGGTGATGAGGTCTTTGGGGCCATCTTAGAAGCTGCCCATCATACTGGGTGATGCTGGTGGTTTTACAAATACTGCTCTAATTAATAACCTCAAAACAAAGAACTTTTTTACTGAGAAAATTAAAATTCCTTGGTGAGTGAATGGATATATGGCCCTAGTAGCACCCCCAAGGTGGGGAAATGGGAAGGGAGGGGGACTGTTTTCCATTAAGCTAATGGAAAAAATAAAGGGGAAATTTTGCACTTAGAGAGCACCATTCTCCAGCCAGGACTCCCTCTAAAGGCCTATAGCCAAGCTATGAAAATGGTAATGTTCTAAAATTCTGATAAAGCAAAAGTTGAGGATCATTGACAGCATCAGGAGGTCCCAGCCAATAACTGCCGTACAAGCTGGTAGAAGCCTAGGTGATGGTGCATTGGAAAAGTCTGAGTTTCTTTTGTTTGTGAGCTCATATCCAGTGGTAGTAACCGCGTTCCTGTGGAAGCCTTAGCATGAGGGTATTTTGGCGTCCTTTCAGGCAGCTTTGTGTCATTTGCTCACTGAAGGCCTTAGGGGAACAGCTTCTTTAGGTACTGTACATAAAATGCACAACAGAGAGTCTTGCATAAAGATGTGATCATTAACTTCCATTCCCTTTGCAAGAACTTTGAGAATTATAAAAGAGCGTAAGGTGTGGTCCTTGCTTAGTTAAGCAGATGTTATTTCCCCCTGTAAAATAACAGGAATTTTTACCACATAGAATTGTGAAAAGGATATGGGATTTAGAATCAGAAGAATACAGCTGACACTTAACAGTGCCAGGGTTAATAGCGCCTACCCTCTGCATAGTGGAACATCCAAGTATAAATTAACAGTCAGCCCTCCATACTCACAGTTCCACACCCAGGGATTCAGCCATCTATGGATCCTATACTGCTGTAGTATTTACTATTGAAAATAATCCACGAGTAGGTCCATGCAGTTCAAACTCGTGTTGTCCAAGGATCAACTGTCTAATGACACACAGAGTTGTGTGAACTTGGGTTATCACTTAAGTTTTCTGAGTTTCTATTACCTTATTTACGGGATATGGATAATATGCCTGTGGCTTCTAGCTAGAGTGAAGTTGAGGAGAGGGAACTAAGTAAAGCACTTTTTAAATTGATACAAAAATACAGTGATTCTTTACCTTGGATGCATATTAGAATCACTTGCCAAGCTTTGAAAAGTCCCAATTCCCAGGCTGTACACCAAAGCCATTCTGTAGTAATTATGCCTCCCCTTTCCCCCTCTTTCTCCATGTGTATGTCTGTGTCTGTGTGTATGCGTGAATATACAAAGCCTCTTGAAATAGTTAAGAGAAATTTCACCTTTGTTTCCACCAAATGGTATACACAAAGTACTTGGGGATGACATTCCAAAGAGGGGATGTGAAGAAGCTGTCCACTAGAGTGGGACTGGGGATGGTGGTCATTAGACTCAATGAACACATGGGAAGAAAGGTTTCTGCTCCTTTGGTTTGAAAGCACAGAGAGATGGTTGTGCAACATGAAGCCAAAGTATTCTGTTAGTGTGGACAAATGTTACTCTGAAATTCAGTTAGGGTTCCTGAGTGAATGACAACAACCCAGACAAAGTGATGGCAGCATAGGTGCCAAAGGAAGGTGCAGTATGTACACGCCTAGTTAATGTCTGTGCTGAGTAAGGAGTAACAGATGCCTGTGCATCTCCATTCAAATTCTGTTCTCATGGGGCATTGTTTAGGCAAGAGCTTTCTGCCCAAACCACTGACCCTTAAAAAATATTTCTAATGAATTACTTTCAAGACCTAATTCTTTGATCAAGGTGGAAGACTTGATTCTTTGAAATAGTCTTGAAAATAGAACATTTCAACAGAAATAAGGTTTCTTTTGTTTCGAGTCTTCACATTTTCCAAAATTACTGTGAACAAAGTACTTCACTGGAATCTGTATTTGGGGGATTAACCAAAACATAGAAAGAAAGTGAACAGAGAAAGAACACTGTGCTCACTTGATATGTTTTCCTCTCTGTTCTCTAGAACCACATGCTGTGGGAAGAACAACCAGGCAAGAAGCCCAGTTGCTTCCAGGGTCTGAAAGCTTTTCACACTGAGCCAGCTCCGGGGCCTTTCTCTACCGCTGAGGTGGGGACATGGATTCTTCCCTTCATTTCTGCAGAAGACATCCCCCGGGAGACTCCTTCACAACCCAGGAGTATCCCTCAGCACTCACACATCAGTTTAGATGACCTGTGGCTGGAGAAGACGCAGAGGAGGAAGTTGAAGAAGCAGGCCCAGTTTGAAAGGAAGACTCATGCACGCAAAGATGGAGTCCAAGTAAGCTGCTCACATGCCATAGTCACTGGACATGACCTGGTACCTCTTCTCCCAATGCATCAGCTTGCCTTTCCTGCCCCCTTTGCACCTCTGCCCTATATAGTCTGCAGGACAAACACTGTGCAGTGACGTGTCTGAGAGCCACAGAGGCTGTGACTCCCCCTTCCCGCTCTGCAGTGTCCGCCCCTGTGCAGGTGATGGAGCAGAATTGAAGAAGGGGAGGCCTGTCCTGAAGCCCCTCCCATAGTAATGACCATTCAGTGAGGGCCCACTCTGTGTCAAACAGTATGTTAGATGCTGCACATTAATTCTAATACTCTCAAAGGTGCATGACATTCTGATATAGCAATCTCAGTTAAACAAAATCATATAAAGAGAATTAGATTTTTTCTCTAAGTGACACCATGACTTAATAGTTTATAAAGCATACCTTTCACACAATCCTTAACTCTGTTTCTTATTCTTTCCCTTTATAAAATAGCAGTCTTTTTTATTATCAAGTATTTGTGAAGTATACGTCCCTGAGTCTCACATCATCCCTGATATCCACTTTTTTAAAAATTGAGGTGAAATTTACATAACATAAAATGAACCATATTAAAATGTACATTTCAGTGTCATTTAGTAGATTCACAAGATTTTGCAGGACTTAACCTTTATCTGGTTCCAAGACATTCTCATCATCTCAGAAATAAACTTCCTAACTATTAAACAGTCACAACCAATTTCCCCTCCCTAGACCCTGGCAGCACTAATCTGATTTTCGTTCCTATGGATTTACGTATTACCTATAAATATTTCATGTAAATGGAATTATAATATGTCATCTTGTGTGCCTGACTTCTTTCACTTAGCATAATCTTTTTGAAGGTCTTCTCTGTTGTAGCATACAGCAGCACTTTGTTCCATCATGTGGATATGTTTGTTTTGTTATTCACTCATCCATTGATTGGCATTAGGTTGTCTCCACTTTTTGACTGTTTTAAAAAGTGCTGTCAGGAACATCTGTGTATAAGCTTTTGCATGTATACATGTTTTCTATTCTTTTGGATATATACATAGGAGTGGAATTGTTGGGACATGTGGTAATTCCATGATTAACATTCTGAGGAACTGCCAGACTTTTCCACACCATTTTATATTTCTATCAACAGAGTAGAGGGTTGCAAGTTCTCTATATTCTTCCCAACACTTGTTGCTCCGTGTTGTGTTATTTTGTTTAAATTATACCATCCTAATGGATCTGTTCAGTTCAGTTCAGTCCTTCAGTCGTGTCTGACTCTTTGCGACCCCATGAATCGCAGCATGCCAGGCCTCCCTGTCCATCACCAGATGTGTATAAGAGACAGTTCTGGAACTCTCTTGCTTTTTCCATGATCCAGTGGATGTAGGCAATTTGATCTCTGGTTCCTCTGCCTTTTCTAAAACCATGGTACCTAATTGTGGTTTGATTTGCATTTTCCTCGTGACTAATGTTGAGTATATTTTCATATATTTATTGGCCATTTGTATGTCTTTTTTTGGAGAAATGTCTATTCAAGTCCTTAGATCATTTTTTAACTGGGTTAGTTTTCTTTGTTGTTCAACTGTCAGAGCTCTTTACATATGCAGATACTAGACTCCATGAAATAAATGATTTACAAATATTTTCTGCCATCTGTAGATTGCCTTTCATTTTCTTGATAATGTCTACTGTTGCATGAAAGTATTTAATTCTGATGTAATCCAGTTTATCTAGTTTGTCTTTTGTTGCTTGTGAATTTAGTGTAATGCCTAAGAATCCATTGCCAAATCCAAGGTCATGAAAGCTTATTTTTATACTTTCTTTTAAGAGCTTTTATACCTTTTCCTCTTTCATTTAGGTTTTGTATTCATTTGAATTAATTTTTGTGGTTTATGTGAGGTAAGGTTCCAACTTCAAACTTTTCCATGTGGATAACTTATTGTCTTAGCATCATTTGTTGAACAGACTATTCTTTTCCTCATTAAATGATCTTGCCGCTACTGCTGCTAAGTCGCTTCAGTAATGTCCGACTCTGTGCGACCCCATAGACGGCAGCCCACCGGGCTCCCCCGTCCCTGGGATTCTCCAGGCAATAACACTGGGGTGGGTTGCTTTCCTTCTCCAATGCATGAAAGTGAAAAGTGAAAGTGAAGTCGCTCAGTCATGTCTGACTCGTAGTGACCCCATGGACTGCAGCCTACCATGATCCCCCATCCATGGGATTTTCCAGGCAAGAGTACTGGAGTGGGTTGCCATTGCCTTCTCCGAAATGATCTTGACACTCTTGTAAAAAATCAAATGACCTTAGATATATAGGTTTATTCCCAGACTCTCAATTCTATTCTATTGGTCCTTGTATCTGTCCTTTTGCCAGTATCACACTATTTACCATAACTTTCTGTTAAGTTTTGAAGTTGGGGTGTGTGAATCCTTTTTGTTATTTTTTAAGATTGTGTTGCCTGTTTGCTGTCCCTTGCAATTCCAAATGAATCTTAGAGTCAGCTGTTTCATTTCTTTGGGGAAAAAAAAATGAAGGCCATTGAGATTTTGGTAAGTTTAAATTGAATCTGTAGATTACTCTGGAGGGTATTACCTTCTTATATATATATCAAATTTTCAAATCTATGAACACAGGGTGTTGTTTTATTTTTTAGGTATTATTTAGTTGCTTTTCACAATGTTTTATAATTTTCACTGTACAAGTCTTACACATTTGTGGTTAAAATATTTCCTATGTATTTTATTCTTTTTATGATATTCCAAATAGAATTGCTTTCTTAAATTTCACTTTGGGATTTGTTCATTGCTAGTGTATAGAACTACAGTGGATACTTGTGTATTGATCTTGTACATGCAGATTTGCTGACTTTGTTTATTAACTCTGAGTATCTTTGTGTATTATTTAGAAATTTCTATGTATAAGATTAAGATACAGATCCTATACATTTTTTAGAATTTATATCTTTGCATTTAATTTTCTTAGGGAGTTGTAAGCAGCATTGTGTTCTTAATTTTATTTTTCACAAGTTGATTCTTAGTATATTAAAACATTACTGACTTTCATATGTTCGTACTATAGCCTGTGACCTTGAAGAATTCATTGTTTGGTTCCAGAATTTTTTTTTTTAACTCCTTGGGATTTTCTGTGTAAAGAGTAATATCTTCTATGCGTGGGGACAATTTTATTTTTCATTTCCTAATTTGTATGATTTTTTTTCCATTGACTTATTGCAGTGGCTAGGAATTCCAATATTGTGTTGAATAAGAGCAGGAAAAGAGGATATCCTTGCCTTGTTCCCTGTTGTAATAGGATAAATTTCCATTTTTTCACTCTTAAGTATGATGTTAGCTGTAGAACTTTTGTAGAATTTTGTTAAGAAATTTCCTCTCTACTCCTAGTTTGCTGAGACTTTTTTTTAAAATCATGAATGTGTTAGCTTTTTCTAAAAGCTTTTTCTGTGTCTACTGATGTGATCATTTTATGCTTTTATCTTTAACCTCTTGATGTGGTAGATTATAGTAATTTTTTGGTATGTTGAATCAGCCATCTCTACTTGGAATAAATCCCACTTAGTCATGTAATAGATATAGAATGTATAATTTTTTATAAAATCTTATATTAATTTGTTGATATTTCATCCAGGTCTTCTGTTTCTAAGCTCATAAGAGATATTGAGCTGGAGTTTTCACTTTTTGTACTATTTTCCCCTAGTTTGGGTATTAGGATAATATGAACCTCACAAAATGAGTTGGAAAATAATTCTCTTTTCCTGTATTCTTAAATAGATTGTATAAAATTGGTTTTCTTTGCTGTGAATTTTACACTATATTAATATGACCACTTCTTTTTTTGGTTAATATTTACACATATCTTTTTTCATCTTTTTACTTCCAACCTGTCATTGATTTAAATTTCTTATAGGCAGCATTGTTGGATCTTTTTATTTTATCCATTCAGCTTATGTTTGTTTTTTAATTGGTATATTTTGACAGTTAACATGTGAAATAATTATTATATTAGGGCTTAAGTCTGCCAATTTATTACTTGTTTTCTGTTTCTTCTGTTTCCCAATATTCTTTTCTGTAAGTTACATGAACAGTTTTTAGGATTCCATCATAATTTATTTGTAGTATTTTTGAATATTTTGTTCTGTATAGTTTTCATACTGGTTGCTAGAAGAAAATGACCACCCCTCCAGTATTCTTGCCTGGAGAATTCCATGAACAGAGGAGCCTGCCGGGCTCCAGTCCATGGGGTTGCAAAGAATTGTACACAACTGAGCAACTAACACTACTACATTAAAAGCATTATATACATACAAAAGCTATCACAGTCTACTGTTATCAACATTTTACCACTTCCGACGACCTTTAGTAATCTTAGTTCCACTGAGGTTCATTTACCGTCCCCACTGTTCTGTGCTTAGTTGCTCAGTCATGTCCAGCTCTTTGCGACCCCATGGACTGTAGTCCACCTGTCCGTAGGGATTCTCCAGGCAAGAATACTGGAGTGGGTTGCCATGCCCTCCTCCAAGATCTTCTCTAGGAGATTTTCCCAACCCAGGGATTGAACCCAGGTCTCCTGCATTGCAGGTGGATTCTTTACCATCTAACCATGAGGGTAGCCCATGAATACTAGAGTGGATAGCCTATCCTTTCTCCAGAGAATCTTTCCAACCCAGAAATCAAACCAAGGTCTCCTGCATTGCAAGTGGATTTACCAGCTGAGCTACCCACTGTTAAAATATAATTCTCTTGTGTTTTCTCTACCTACATTTTTTTTTGAAGTATGATTGATTTACGTCCAAAATTATGTTAGTGTCAAGTATACAACACAGTGATTCAATGGTTTTATAGATTACACTCCGTATTTAGTTACTATAAAGTAATGACTGTATTTCTCTGTACTGTAAAATATATCTTTCTTGCTTATTATTTTATAAATAGAATTTTGGTACCTCTTAACCCTTTCTTCCCTATCTTTCCCCTCCATTCATCCTATCCCCACTGTTAACCACTGGTGTGTTTTCTGTATCTTTGAGTTTTTTGTTTTAGATTCCATATCTAAGTGAAAATATACAGTATCTATCTTTCTCTTTCTGACTTATTTCACTAAGCATAATACCCTCCAGGCCCATCCCCATTGTTTCAAATGGAAAAATTTCATTCTTTTTATGGCTATTATTCTAATATATATATTTACTACATCTTCTTTATTCATCTTTTGATGAACACTCAGTTTGCTTTCATACCTTGCCAATTTTAAACAGTACTGATATGAACATTGGAGTGCATATATTTTTTTGATTATTTTTGTTTGTTTGTTTTCTTTAGATATATATCCAGTAGTGGAGTTGCTGGATCATAGGGTAGTTTTAGTTTTCATTTTTTTAAGGAACTTCTGAAAGGTTGTTGCTGACCCATGAAAAGACGCAAGGATTCTTGGCCTCCGGGAGAGAAGAACACAATCTGGGGCCAGAGACAAGGCTTGATCACTCAGAGCTTTTGTGCAATAGAGTTTTATTAATGTATAAAAGGGATAGAGAAAGCTTCTGACACAAGCATCATAAGGGGACAGAAAGAGTACCCCCTCACTAGTGTTAGCAATGGAGTTATATACTTTTAATTAGTTATATACTTTTAATTGGGCTTCCCTTGTAGCTCAGTCAGTAAAGAATTTGCCTGCAGTGCAGGAGACCCAGGTTTGATCCCTGGGTTGGGAAGATCCCCTGGAGAAGAAAATGGCAACCCACTCCAGTATCCTTGCCTGGAAAATCTCATGGACAGAGGAACCTGGTGGATTGCAGTCCATGGGGTCGCAAAGAGTCGGGCACGACTGAGCGACTAACACACACATACTTTTAATTAGTTTAAATAATTTAATTATATAATTTTAATTAGTTATTACAGTGAATAAAAAGTATGTCTGGAGGTTGTAAAGACCTTAATTAGACCCACTCCCATAATTTATATTTTAAGATAATAGGATTAGCCAGAAGGTTTTTCCAGAGACCGTGCTCAAGCAGGATACTTTATTGTTATATAATCCTAAGGAATGTAGAGGAAAAACAAACGTTTGTCCTTTCCTCCTCCTTGAGAATTCCAGACCCCTCTCTCCTTGGGGACCCCTGGACATTTTATCAACCTACCTAGGAACTGACTCTCTAACTTCCGTGTGGTTTTCCATAATGACTGTACCAAGTTACATTGCCACCAAACCTGTATTACAGTGGCCTTTTCTCCACATCCTCACCGATATTTGTTACTTGTTGTCTTTTTGAAAACAGCCATTCTGACAGATGTGAGAGGATAGCTCACTGTGGTTTTTTAATTAATTTTTATTGGAATATAGTTGATTTACAATGTTGTGTTTATGCTGTGCAGACAAGTGAGTCAGTTATACATGCACATGTATCCACTCTTTTTTAGATTCTGTCCCCAAGTAGGTCATTGCAGTGTATTCAGTAGAGTCCCCTGTGCTATCCAGTAGGTTCTTATTACCTCTCTATTCTATATATGTGTTGCTTATGCTCAGTCAAGTCTGACTCTTTGTGACCCCCATGGACTGTAGCCAACCAGGCTCCTATGTCCATAGAATTTTCCAGGCAAGAATACTGAAGCAGATTTCCATTTCATATTGTAGGGATTTTCCTGACCTAGGGATCAAATCCATTTCTCTTGCCCATTCTATATATAGTAGTGTGTATATGTCAGCCCCAGTCTCCCCATTTATCCCTCTCTCTTCTTCCCCCTGATAACCACAAGTTTGTTTTCTTCATCTCTGACTCAACCTCTGTTTTGTAAATAGGCTCATTCATACCATTTCTTTAGATTCTATGTATAAGCAATATCATATGATACTTGTCTTTGTCTGACTTACTTCACACAGTATGACAAGCTCTAGGTCCATCCATGTTGAAGCAAATGGCATTTTTTAGTTCTTTTATGGCTGAGTAATAATCCATTGTATATATGTACCACATATTCTTTATCCATTTCTCAGCTAATAGACATTTAGGTTGCTTCCATGTCCTGGCTATTGTAAATGGTGCTTCAGTAAATATTGGGGTGCATGTATCATTTTGAATTATGATTTTCTCCAAGAGCGGGATTGCTGGATCATATACTGATAAAATGTGGCAAAATGTGGTCCACTAAAGAAGGGAATGGCAAGCCACTTCAGAATTCTTGCCTTGAGAACCCCATGAACAGTATGAAAAAGCAAAAAGATAGGACACTGAAAGATGAACTCCCCAGGACGGTAGGTGCCCTGTATGCTACGGGAGATCAGTGGAGAAATAACTCCAAAAAAATGAGGAGATGGAGCCAAAGTAAAAACAACACTCAGTGTGCATGTGACTGGTGATGGAAGCAAGGTCTGACGCTGTAAAGAGCAATATTGCATAGGAACCTGGAAAGTTAGGTCCACGAATCAAGGCAAATTGGAAGTGGTCAACCAAGAGATTGCAAGAGTGAACATCAACATTTTAGGAATCAGTGAACCAAAATGGACTGGAATGGATGAATTTAACTCAGATGACCATTATATCCACTACTGTCGGCAAGAATCCCTTAGAAGAAATGGACTAGCCATCATAGTCAATAAGAGAGTCTGAGATGCATTACTTGGATGCCATCTCAAAAAGGACAGAATGATTTCTGTTTATTTCCAAGGCAAACCATTCACTATCACGATAATCCAAGTCTATGTCCTGACCAGTAATGCTGAAGAAGCTGAAGTTGAATGGTTCTATGACTACCGACAAGACCTTTTAGAACTAACACCCCAAAAAGATGTCTTTTTCATGAAACACCTGGGGTAACAGGCAAATTTGGCCTTGGAGTACAGAATGAAGCAGTGCAAAGGCTAATAGAGTTTTGCCCAGAGAACAAACTGGTCATAGCAAACATTCTCTTCCAACAAGACAAGAGAAGACTCTACACCTGGACATCACCAGATGGTCAACACCGAAATCAGATTGATTATATTCTTTGCAGCCAAAGATGGAGAAAATCTATACAGTCAGCAAAAACAAGCCCGGGAGCTGACTGTGGCTCAGATCATGAACTCCTTATTGTCAAATTCAGACTTATATTGAAAAAGTAGGGAAAACCACTAGACCATTCAGGTATGACCACACAGTGGAAGTGAGAAATAGATTTAAGGGACTAGATCTGATACAGTACCTGATGAACTATGAATGGAGGTTTCTGATATTGTACAGGAGACAGGGAGCAAAACCATCCCAAGAAAAAGAAATGCAAAAGTAAAATGTCTGTCTGTAGAGGCCTTACAAATAGCTGTGAAAAGAAGAGAAGCAAAAAGCAAAGGATAAAAGGAAAGATATAAGCATCTGAATGCAGAGTTCCAAACAATAGCAAGGAGAGATAAGAAAGCCTTCTTCAGGGATCAGTGTAAAGAAATAAAGGAAAACAATAGAATGGGAAAGACTGGAGAACTCTTCAAGAAATTTAGAGATACCAAGGGAACATTTCATGCAAAGATGGGCTCAATAAAGTAAAGAAATGGTATGGACCTAACAGAAGTGGAAGATATTAAGAAGAGGTGGCAAGAATACACAGAAGAACTGTACAAAAAACATCTTCAAGACCCATATAACCACAATGGTGTGATCACTCACCTAGAGCCAGACATCCTGGAATGCGAAGTCAAGTGGGCCTTAGGAAGCATCACTACCAACAAAGCTAGTGGAGGTGATGGAATTCCAGTTGAGCTATCTAAAATCCTAAAAGATGATGCTGTGAAAGTGCTGCACTCAGTATGCCAGCAAATTTGGAAAACTCAGCAGTGGCCACAGAACTGGAAAAGGTCAGTTTTAATTCCAATCCCAAAGAAAGGCAATGCCAAAGAATGTTCAAATTACCACACAATTGCACTCATCTTGCACACTAATGAGGTGATGCTCAAAATTCTCCAAGCCAGGCTTCAAAAATACGTGAACCATGAACTTCCAGATGTTCAAGCTGGATTTAGAAAAGACAGAGGAACCAGAGAGCAAATTGCCAACATGTTAGATCATAGAATCAGCAAGAGAGTTCCAGGAAAATATCTGTTTCTGCTTTATTGACTATGCCAAAGCCTTTGACTGTGTGGATCACAATAAACTGTGGAAAATTCTTCAAGAGATGGGAATACTAGACCACCTGACCTGCCTCTTGAGAAATCTGTATGCAGGCTAGGAAGCAACAGTTATAACTGGACATGGAACAACAGACTGGTTCCAAATAGGAAAAGGAGTACATCAAGGCTGTATATTGTCACCCTGTTTATTTAACTTATGTGCAAAGTACGTTATGAGAAATGCTGGGCTGGATGAAGCACAAGCTGGAATCAAGATTGCCAGGAGAAATATCAATAACCTCAAATACGCAGATATCTCCTTATGGCAGAAAGTGAAGAAGAACTAAAGAATCTCTTGAAGGAAGTGAAAGATGAGAGTGGAAAGGGTGGCTTAAAGCTCAACATTCAGAAAACTAAGATCACAGCCTCTGGTCCCATCTCTTCATGGCAAATAGATGGAGAAACAGTGCAAGCAGTGGCAGACTTTGGTTTTTGGGGTTCCAAAATCACTTCAGCTGGTGACTGTAGCCATGAAATTAAAAGACGCTTACTCTTTGGAAGAAAAGTTATGATCAACCTAGATAGCATATTAAATAGCAGAGACATTACTTTGCCAACAAAGGTCCATCTAGTTAAGGCTATGGCTTTTCCAGTAGTCATGCATGGATGTGAGAGTTGGACTGTATAGAAAGCTGAGCACCAAATAATTGATGCTTTTGAACTGTGGCGTTGGAGAAGACTCTCGAGAGTTCCTTGGACTGCAAGGAAATCCAACCAGTCCATCCTAAAGGAAATCAGTTCTGAATATTCATTGGAAGGACTGATGTTGAAGCTGAAATTCCAATACTTTGGCCACCTGATGTGAAAACTGACTCACTAAAAAAGACCCAGATTTGGGGAAAGTTTGAAGGTAGGAGGAGAAGGGGATGACAGAGGATGAGATGGTTTGATGGCATCACCGACTCAATGGGCATGAGTTTGAGTAAACTCCTGGAGTTGGTGATGGATAGGAAAGCCTGGTGTGCTGCAGTCCATGGGGCCACAAAGAGTCAGACATGACTAAATGACTGAACTGAACTGATTTTTAGGTGTTTTTTTTTTTTTTTTTTTTTACAGCATCACCATACTATTGTCCATAGTACCAATTTATGTCCCACCAACAGTGAAGGAGGTCACTGTGGTTTTGAGTTACATTTCAGTACCAATTAGCCATGTTGAGCATATTTTCACATTCCTTTTGGCCATCTATATGTCATCTTTGGGAAAATGGTTATTCAGGTCCTCTGCCCTTTTTTTAATTGAGTGTTTTGGAGTTTTTGATACAGAGTTATATGAGATGTTTATATTTCTTTTATAAACTGCTTATCAGACATATCATCTGGAAACATTTTCTCCCATTCATTGTTTTATTGGTTTCCCTCACTGTGCAAAAGCTTCTAAGTTTGATGAGGTTCCATTTGCATATTTGCTTTCCCTGATGGTTTCTGGGTAAAGTATCCACCTGCAATGCAAGAGACAGAGGAGATGCAGATTCAATCCCTAGGTCAGGAAGATCCCCTCAAGTAGGAAATGGCAACATACTCCAGTATTTTTGCCTGGAAAGCTTCATGGACAGAGGAGCCTGGTGGGCTACATCCATGAGGTTGCAAAGAATCAGATGTGACTGAGGATTCACACACCCACAAATTCTTGCCCGAGGAGACAAATCATACATATATATATATATATATATATATAAATTTTCAGTTCAGTCACTCACTCATTCAGTCATTCTGACTCTTTGCGACCCCATGGACTGCAGCATGCCAGGCTTCTTGTCCATCACCATCTCCCGGAGCTCACTCAGACTCACGTCCATCAAGATGGTGATGCCATCCAACCATCTCAACCTCTGTTGTCCCCTTCTCCTCCTACCTTCAAACTTTCCCCATATCTGGGTCTTTTCCAATGAGTCAGTTTTTGCATCAGGTGGCCAAAGTATTGGAGCTTCAGCAACAGTCCTCCAATGAATACTCAGGACTGATTTACTTTAGGATTGACTGGTTTGATCTCCTAGCACTCCAAGGGACTCTCAAGAGTCTTATCCAACACCACAGTTCAAAAGTACCAATTCTTCGGTACTCAGCTTTCTTTACAGTCCAACTCTCACATCCATACCTGACTATTGGAAAAACTGGAAAAAGCTTTGACTAGACAAACCTTTGTCAGAAAAATAATGTCTCAACTTTTTAATATGCTGTCTAGGTTGGTCATAGCTCTTCTTCCAAGAAGCAGGTGTATTTTAAGTTCATGGCTACAGTCACCATCTGCAGTGATTTTGGACCCCAAGAAAATAAAGTCTGTCACTGTTTCCATTGTTTCCTGATCTATTTGCCATGAAGTGATGGGACTGGATGCCATGATCTTAGTTTTTGAATGTCGAATTTTAACCCAAATTTTTTACTCTCCTCTTTCACTTTCATCAAGAGACTCTTTAGTTATTCTTCACTTTCTGCCTTAAGGGTGGTATCATCTGCATATCTGAGGTTATCGATATTTCTCCCAGCAATCTTGATTCCAGCTTGTGCTTCATCCAGCCCATCATTTCACATGATGTACTCTGCATAGAAGTTAAAATAAGCAGGGTGACAATATACAGCTTTGACGTACTCCTGTCCTGATTTGGAACCAGTCCATTGTTCCATGTCCAGTTCTAACTGTTGTTTCTTGACCTGCATACATATTTCTCAGGAGACAGATAAGGTGATCTGGTATTCCCATCTCTTGAAGAATTTTCCAGTTGTGATCCACAGTCAAAGGCATTGGTGCAGTCAATAAAGCAGGGGTAGATTTTTTTCTGGAACTCTCTTGCTTTTTCTATGATCTAACATGTTGGCAATTTGCTCTCTGGTTCCTCTGCCTTTTCTAAATCCAGCTTGGAATCCATCTGAAAGTTCTTGGTTCACGTACTGTTGAAGCCTCACTTGGAGAATTTTGAGCATTACTTTGGTATTGGTGAGATGAGTGCAATTGTTCACTAGTTTGAACTTTTTTTTTTTTTTTTTTGACATTTCCTTTCTTTGTGATTGGAATGAAAACTGACCTTTTCCAATCCTATGGCCACTGCTGAGTTTTCCAAATTTGCTGGCATACTGAGTGCAGCACTTTCACAGCATCATCTTTTAGGATTTGAAATAGCTCAGCTGGAAGTCCATCACCTCCACTAGCTTTGTTGGTAGTGATGCTTCCTAAGGGCTACTTGACTTCACTTTCCAGGATGTCTGGCTCTAGGTGAGTGGTCACACCACTATGGTTATCTGGGTCATTAAGATCTTTTTTGAGTAGTTCTTCTGTATATTCTTGCCATAGCTTCTTAATATCTTCAGCTTCTGTTAGGTTCACACTGTTTCTGTCCTTCGTTGTGCCCATCTTTGCATGAAATGTTCCCTTGATATCTCTAATTTTCTTGAGAGATCTCTAGTATTTCCCATTCTTGCTAAGGCCTATGTCAAAGAGTATACTGTCTACATTTTCTTCTAGGAATTTTATACTTTCTGATCTTATATATAGGTCTTTACCCATTTTGAGTTTATTCTTTATATGGTGTGAAGAAATGTTCTGATCTCATTCTTTTACATGTAGCTGTCCAGTTTTCCCAGCAGTGCTTATTGAAGAGACTTTTTCTCCATTGCATATTCTTACCGCCTTTGTCATAGACTAATTAACCATATGTACATGGGTTTATTTGTTGGCTCTCTGTGATATTTCATTGATCCACGTGTCTGTTTTCATCAATACCATGCTGCTGTTTTTTTTACTGTAGCTTTGAAGATTAGTATGAAGTCAGACAACATGTTCTTTTCTATCAAGATTGTCTATTTGGGGACTTTTGTGGTTCCATACAAATTTAGGATTATTTATTCGTTTTTCTTCTGTGAAAAATGTTATAGGTATTTTGATAGGGATTGCATTATGTCTTCAGACTCCTTTGGGTAGTATAGATATTTTAACAATATTACTTCTTCCAGTTCATATATATATATATACACACACAATGCCTTTCCATATATTTATAATTAATTATTAGCATATAATAGAAAAGGAGTGAATTTCTGTATATTAATCTTATATCCTGCATTTTTATTGAATTCATCTATTCTAAAAGTTTTTTGGTGGAGATTTTAAAGTTTTCTATATATAATATCATGTTATCTGCAAATTATGACAGTTTTGCTTCTTTCCTTCTAATTTTGGTGCATTTTTTTTCTTATCTGTTTGCTATAGCTAGGACTTCCTATACTGTGTTAAGTAAAAATGGTGAGAGTGGGCATTCTTGTCTTGTTCTTGATCCTGAAGGAAAAGATTTCAGGTTTTCCCCATTCAGTATGATGTTTGGTGTGTTTGTCATAAATGGCGTTTATTATCTCAAGAAATTTACCTCTATACCAACTTTGATAAATTTTTATCATGAATGGATACTGAATTTTTGTTAATGCTTTTTCTCCATCTATTGGGAGATCATGTGATTTTTATATTTTGTTTTTTTCTTATAGCCTTGTTTGTATAGGAAGCTTTCTGCCAATTTTCAGTTAGTTTTCAGTGGCAATTGTTGCACATGTAGAGGTATTTTTGATGTGTTGTGGGGGTAGATGAGTTCTACTTTCTCCTACTCTGCCATCTTGATCAATTCCCTTATACTTCATTTTATTAACATGGTGTATAACATTGGTTGATTTGTAGATATTTAATCATCCTTGCATCCCTGGGATGAATCCCACCTGATCATGGTGTATCAATGATTCTTTGTTATGTACTTTTGAATTTAGTTTGCTAATGAAGGCAATGGCACCCCACTCCAGTACTCTTGCCTGGAAAATCCCATGGATGGAGGAGCCTGCTGGGCTGCAGTCCATGGGGTTGCTAAGAGTCGGACATGACTGGGCGACTTTACTTTCTTTCACTCTTCACTTTCATGCATTGGAGAAGGAAATGGCAACCCACTCCAGTGTTCTTGCCTGGAGAATCCCAGGGACGGAGGAGCCTGGTGGGCTGCCGTCTCTGGGGTCGCACAGAGTCGGACACGACTGAAGCGATTTAACAGCAGCAGCAGCAGCAATATTCTGTTGAGGATTTTTCCATCTGTGTTCATCAGAGATGCTGGTCTGTAATTTCTAATTTTTGTAGTGTCTTTGTCTAGTTTTGGTATCAGTGTAATGGTGGTCTCACAGAATGAGTTTGGGAATGTTTGATCCTCTTTAATATTTTAGAATAGTTTGAGGAGAAAGCAATCTTGAGAAAGAAGAATGGAACTGGAGGAATCAACCTGTCTGACTTCTACAAAAGTAGAAGCCTGTGTGGCTTCTACTACAAAGCCACAGTCATCAAGACAGTATGGTCCTGGCACAAAGACAGAAATATAGATCAATGGAACAAAATAGAAAGCCCAGAGATAAATCCATGCACCTATGGACACCTTATCTTTGACAAAGGAGGCAAGAATATACAATGGAGAAAAGATAATCTCTTTAGCAAGTGGTGCTGGGAAAACTGGTCAACCACTTGTAAAAGAATGAAACTAGAACACTTTCTAACACCATACACAAAAATAAACTCAAAATGGATTAAAGATCTAAACGTAAGACCAGAAACTATAAAACTCCTAGAGGAGAACATAGGCAAAACACTCTCCGACATAAATCACAGCAGGATCCTCTATGATCCACCTCCCAGAATACTGGAAATAAAAGCAAAAATAAACAAATGGGATCTAATTAAAATTAAAAGCTTCTGCACAACAAAGGAAACTCTAAGCAAGGTGAAAAGACAGCCTTCAGAATGGGAGAAAATAATAGGAAATGAAGCAACTGACAAAGAACTAATCTCAAAAATATACAAGCAACTCCTGCAGCTCAATTCCAGAAAAATAAACGACCCAATCAAAAAATGGGCCAAAGAACTAAATAGACATTTCTCCAAAGAAGACATACATATGGCTAACAAACACATGAAAAGATGTTCAACATCACTCATTATCAGAGAAATGCAAATCAAAACCACAATGAGATACCATTTCACGCCAGTCAGAATGGCTGCGATCCAAAAGTCTACAAGCAATAAAGGCTGGAGAGGGTGTGGAGAAAAGGGAACCCTCAAACTAGTACAGCCACTATGGAGAACAGTGTGGAGATTCCTTAAAAAACTGGAAGTAGAACTGCCCTATGACCCAGCAATCCCACTGCTGGGCATACACACCGAGGAAACCAGAATTGAAAGAGACATGTGTACCCCAATGTTCATTGCAGCACTGTTTATAATAGCCAGGACATGGAAGCAACCTAGATGTCCATCAGCAGATGAATGGATAAGAAAGCAGTGGTACATATACACAATGGAGTATTACTCAGCCATTAAAAAGAATACATTTGAATCAGTTCTAATGAGGTGGATGAAACTGGAGCCTATTATACGGAGTGAAGGAAGCCAGAAAGAAAAACACCAATACAGTATACTAACACATATATATGGAATTTAAAAAGATGGTAATGATAACCCTGTATGTGAGCCAGCAAAAGAGACACAGATGTATAGAACAGTCTTTTGGACTCTGTGGGAGAGGGCAAGGGTGGGATGATTTGAGAGAATGGCATTGAAACATGTATAATATCATATATGAAACGAATCGCCAGTCTAGGTTTGATGCATGATACAGGATGCTTGGGGCTGGTGCACTGGAATGACCCAGAGGGATGGTATGGGGAGGGAGGTGGGAGGGGGGTTCAAGATGGGGAACACGTGTACACCCGTGGTGGATTCATGTTGATGTATGGCAAAACCAATACAATATTGTAAAGTAATTAACCTCCAATTAAAATAAATAAATTTATATTAAAAATTTTTTAAAAGAGTAATTTGAGGATAGATATTAAGTCTTCTTTAGATGTTGAAGCTGAAACTCCAATACTTTGGCCACCTGATGCAAAGAGCTGACTCATCTGAAAAGACCCTGATTCTGGGAAAGATTGAAGGCGGGAGGGGAAGGGGATGACAGAGGATGAGATGGTTGGATGGCATCACCAACTCAATGGACATGAGTTTCAGTGAATTCCGGGAGCTGGTGATGGACAGAGAGGCCTGGCGTGCTGCAGTCCATGGAGTCGCAGATTTGGACACAACTGAGCAACTGAACTGAACTGAACTGAAATGTTTGGTAGAATTCCCCAATGGCTCGGCAAATAAAGATTCTGGCTGCAATGCAGGAGACACAAGGGCTGCGAGTTCAATCCCTGGGTCAGGAAGATATTTTGGAGGAAGGAATGGCAACCCACTCCAGTATTCTTGCCTGAAAATTCCCATGTACAGAGAAGCCTGGGGGGCTACAGTCCAAAGGGTCACAAAGAGTTGGACATGACTAAGTGACTAAGCACACACACACAGAATTCCCCTGTGAAGCCTTCTAGCTTTGGACTTTTGTTTGTTGGGAGCTTTTGACTACCAATTCAGTTTCAATACAAATAATCAGTCTGTTGAGATTATCTGGTTCTTCCTGATTCAGTCTATAAAGATAATATGTTTCTAGGAATTTATCCATTCCTTCTAGGTTGTCCAGTTTGTTGGTATGTAACTGTTCACAGTATTCTGATTGTTCATACTTCTCTGATATTGGTTGCAACTTGTCCTCTTTAATTTCTAAGTTAGTGTATTTGGATCCTCTCTCTTTTTTCTTTTTTAAAATATCTATCTATTTATTTTTATCGTGCCAGGTCTTAGTTGCGGCATATGGGATCTTTAGTTGTGGCATGTGGGACCATGTTTAATCCCTGACCAGGAATTAAACCCAAACTCCCTGCATGGGGAACACAGAGTCTTAGCCACTGGACCACTACGGAAGGCTCCTCTCTTTCTCTTAATGAGCCTGGCTAAAGGCTTATCAATTTTGTTTATCTTTTAAAAAAAACCAGCTCTTGCTTTCATTAGTCTTTTTTTTTTTTTACTGATTAAAAAAAACTTTTTTTTTTTTTTTACTTTACAATACTGTATTGGTTTTGCCATACATCAACATGAATCTGCCATATTGTGGGTTGTTTTTTTTTTTTTTTTAATCTCTTCTCTGATCTTTATTATTTCCATCCTTCTGCTGACTTTGGATTTTGTTTGTTCTTATATTTCTAATTCTTTTACATGGTAGGTTTGGTTATCTATTTGAGATTTCTCTTATTTCTTGAGGTAAGGCTATATTAATATAAACTTCCTTCTTGGGAATAGCTTTTGCTGCTTCCCATAGCCTTTGGAAAGTTGTGTTTTTAATTTTCATTTGTCTCAGGGTGTTTTCTGATTTCCTCTTTAATTTTTTTTGGTTGACTTATTGAGGTTTTAGTACCATGTTGTTTAGTCTCTACATATTTGCATTTTTTCCACTTTTCTTTCTGTAATAGGTTTCTACTTTCATATCATTGTGATCTTAAAAGATACTTGGTATAATTTCTGTCCTCTAAATGTGTTAAGACTTGTTTTGTGGACCAGCATGAGAACATTACATGTGCATGTGAAAAGCATGTGTTCTTCTGTTTTTGAATGGAATATCCTATAGATATCTATTAAGTCCAGTTGGTCTAATGTGTTATTTAATGTCAGTTCCCTTGTTGATTTTCTGCTTGATGATGTGTCCATTGATGTGAGGTGTTAAATCTCCCACTATTATTGTATTACTGTCCATTTATTTCCTTTGTGTCTGTTATACAGTGCACTGTTATTAACTGTAGTTGCCATGCCGCACTTTACAGGACTTATTTTATAACTGGAAGCTTGTATCTTTTGGCTCCCTCATCCAGTTTGCCTACCACCTATTCCCTGCCTTTGGCTATTTTGTCTCTATTAGCTTGACTCTTCTTTTCTAAGATTTCACATATTCAATATAAGTAAGATCATACAGTCTTTTTCTTTCTTGTCTGACTTATTTCACTTAGCATAATGCACTCAAGGTCCACTCATGTAAAATTTTGATTTTAGCCATTTTCTTTTTCAGGTCTAATGTTTCCATTGTATTCTATTTTGTATCTATTTTCCTGCCATTATTTTCTTTTAAAAAAATGAATTTATTTATTTTAATTGGAGGTTAATTACTTTACAATATTGTATTGGTTTTACCATACATCAACATGAATCCGTCACAGGTATACATGTGTTCCCCATCCTGAACCCCCCTCCCTCCTCCTTCTCCATACCATCCCTCTGGGTCATCTCAGTGCACCAGCCCCAAGCATCCAGTATCATGCATCGAACCTGGACTGGCTATTGGTTTCATATATGATATTATACATGTTTCAATGCCATTCTCCCAAATCATCCCACCCTCGCCTTCACCCATAGAGTCCAACAGACTGTTCTATACATCTGTGTCTCTTTTGCTGTCTAACATACAGGGTAATCATTACCATCTTTCTAAATTCCATATATATGCAATAGTATACTGTATTGGTGTTTTTCTTTCTGGCTTACTTCACTCTGTATAATCGGCTCCAATTTCATCCACCTCATTAGAACTGATCCAAATGTATTCTTTTTGATGGTTGAGTAATACTCCATTGTGTATATGTACCACAGCTTTCTTATCCATTTATCTGCTGATGGACATCTAGGTTGTTTCCATGTCCTGGCTATTATAAACAGTGCTGCGATGAACACTGGGGTACACGTGTCTCCTTCGATTCTGGTTTCCTTGGTGTGTATGCCCAGCAGTGGGATTGCTGGGTCATAAGGCAGTTCTGTTTCCAGTTTTTTAAGGAATCTCCACACTGTTCTCCATAGTGGCTGTACTAGTTTGCATTCCCACCAGCAGTGTAAGAGGGTTCCCTTTTCTCCACACCCTCTCCAGCATTTATTGCTTGTAGACTTTTGGATCGCAGCCATTCTGACTGGCTTGAAATGGTATCTCATTGTGGTTTTGATTTGCATTTCTCTGATAATGAGTGATGTTGAGCATCTTTTCATGTGTTTGTTAGCCATCTGTACGTCTTATTTGGAGAAATGTCTGTTTAGTTCTTTGGCCCATTTTTTGATTGGGTCGTTTATTTTTCTGAAATTGAGCTGCAGGAGTTGCTTGTATATTTTTGAGATTAGTTGTTTGTCAGTTGCTTCATTTGCTATTATTTTCAATTCATTTCAAGAGTGTTCACATGCACTTCTTAGCACACAGTTATATGAGCTTCTTTAAAATCTTTCATAATTCCAGCACTGTGTCATCTTGGTGCTGGGATCTGTTGATTGTCTTCCCCTTATAAGTTATTGAGATTTTCACAGTTCTCTGTATATCAAATAATTCTGGGTAGTATCTTGGGCATTTGAATATTACATTATGAGCCTTAGTTTCTATGAAGAATAATAATTAAATTTTTCAAGTAACTGATCCAGTTTAGGGTAAAAGTTCTTATTGGCTTTCAGGAGCTATATTTCTTATGTTAGTTAAAATTTTCAAGGTGTTTTAAGTGTTATTTTGATAATGTGAATCACTCTGTGGCTAGTCTGAAACTTATAAAATGATCTACTCCATAATTTGGTCCTCAAATTTTGGTTTTCAGTGATTTTACTATTCTGTTTAGCGTTAGATCCACACAAGCAAAGTTTGTGCATAAGTCCAGGTGTTCATAAACAACTTTATGGTATCATTTTCTTGATCTTTTTCTTTTCTGTATTCTTCCAGACACTTCTTGGCTTCCAGGAGTCCCCTTTTGCCTACACTTCTTGCTATAAAGCTAGGCTTTCGTTTTCCCACTCTGCCTTATGCTTCTTGTAGCTATGTCTGCCTCTGGAGCCAAGTGGCAGGAGGACAGAGAAAAGGAATAGGGCTTCTTCCCACATGCTCTTGGGGCTACATTTCTCCTGGTCATAAAGAATCCCCTTCCTCAGAATTTTAGGGGCCTTCCTGCCCATCGCTGCCATACATACCGATATAACAGGATTTCCTGGAAGTCTAGGGTGGAAGTAAATGATAACATAGAAGATTTCCCCGTTTATTCATATTCTCAGGGTCCCTTTCCCATTTCTTCAGACTAGAGAAGACTTTTTGGAGTACGTTTGGTCCATACTCAGCCTTAAGCTGCTATTGATGTCAAGAACCACAAACAAAAAAAGGTAACTCATCACAAGATTAGCTTAGTTTCAAATACTGGCTTTCTACTCCAACCCACATGCTATTATTTATTTATAGCCCTTGGGAAACTGACTTATACACCCTCCCAAGGTTTTTAGTTGCATTCACAATGAGGAGATAGAATGAAGTATCATACTCCCTAATCCTTGTTTCTATATTTATGTTTCCATAAATCACTAAGAGAATTTTCTAAGCACTGTTTGCTTACTTTGTGTGGAATACAAAAGAAAATGGAACATTTATATGATTAATACCCAAATTTTAAGTAAATTTGGTAACTTTATAAAGTAGACAAAATCTGGAGGGACCAAATGTATTTCTGGATAATGGGATGATAAAGAAAGGGACAATATTCTTGCCCTACTAAGCCCCCATGCAACACTGGTCCTTACTGTCTGAAGGGTAGAGCTATGAGGTATCAGAGACTTCATGGGTTGCATTTTAATTAAGCACCCCTGCAAGAATATAGCTAAAACAAAGTCTTGCTTTGGAGAAATGTCAGGCTGTGTGGGCTGACCAGCTGGTATAATTTGGGGTTTGGAGACCTGCTGACAGTTCTCATTTCACATTGTTGAATGACAACCTATTCTGCCATGGTTGCCACATATGGCTGTACAGATTGCAGCCTACTGATTCCAAGAGAAACTTTTCTTTTTTCATGGATTTTGAAGTGAATGGCACCTCCCTGAGCTGTGTGCATTTTGGCTGCTTGCTCTGCTCACAGCAAAGTCCATGGGCAATTAGGAAAATCAGAATGTGGCAATGACAGCATATTATCTCTTTTCTTCATTTACTCTCTGCCTCTTTTCCTTTTCTCCCAGTGTTGGAGGAAGATGATCATTACCTCTCCAGAGTCTTTGAATCTCCCTGGAAGAAGCCGTCCATTCTCGCAGAGTGCCCCGACAGGATTGAACCACATGGGCTGGCCAGAGCCCACACCTGACATTGGTGAGTTATATGACTCTCTCTCTTTTTTTTTTTCACACTCCAGTGTCCTGGCAAAAAGAACAAGATGTGAGAGCATGTTGTTGACAGCTGTGTTTACTTGTCTGGCAGAAGTAACTTGAGTGTGAGAAGTAGATCACTGTCTTTAACATTTTCAATTAGGAAGAGGTTCCTAGTACCCCGATAAAGGAATTCTTCTCTTGAAGAAGATTCCATTATTAAATTTCTAGACCTGGCTCCATTCATTTATTTTGAGCAGAACTACTGACCATTCCTTGAGACTTATAATAGGGTATAACTTACAGAAGAAATAATTACAGAGAGAGTTATCTAATCCAGTGACGAGGCTTGGGTGTTTCCCCTTCTCGGGGACAAGGCTCTTGAGTTTTGTGGCAGTCTTTCTGAGTCCCTTTCCCAAGTGAAGTGAAAGTCACTCGGTCATGTCTAACTCTTTGTAACCCCGTGGACTGTAGCGTGCCAGGCTCCTCTGTCCTTGGAATTCTCCAGGCAAGAATACTGGAGTGGGTTGCCATGCCCTTCTCCAGGGGATCTTCCCAACCCAGGAATGGAACCCAGGTGTCCTGCATTGTTGGCGGATTCTTTACCAACTGCCCTTTCAAAAGCATCATATCATCATATCACATATTTGTCCATAAAAGGGCTGATTTTTGTGCCAGAAGGAAACTGGGCCCCAGTGAGAGCCAGGAGTTGGTGATGGACAGGGAGGCTTTGTGTGCTGCAGTCCATGGGATTGCAAAGAGTCAGACACCACTGAGCAACTGAACTGAACTGAACTGAGAGCCAGGATGCAGCCTGTTCATGTACAGCCACCACCCTTCCTGAACTTAACCCAGGAACAGCTGGACATGATGAAAATGCTCAAAGCTCTGAGTCCAAGGACCGATACAGATACAGATTACATTAGATGGCAACCTTATGATTTAGAGGCATCCAGCTGACTGAAGGAAGAGGCCAAATACGGTGGATGCGTGCTAAGTCGTTTCAGTCATGTCCGACTCTATGTGACCCTATGGATATAGCCTGCCAGGCTCCTCTGTTCATAGGGTTCTCCAGGCAAGAATACTGGAGTGGGTTGCTGTGCCCTCCTCCAGGGTATTTTTCTAATGCAAGGATCAAACCTGCATCTCTTATGTCTGCTGTATTAGCAAGCAAGTTCTTTACCACTAGCGCCACCTTGTAAGCCCAAATATGGTGCTTAAAGAGGATAAATAAGAATAAAAGTCTTAGACAGGTTTGGAAAAACAAAATGGCTATACATATCAAACATGTACTTTTCTAGACTTGGCGATGGGGACAGGTTGGGTATTCAAGGATGTCTGTAGCTTGATCCTATTGGAGCTAAAGACCAGTAGAAAGCCAGTGAGGTTAGCAAAAGACGATATGGCAGAGTAGTGAGTCCTAATCATTAGAGCATGGACTATGCTGTGCTGATGAGTCAGCTCTGATGCAGACATGAGACCTGACCTCTGAATCTGACTAAGTGCGTACTGGGTGCTGGTCTTGCAGGAGCTGGCTACTCAGATGTTTAGCTAACATGATTGTTTTCCATTACCAAATGTCTTTGCTTATGCTATATCGTGCAGTGGGCTTTTATTCTTCCCCAGATAAGGTTATAATCTCAAATTCACCGTAAGCAAAGTCATGAAAATGGATTTGACAGCTGCTGAAAGAATCCAACCAAAGAAAAAGATAGTTCTAAAATAAACTCTTCATTAAGTCTTGGAACAGTTTAGAGGCTTATGGAAGGGACAGTAACAGATAAGCATAACATTTTTCCTGGGATAATCCTCATTTTGGCTCTTGAAATGAGAACATTTTTACAAACTCATGCTTAATAATCATATTCCTATTATTTGGGGGCCTCATTTTGAATTAATTAGCAGATGAATTTATTCCAGAATAAGAGATTTTTAAAAGCCTCCATGACAAGTCACACAGCATACCCATGCCAAGAACACTGCTCTGAAAATCAGAAGTCAGGGCTCTGGCTTTAGCTGTCTGTCATATAGGGGTGAGAAATTGGGCACACCCCTCCATGTCTCTATCTCATACTTCTTTTTACATAAAACAGTATAAATCCTGTATTCACCAGATTAATATGAGGGGTAGCTTGGGTCTCTGTAAATATTTAGCTTAGGAAAGCTTTCATTTCTTCAATGATTTCTTCTACTCCAACTTTTCTATTCCAGACTTCTGGGATTTCTTTCTACCCCAGATTCTATCCCTAGAATCTCTCATTATTTTTATTATTTTATCCTTTTCCTCTCGGTTCTGGGAGATATCTCAGTTTTATCTTCAACCTTGTTTTTCTGGTTTACCTCATCTACTGTTCATTGCCTCCATTAATATTTGTGATTCAGTGATGTCTTTAATCTCCATGCAATCTTTCCAATGTCCTCTTGAAGCTTCTTAAAAACAGAAAGTTAGGAATTTTGTAAAATTTTCTGTTGATGTTTTATAAATCCATTTCCAAGTTCATATGCTTTTCTTATAACTGGTAACTTTTTTATAGGTGAAATTTCTCTATTTGCTTATCTTTACAGACATCAGCTCTTCCCCAATGGCTGGTTGCCAAGTAGTACTGGAGACATCCTTTCAGAGATTGTTATAGATTCCTCTTAAAATCCTTCAAGCACAGCTGAAGCAGGAAGTTAAGCTTTCCTATTATGTGTATCACAGGTTCCAGCACCCGGGGTGGGGGAGCTTTAAGCAGTCCCAGTGAGATCTTTGCCTCTTTTCAGAACTTAGCTATGTTTCATAGAGTAGTCAAGAATTAGCATGATGTGAGAGCATGCCACCCTTTGCCCACAGGCTGGTGCCCAGGATAAAGTCTACTACACCCACTCCTCTCTGAGTGGAATCAGCAGGTCCAGATATGACTCTGTCAGCCCCAACATGATGACCGCACACAGCATCACGTAAAGCCCTCTGTACTTGGAGAACATTTGTTGAAAAGACTATTTTTCCACTTGGAATGGTCATGGCCGCTGTAGTTGATCATAGATGTATGGATTTATCCCTGGACTGTCAATTGTATCCCATGATCTGTGTCCATTCTTGTACTAGTAACCACACTGTCTTGTTTACATTACTCTGTAGTAAGGTTTGAAATCAGGAAGGGGAATCTCCCTACTTTCCCCTTCTTTTTCAAAACTGTCTTGGCTCTTTTGAGTCCCTTCCAGTTCCACGTGACTTTTAAAATCAGTTCAGTCGCTCAGTCGTGTCCAACTCTTTGTGATCCTATGGAGTACAGCACGCCAGGCTTCCCTGTCCATCACCAACTCCCAGAGCTTGCTCAAACTCATGTCCATGGAGTTGGTGATGCCATCCAACCATCTCATCCTCTGTCGCCCCTTCTCCTCCTGCCTTCAATTATTCCAAGCATCAGGGTCTTTTCCAGTGAGTCAGTTCTTCATATCAGGTGGCCAAAGTATTGGAGTTTCAGCTTCAACATCAGTCCTTCCAATGAGTATTCAGGACTGATTTCCTTTAGGAGTGACTGGTTTGATCTCCTTGCAGTCCAAGGGACTCTCAAAAGTCTTCTCCAGCACCACAGTTCAAAAGCATCAATTCTTTGGGGCTCAGCTGTCTTTATGGTTCAACACTCACATCTTTACATGACGACTAGAAAAACCATAGCCTTGACTAGACGGACCTTTGTTGGCAAAGTAATGTCTCTTCTTTTTAATATGCTTCTAGGTTGGTCATAGCTTTTCCTCCAAGGAGTAAGCGTCTTTTAATTTCATGGCTGCAGTCACCATCTGCAGTGATTTTGGATCCCACTGTTTCCATTGTTTCCCCATCTATCTGCCATGAAGTGATGGGACCAGATGCCATGATCTTAGTTTTTTTAATGTTAAATTTTAAGCCAGCTTTTTCACTCTCCTCTTTCACTTTCATCAAGAGGCTCTTCAGTTCTTCTTCGCTTTCTGCCATAACCGTCGTTCCATCTGCGTATCTGAGGTTATTGACACTTCTCCCAGCAATCTTGATTCCAACTTGTGCTACATCCAGTCCAGCATTTCACATGATGTGCTCTGCATAGAAATTAAATAAGTAGGGTGACTGTATACAGCCTTGATGTACTCCTTTCCCAACTTAGAACCAATCCATTTTTCCATGTCCAGTTCTAACTGTTGCTTCTTGTCCTGCATACAGATTTCTCAGGAGGTAGATAAGGTGGTCTGGCATTACCATCTCTTGAAGAATTTTCCACAGTTTGCTGTGATCCACACAGACAAAGGCTTTGGTGTAGTCAATAAAGCAGAAATAAGTGTTTTTCTAGAACCCTCTTGCTTTTTCTATGATCCAACAGATTTTGGCATTTTGATCTCTGTTCCTCTGCTTTTTCTAAATCCAGCTTGAACATCTGGAAGTTCTCAATGTTTAGAATCAGGTTGTCAATTTCTGCAAAGATATTATTTGGGATTCTAATGAAGATTGCACTGAATCTGTAAATGAGTTCGGGGAGCATTGTCATCTTAACAGTGTTGAGTTTTCTGATCCATGAGCATAGGATTTTTTCCCATTTATTTAGATCTTTTGTTTCTTTCAATGACAGTGTATCATTTTCAGAATATAAGTTTGTACTTCCTTTGAAAATTAATTCCTAAGTATTTTATATAATGTTTGATGCTTTGAAAATGAAACTATCTTCTTAATTTCATTTTCAGAATGGTCCCTAAAAGTGCATAAAAATACAATTCACTTTTGTATATTGATCTTATATCCTGCAACCTTGCTGAACCTCTTTATTAGTTCTGGATTTTTAATGGATTCCTTAGGATTTTCTACATACAAGATCATGTTATCTATAAGCAGAGACAGTTTTATTTTTTCCCTTCACATCTGAATGGCTTTTTTCTTGCCTAATTGCCTTGATTAGAGCCTGTAGATTAAAATAATTGAATAAAAGTGGCAAGAATAGATATCCTGGCTTTTTTCCTGATTTTAGGGGAAAGCATCCCATCTTCACCTTTGAATAAGATGTTGGCTATAGTTTTTTCACAGATGCCCTTTATTGAGTAAATAGTTTTCATATTCCTAGTATGTCAAGTTTTTTTATCATGAGACAGTGTTGGATATTTTTAAACATTTACCCTTCTGTTGAGATAATCATGCACCTTTTGTTCTTAATTCTGTTGCTACGGTATATTACATTAATTTTCAGGTGTTAAACCACCCTTGCATATCTGAGATTAATCTCACTTGGTCAAGATATGTCATTCTCATTAGAGTTTGCTGAATTTGGTTTGCTAGTATTTTGTTGAAGATTTTTGTGTCCATATTCATAAAAGATACTAGTCTATAATTTTCTTTTCTTTTATTATCTTTGTCTGATTTAGACCTCATAAAATAAGTTGAGGAATCTTCCCTCAATCTTCTTCAATAGTTTGTGAAGAATTTGGTATTAATTCTTTTTTCAATATTTGGTAGAATTCAAGGGTGAAGCCACTTGGGGGTGTGGGCTTTTCTTTGTAGGAAGTCTTTTTTTAATGTAAATTTATTTATTTTAATTAGAGGTTAATTACTTTACAATATTGTATTGGTTTTGCCATACAACAACATGAATCCGCCACAGGTATACACCTGTTCCCCATCCTGAACCCCCCTCCCTCCTCCCTCCCCATAACATCCCTCTGGGTCGTCTCAGTGCACCAGCCCCAAGCAGAAGTAAGCCAGAAAGAGAAACACCAATACAGTATACTAATGCATATATATGGAATTTAGAAAGATTATAACGATAACCCTGTATGTGAGACAGCAAAAGAGACACAGATGTATAGAATAGTCTCTTGTGGGCAGTCTTATTACTGGTTCAATCCCTCTGTTTGTTATAGAACTAATCAGATTGTCTGTTTTTCTTGAATAAGTTTTGGCATCTTGTGTCATTTTGGGAATTTGTACATGTCATCTAAGTCATCTAACTGGTTGGTATACCATTGTTCATCTTCTTTTATAATTATTTTATTTCTGCAAGGTCAGAAGTAATGTTCCTTCTTTCATTTCTGATTATAGTAGTGAGTCGCCTTCTTTCTCTTGGTCAAACCAGCTAAAGGTCTGTCGACATTTTTCCTCTTCCCTGAAAACCTGCTTTGGTTTCTTTCATTTTTCGATGTTTTTTCTCTTGTCTTTATTTATGTTTCTCAATATTTCTGTTCTATGTTGTGTCTCTATTAACTCCTGCTGTAATCCATATTGCTTTCTTCTGCTTGTTTTCAGTTTAGGTTTAATTTGTTTTAGATTTAGTTTTGCACTTCTTTTTCCAGTGTCATTAGATGCAGATCCAGTTGTTGATTTAAGATTTTTCTTCTTTCTTAATATAGATATTTGCAGCTATAAATTTCCCTCTGAGCACTCCTTTAGCTATCTTCATAACTTTGGCCTATTTTATCTTCATTTTCATTTATCTCAAGGTATTTTTCTGATTTTATTTTGATTTCTTCTTGGACCCATTATTTAGGAGTTTGTTATTTAATTTCTACATACTTGTGAGTTTCTCAAATTCCCCTTATTTTTGATTTCTAATTTCATTCCATGTGGTCAGAGAACACATTTTGTATTATTTCCATTTGTTTTTAAATTTGGGGAAGTTTGTTTTTTGGACTAACATGTGATCTAATGTTTCAAGGGCACTTAAGAAGAAAGTGTACTCTATTATTGTTGGGTGATGTGTTCTAAGTATGATTATTATGCTTAAACGGTTTATGGTGTAGTTCAAGTCTTCTCTTTCCTTGATCTCCTGTATAGTTGCTCTATCCATCATTGAAAGTTGGGTGTATATCTCCAACTATTATTATTGAATTATTTATTTCTCCCTTCATTTCTGTTAGTTTTGCCTTATGTATTTTAGTGCTCTGATCTTAGGTAGGTGTATATATGTTTATACTTATATCTTCTTGATGGATTAACTCTCTTATTGTAATACAATGCCCTTCTTTGTCTCCAGCATCTTTTGTTTTAAAGTTTATTTTATCTGATGTCAACAGAGCTACTCCAGCTTTCTTGCAGTTGCTGTTTACATGCTATATCTTTTTCCATCTTTTTACTTTCAATTTATTTGTGTCTTTGAATCTAAAATGTGTCTCCTATAGACAACAAATATGTGGATCAGATTTTTTATCCACTCAACACTCTATCTCTTGATTGCACTGTTTAGTTCATTTACATTTAGTGTTGTTATTGCTATAATTGGAGGTACATCTGCCTTTTTACTTTTTATTTTCTATATTTTTGAGTATTTTAATGGCTGGTCTAGGGTTTAACATATACATCTTTTAAAATTTATTTTATTGATGGGTAGCTGATTTACAATGCTGTGTTAATTTCTACTCCAAAGTGGTTCAGTTATACATATGGATACATATGCATACATGGCAGGATATTGAATATAGTTCTCTATGTAGTAAGACCTTGTTGTTTCTCATATACATCATATTAGAATAAACTTCAGATGTATATTAGCTTAATCCATTAAGATAATTGAACAATTGTCCTATATGGCTCTACTCCTTTTCTCCTCTTTGTGGAATTATTGTTACACATATTATATCAATTAATGTTACAAACTCAACAATGCATTATTAAAATTATTACTCTACCATCTGTCATTATTTTCCTAGCTATTACAGCTTTGTTCCCACATACCTCCTTTATGCTAGTATTAGCAGATATAATCTACATTTATTACATTTCTATTTGTTGTAGGACAAATAATACTTTAGATACATATTATTTTATACACTTACTTTTTAAATCAGTTAAAGAAAAAAGGGGGGAAAAGAACTTATAGTATCTTTTACAAATGCATAATTACCTCTACTAGTGCTCTGTTTTTGTTCATGTGCATTTGAATCACCATCTAGGGTAACTTGTTTTCAGTCTGAAGAACTTGGGTATTTCTTGTAAGTTGGGTCTCCTAAAACAAATTTTCTCAGAGTTTATCTGAGAAAGTCTATTTGCCTTTGTTTTTGAAAGAAATCTTTGCTGGATATAGAACTTTTGATTGAGAGGCTTTTTTTTTTCTCTCTCTCTTAGTAATTTTATTATTATCCCACTGCCTCTGGCCTCCACAGTTTCTGCTGGGAAGTCAGCTGTTAATCTTTCTGGGGTCCCCTTGCAAGTTATATATCATTTTTCTCTTGCTGTTTTCAAGATTTTTCTCCTTGTCTTTTGTTTTCAGCATGTTTAGGATGATGTGTCTGTTTTGGGGTGTCTTTTCATTTATCCTACTTAGAATTTGCTGTGCTTCCTAGACATGTTCTTTTTTTGTGTCTCAATAAATTTTGGAAGTTTTCAACTATTATTTCTTTGAGTTTTTTTCTCTTTTCTCTCTCTTCTTTTTCTGGGACTCCTATTATGTTGGTGTGGTTAATGGGGTTCCTCCATCTACTTGTGCCTGGGAAAGGAGGGCCCTGCCTGGTACCCACCTTTAGGAAATCCTTCCACCTAACAGTGACAGTGCTAGGGGATTGTTCCTTATTTCTCTGAGACTGTATTTATTTTTTTCACTCTTTTTTTCTCTCTGTTCTTCAGTTTGCATAATCCCTATTTATCTCTTCAAGTATGCTACTTCTTTTTTCTGTGATTCAAACCTACTATTGAGACCCTCTGGTGAATTTTTAATTTTAGTTATTGTACTCTTCAACTCTAGAATATCCATTTTCAAAAAATAATTGCTGTTTCTATCTATTGATATTCTCTATTTGCTGCAACTTGTGTTTAAAAAACAAATTTCAACTGAGTAAATTTGAAGATCTATTTGCCTTTATTCAATTATTCATAGAAGGGGAAAAAGTAGAAACAGTGACAGATTTTATTTTCTTGGGCTACAGAATCACTGTGGATGGTACTGCAGTCATGAAATTAAAAGATGCTTGCTCCTTGGAAGGAAAGCTATGACAAACCTAGACAGCATATTAAAAAGCAGAAACATCGCTTTGATAACAAAGGCCTCTATAGCCAAAACTATGGTTTTTCCACTAGTAATGTATGTATGTGAGAACTGAACCATAAAGAAAGCTGAGCACCAAAGAACTGATGCTTTCAAATTGTGGTGCTGGAGAAGACTCTTGAGAGTCTGTCAGACAGCAAGGTGCTCAAACCAGTCAATCCTAAAGGAAATCAATGCTGAAGCTGCAGTTCAATACTTTGGCCACCTGGTGCAAAGAGCCAACTCATTGGAAAAGACCCAGATTCTGGGAAAGATTGAGGGCAGAAGGAGAAGCAGGTGATGGAGGTTTGAGATGGTTGGATGGCATCACCAACTCAATGGATATGAGTTTAAGCAAACTCTAGGAGATAGTGAAGAATGTGGAAGACTGGCATGCTGCAGTCCATGGGGTTGGAAAGAACTGGACACAACTTAGCAACCGAATGGAAATAATAAGTCATGAATCAAAATAGTATCCCACCAAACAAGTAGAAAGGAGTTTCTGAGGAACTGCACAAGTTGGAAAGTTTTTATAGGTAGAAAGAGGGTAAAGCAAAGAAGTTAAAAGAATAGATTGTTTCAGGCACTCTGTCTATCAGATCTAATCCCTTGAATCTATTTGTCACTTCCACTAGATAATCATAAGGGATTTGATTTAGGTCATACCTGAATGGTCTAGTGGGTTTTCCTACTTTCTTCAATATAAGTCTGAATTTGGCAATAAGGAGTTCATGATCTGAGCCACAGTCAGCTCCCAGGCTTGTTTTTGCTGACTGTATAGAGCTTCTCCATCTTCAGCTGCAAACAATATAATCAGTCCAATTTTGGTGTTGACCATCTGGTGATGTCCATGTGTAGAGTCTTCTCTTGTGTTGTTGGAAGAGGGTGTTTGCTATCACCAGTGTGTTCTCTTGGCAAAACTATTATCCTTTTCCCTTCTTCATTTTGTACTCCAAGGCCAAATTTGCCTGTTACTCCAGGTATCCCTTGACTTCCTACTTTTGCCTTCCAGTTCCCTATAATGAAAAGGACATTTTTTGGAGTGTTAGTTCTAGAAGGTCTTGTAGTTCTTCATAGAACCATTCAGCTTCAGCTTTTTCAGCATTACTGGTCGAGGCATAGACTTGGATCACTGTTATATTGAATGGTTTGCCTTGGAAACGAACAGAGATCATTCTGTCATTTGTGAGATTGCATCCAAGTACTGCATTTCAGATTCTTTTGTTGCCGATGAGGGCTAGTCCATTTCTTCTAAGGGATTCTTGCCTACAGTAGTAGATATAATGGTCATGTGAGTTAAATTCACCCATTCCAGTCCATTTTAGTTCACTGATTCCTAAAATGTTGATGTTCACTCTTGCCATCTCCTGTTTGGCCACTTCCAATTTCCTCTGATTCATGGACCTAACGTTCCAGGTTCCTATGCAATACTGTTCTTTACAGCATCATACTACTTCCATTACCAGTCAGAAGTAGAACAGAAGAGAAGATTAACATGTGTCTTTCTACTCTGTTATCTTGCAAACCTGGAAGAGAAAGGCCAAGGAGAAAAGGAAAGATATACCCATTTAAATGCAGAGTTTCAAAGAATAGCAAGGAGAGATAAGAAAGACTTCCTCAGTGATCAATGCAAAGAAATAGAGGGAAATAATAGAATGGGAAAGACTAGAGATCTCTTCATGGAAATTAGAGATACCAAGGGAACATTTCATGCAAAGATGGGCTCAATAAAGGAGAACAATTGCATCGGCCTAACAGAAGCAGAAGATATTAAGAAGAGGTGGCAAGAATACACAGAATAACTATACAAAAAAGATCTTCATGATCCAGATAATCACGATGGTGTGATCACTCACCTAGAGCCAGACATCCTGGAATTCGAAGTCAAGTGGGCCTTAGGAAGCATCACTACAAACAAAGCTAGTGGAGGTGGTGGAATTCCAGTTAAGCTATTTCAAATCCTAAAAGATGATGCTGTGAAAGTGCTGCACTCAGTATGCTGGCAAATTTGGAAAACTCAGCAGTGGCCACAGGATTGGAAAAGGTCGGTCTTCATTTCAATCCCAAAGAAAGGCGATGCCAAAGAATGCTCAAACTACCACACAGTTGCACTCATCTCATACAATAGAAAAGTAATGCTCAAAATTCTCCAAGCACGGCATCAACAGTATGTGAACTGTGAACTTCCAGATGTTCAAGCTGGATTTAGAAAAGGCAGAGGAATCAGAGATCAAATTGCCAACATCTCCTGGATCATCAAAAACGCAAGAGGATTTCATAAAAAAAATCTACTTCTATATTGACTGCGCCAAAGTGGATCACAACAAACTAGAAAATTCTAGTTTGACAAACTAGAAAATTCTTAAAGACATGGGAATACCAGACCACCTTAACTGCCTCCTGAGAAATCTGTATGCAAGTCAAGAAGAAACAGTTAGAACCAGACTGGTTCCAAATCAGGAAAGGAGTACATCAAGGCTTTATATTGTCACTCTGCTTATTTAACTTATATGCAGAATACATCATGCAAAATGCTGGGCTGGATGAAGCACAAGCTAGAATCAAGACTGCTGGGAGAAATATCAATAATATCAGATATTCAGATGACACCATCTTTATGGCAGAAAATGAAGAAGAACTAAAGAGTCTCTTGATGAAAGTGAAAGAAGAGAGTAAAAAAGTTGGGTAAAAACTCAACATTCAGAAAACTAAGATCATAGCATCTGGTCCCATCACTTCAAGGCAAATAGATCAAGAAACAATGGAAACAGTGACAGAGTTTATTTTGGGGGGCTCCAAAATCATTGCAGATGGTGACTGCAGCCATGAAATTAAAAGACGCTTGTTCCTTGGAAGGAAAGCTATGACCAACCTAGACATCATATTAAAAAGCAAAGACATTACTTTGCCAACAAAAGTCTGTCTAATCAAAGCTATGGTTTTTCCAGTAGTCATGGATGGATGTGAGAGTTGGACTATAAAGAAAGCTGAACCCTGAAGAATTGATGCCTTTGAACTGTGGTGTTGGAGAAGACTCTTGAGAGTCCCTTGGACTGCAAGGAGATCCAACCAGGAAATCAGTCCTGAATATTCACTGGAAGGACTGATGCTGAAGCTGAAGCTCCAATACTTTGGCCACCTGATGCAAAGAACTGACTCACTGGAAAAGACCCTGATGCTGGGGAAGATTGAAGGCAGGAGGAGAAGGGGACGACAGAGGATGAGATGGTTGGATGGCATCACTGACTCGATGGACATGAGTTTTAGTAAGCTCTGGGAGTTGGTGATGGACAAGGAAGCCTGGCATGCTGAGTCTATGGGGTTGCAAAGAGTCGCACATGACGAACTGAACTGAACTGGAGTTACCTCAGACCCAAAGCCAATGAACTTAAACTAGTTTTAATACTGAATATTTTCTCAGATCTCATGAACCTGAAAAGTGTTTGTGTTAGTTTATAATTCTCAGAGCTTATAATTCTCAAACCCTTAATTTGTGCTTGTTTGTAAGTACGTGTTTGTTTTTAAGGCAATTAAATAGAGCTCTTTTTACAAATTAATTTTAGTAATACCATCCAGAGGTAGGAAATACCACACATCAACCACATATATATTAGGTTGATGAAAACATAATTGCAGTTTTGGACTGTAAATTTCAAATCATTCTAACTAGGTTCAATCACATCTTTATTAGTCAAAATAGGAACCATTACAATCAATATATTTTTGCCAATGAGAAATAAATTTATTCCTGTAGTATAAAAATCTATGCTTTGGATTTTTATGAAATTTTATGAATTTTGATGAACACTTGGAAAGCATTTTCTGCCTCTTCCTGGTTGTGGAAATGTTTTCCCTGGAAAAAGTTTTTGAGATGCTTGAAGAAGTGGGGTCAGTGGCGTAAGATTAGGTGAATCTGGCATCTAAGGCAAAACTTTGATGCCACATTTGTCCAGTTTTTGAAGTGTTGATTGTGTGATATGTGGTCAGGCATTGTCGTGGAGAAGAGTTGACCCCTTTCTGTTGATCAACACCGGCTGCAGATGTTGCAGTTTTCGGTGTATCTCATTTATTTGCTGAGCATTCTTCTCAGATGTAATGGCTTCACCAGGATTCAAAAAGGTATAGCAGACCAGACCAGCAGAAGACAACAAAACAGTCACCATGACCTTTTGGGGGGGCAAGTTTGGCTTTTGGAAGTGCTTTGGAGCTTCTTCTCAGTCCAGCCACTGAGCTGGTCATTGCCAGTTGTTGTATAAAATCCACTCTTCATCATATGTCACAATCCGATTAAGAACTGGTTCACTGTTGTTGCATACAATAAGAGAAGATGACATTTCAAAATGATAGTTTTTTTTATTTGCAGTCAGCTTGTGAGGCTTCCCAGGTGGTGGTGGTAGTAAAGAACCCACCTGCCAATGCAGGAGACATAATAGATGAGAGTTCAATCCCTGGATCAGGGAAGATCCCCTGAAGGAGGAAATGGCAACCCACCCCAGTATTCTTGCCTGGGAAATCCCATGGACAGAGGAGGAGCCTGGCAGGCTACCGTCCATAGGGTTGCAAAAAGTTGGACATGACTGTAGCAACTTAGCACACACGAGGCATCCACTTATCAAGNAGGACTGATGCTGAAGCTGAAGCTCCAATACTTTGGCCACCTGATGCAAAGAACTGACTCACTGGAAAAGACCCTGATGCTGGGGAAGATTGAAGGCAGGAGGAGAAGGGGACGACAGAGGATGAGATGGTTGGATGGCATCACTGACTCGATGGACATGAGTTTTAGTAAGCTCTGGGAGTTGGTGATGGACAAGGAAGCCTGGCATGCTGAGTCTATGGGGTTGCAAAGAGTCGCACATGACGAACTGAACTGAACTGGAGTTACCTCAGACCCAAAGCCAATGAACTTAAACTAGTTTTAATACTGAATATTTTCTCAGATCTCATGAACCTGAAAAGTGTTTGTGTTAGTTTATAATTCTCAGAGCTTATAATTCTCAAACCCTTAATTTGTGCTTGTTTGTAAGTACGTGTTTGTTTTTAAGGCAATTAAATAGAGCTCTTTTTACAAATTAATTTTAGTAATACCATCCAGAGGTAGGAAATACCACACATCAACCACATATATATTAGGTTGATGAAAACATAATTGCAGTTTTGGACTGTAAATTTCAAATCATTCTAACTAGGTTCAATCACATCTTTATTAGTCAAAATAGGAACCATTACAATCAATATATTTTTGCCAATGAGAAATAAATTTATTCCTGTAGTATAAAAATCTATGCTTTGGATTTTTATGAAATTTTATGAATTTTGATGAACACTTGGAAAGCATTTTCTGCCTCTTCCTGGTTGTGGAAATGTTTTCCCTGGAAAAAGTTTTTGAGATGCTTGAAGAAGTGGGGTCAGTGGCGTAAGATTAGGTGAATCTGGCATCTAAGGCAAAACTTTGATGCCACATTTGTCCAGTTTTTGAAGTGTTGATTGTGTGATATGTGGTCAGGCATTGTCGTGGAGAAGAGTTGACCCCTTTCTGTTGATCAACACCGGCTGCAGATGTTGCAGTTTTCGGTGTATCTCATTTATTTGCTGAGCATTCTTCTCAGATGTAATGGCTTCACCAGGATTCAAAAAGGTATAGCAGACCAGACCAGCAGAAGACAACAAAACAGTCACCATGACCTTTTGGGGGGGCAAGTTTGGCTTTTGGAAGTGCTTTGGAGCTTCTTCTCAGTCCAGCCACTGAGCTGGTCATTGCCAGTTGTTGTATAAAATCCACTCTTCATCATATGTCACAATCCGATTAAGAACTGGTTCACTGTTGTTGCATACAATAAGAGAAGATGACATTTCAAAATGATAGTTTTTTTTATTTGCAGTCAGCTTGTGAGGCTTCCCAGGTGGTGGTGGTAGTAAAGAACCCACCTGCCAATGCAGGAGACATAATAGATGAGAGTTCAATCCCTGGATCAGGGAAGATCCCCTGAAGGAGGAAATGGCAACCCACCCCAGTATTCTTGCCTGGGAAATCCCATGGACAGAGGAGGAGCCTGGCAGGCTACCGTCCATAGGGTTGCAAAAAGTTGGACATGACTGTAGCAACTTAGCACACACGAGGCATCCACTTATCAAGCTTTTTCACCTTTCCAATTTGCTTCAGATGCCAAATGACCATAGAATGGTCCATGTTGAGTTCTGCAGCAACTTCGTGTGTAGTTATAAGAGGATCAGGTTCAATGATGACTTGCAGTTGGTCATTATCAATTTCCAGTCATCAAGGCTCTCTACTCCTTTGCAAAACTTCTTAAATCACCATTGCACTGTGTTCATTAGTAGTTCCTGGGCCAAATGCATTGTTGAGGTTGCAAGCTGTCTCTGCTGCTTTATGTACCATTTTGAACTCAAACAAGAAAATGACTCATATTTGCTTTTTGTCTAACATCAGATCCATTGTCTAAAAGAAATATAAACTAAACAGCAAATAATAAATTATTAGCAAAAAATAAATAAATCAAGAAATGTACATTAAAATGATATATACCATAACCACAATTTATTTAGGAATGTATTCCAATATCAAATGGCAAAGTTCAACAATGCAAAACTGAAATTACTTTTCACCAACCTAATACAGAGAAACATACAAATGCAAACAGGGACCTCATAGCTTCGTTTTAAAATTTTAGTTACCAGACAGATAGAATGATGTAAAAATCACTATTTATAAAAGAACAATTGGAATAAGTTCTGTTTCAGATAGCTAAAGTTTTCTTGGCTAATATTTGTGGAGAAGACACATTATTTTTCACTTCTCTAAATTCAAATGACCTTTCCCCTCTTTTATTCTTCAGATTAGAATTACCTCTCTGAAGTTTGTGATTTTTATTTATTGTTTGTCCCAACTGAAACCTGAGAAGACATTTGAAAGGATTTAATAACCCATCCACCTATTTTGGAATTTTTTTCTCTCTCTCTGTACAATTAACTTAGGGGAAAAGGCTTTAAGAAAAGTCCTGACAGGCTGTGAACCTCGGCTTCCATTTTGGCCAAATTTCTGATCATAGAGTTATTAAATCCTTTCAAATGTCTTGTCAGATTTCAGCTGAGACAAACTAAATATTTCTGGTAGTTTGAACTAGATTTAAAGGTGTTCTCAAAGACAATGCAGAAGATATTATCTTTACAAGATCTTAGAGCCACTTCCAAAGATAGCCAAAAGGAAGACTTAGATAATGATGAACAAGAAGGTAATGACAACAAGAAGGTTGTCCCTGGGAGAGAATCAATAACCAGTATGTGAGGACTTGGACAGGAGGGCAGATGAAATTTTACTTTCCTCTCTCAACTGGGCACTACAGACAAGGATTACCAGGATGAGCACTCAGATAAAAGAGGATAGAGGGGAGCAGTAGAAATCACATCAGTCTTGGGAACCCCTGGCGGTGGCTAGGACTCCACGCTCTCACTGCCAAGAGCCCAGATTCGATCTTGTACCTCTTGTGTCTTTAATTTTTCATTAGCATTTTGCAATAGATATTTAATGAAGCTACTTTTTAATTTTGAAGCTTTTGGAGGTTTCTGCAAACCAATTAAAATAGGTTATCCCATTCTGCTTGATATAGGAACTCTTTACTTTTTTTACAGGCCGTTAGGATTATATTTTATGATTTTTTAAACAGGTAGTAATGTGAGAGATATTAACAGCTAGAATCCATGGCTAAAGGGGAAGTATATAATGTGTTAGAATAACAGTCATATGGAACTCATGTAGTATAATTGCTTAAGCTGAAAAAACTGAAGTAAAAGAAAAATAAAAGACCCGAGTTAAATTACATAATTGATATAAAAAATCTGTTATAATATCTATCCTATACTTGATTATTTTTGTATGGCTTTTAAAGATGCACTTGTTCTAACAGTTTTTAGTTGACTCTCACAGAATTTCTATGGGATAGAACTAATATTCCTGGCTACTTTCTCACTCCTTCTTTTGCAACTGTATTTATTATTCCATGAAAATAAAGTTATGTATTTTTTAATTTTTTAAGTTTTCCATTTTATTACAGGATATTGACTATTCTGTGCTATACGGCAAAAGCTTGTTGTTTATCTATTTTATGTATAGTAGTTTGTATCCATTAATCCCAAACTCCTAATTTATCCCTTTCCCCTTTAGTAACCGTAAGTTTGTTTTCTATGTCTGTTTCTGTTTTGTACATAAGTTCATTTGTTTTATATTTTAGAGTCTACATATAAGTATTTGTCTTCCTCTTTCTAACCTACTTCATTTAGTATGATATTCTCTAGATTCTTCCATGTTGCTGCAAATGGCATTATTTCATTCTTTTTCATGGTTCAGTAGTATGTATGTGGTATATACGCAATGGAATACTTCCCATGGTGGGGGCAGGGCAGCTACATCTCACTGCACAACTTTTGTCCCCTGATATTCCCTGAACCTCAGGTAGTAAGCCTTAATTTCAGCTGCCATTACCACTGTGGTCTTAAGAAATGTGGATCCCTTTTGCATACCAGAACTCAATGAAGACACTCTACTCTTTTCCTGAATAGTAAGTGCAAAGGCACTCAGGCAGGAGTGAGAGAGAGCAAGGAAGCCACCGTAGCTGGAGTGCTAAGAGCAAGGGAAAGTGATAACAGAAAGTGGGGTCTTGCTGGACTTGGACACTTATTTTGGGGGGAGAACCCACAGATTTGCTGACAGACTGGGAGTGTGTCTCCTGATCTGTGACTCATCCCTCCCACAGCAGTTCTTCCTACCTACAAGGGCTAGGTTCACAGGCCTCAAAGGACCACCAGACAGAAACACAGACGGTGACTCTCCTTGCAGAAAGCCTTCACTAAAGAGCAAGGGGGAGTCAGAGGAGGGCTGCCCTTCCCAAGGACAGCAAAGAATGGAGGCATGGGTGGGAAGTGTGCATACAAGGTATGGAATGATCACGAAGGATTCCCAGGGAAGTTAAGGGGGGAGAGGGCCTTCAGGGTTCAGATTTAGCTGAGTCGCCCTGCAATGCCCATCGATTGAACTTCCAAAACACTAGTATTGTCTTCTGTTTGTGCAGAGTTCTGTACTTTGTACATAAACGCTGCTACGCCATTGTCCCAGCCCCCTGAGTTGTTAGGGTGGGTATCATATGAAAAGATAACCCAGGGCCTGTAAGAAGAGATCATATCTATGAACAGGAAGGATCCCTTATGATACAGAGCTAGGCACACACATTGCTTAGGGAAGGAGATGGGCTACAGGAAATCGACCCCAAGTGGAGGGAAGCGAAGAGAATTACCACTTTTCAGCTTTCACCCTACACCAGCTAGTATGCTAGGGTATGGCAAGGACCTCTCATTTCATCCTCACCATCGTTAATACTTAATGATGCTTTACAACCAGCTCCCTAGAGCTTGCAGGAGTGGTGAGCCTGGGAATGGGGCTGTCAGCAGCCCTGCTTAGCCCTTGTCAGTAGATACTGGGACGTCCTCTCACGCTTCTCAGTGATCGTCGCCCTTGTTTGGAGCAGTAGAGGTATCTCACCCTCCCTCTAGGCACACTCCAAGAACCTACAGAATGCTCACGGGTGTGTGGGAGCGTTGGAGGAAACGCTCCGTTCGCTAATCCCTGCCTCCGCAACAACAAAATTTGAAAAACCCTAGAATCCTTGGCTCTTGGCTCTATGTCATGTGCTTTGTGACTCCTATTTTCGATTGTACCTGTCACTGGCCTTTCCCAGACACTTTCTAAAATTATTTGGCGTGGACCGTGCCTCAACTTTTGATGGCAGAGCACCACCGCCATACTCCTGCTGGCCCGCTGGCCCGAGGGGCGTCAGTGCTGAAACTTCCCAGCGCACCGCCGCGTGGCAGACCCGGAGAGGAGGGACGCGACGCCACCAAGCGCGCTCCCCGACCCGGCTTGCAGGGCTGAGCGTGGCCGTCTGCCTACACTCCTGCCCCAAACGGGCAAGGACGCGTTGGATCCTGGAGCGGGGAAAGCCAGCGCCCGCCAGCTCTCCTCACCGCCATGGTTGCGGGGTGTCTGGGACGCCTCCTTCCAAGGATGCCCCGGTCCTAACCCACGCGCGCGAATGCCGGCGGCAGGGCACGGCCCTGCGGGGACCGAGAACTGCCCGGGGCCCAGCGCGCCGCGCCCGTCGCCGCCGCGGCCGCCCCAAGTCTGCGTGCGCGCCTGCGTGAGCGCGTGCTGACCGAGCCCGCGACCCGCACCGGGGTCGGCGCCGCGGCTCAGCGCCCGCCGGGCGGCCGGGAACGGGCCCCGAGCACATGCGCGCATCCTGCCCAGTGGACACCTGCCCTCGCCCGAGCCGCGCGCGCCCCGCGCCCGCTGAGGGTCCCAGCCGCCGCGGCCGCAGAGCCCCAGCGGTTGGCGGCGGCCGGGAGCCTCCTTAGCGGAGCCCCATGATGTCAGCTGGCCCGGAGCGGCGGCCGTGCGGCAGCGGGGATGGGGCCGAGGACGCCGCGCGGCCGTCTGCACGCCCCTCGCCCGGCCCGGGCCCCGGCTCGCTGGCCCCGTCGCCCGGCAGCCCCGGCGCCGCCGCGGCCCAGTCGCCCGCGAACCTGTGGCTGGAGCTCGGACCCGCCTGCAAGAGAGCGCAGCAATGCCCGAGCGAGTCCAGCGGGCAGACGAGCGGGGACCTCGGCACCAGCAGCAGCAGCGGCGGCGGCAGTAGCGCCGGGCTGTCCCCGGGCTCCGACTCGGACAGCAGCGGCGTGGTGTGCGGGGGCCGCGGCGGCAGCGGGGGCATGCGCGGCGCCCTGTCCCGCTCCTGGAGCCTGGAGAGCCTGCGCTCGGCCACCGCCGGTAAGGGTGCCGCCGCCGCCGCCCCTCGCGCCGCCGCACCCCTTCGGTTCCCCGCGTCAGTCCGTCTAGAGCGCCTTCTCTCCATCCCCCTCGAGACGGTGTCTCCGCCTGCCCTTTCCTCCTGCACTTTTTCTGTTGCTCGTTTCCATCTTCTGCTTCCTTGGTTCCTATTGCTTCGCTCTTCCGAATCTTTGTTTTATCGGGTTTTCTGATTTACCACCACCACCGCCCACCACCCTCGTACCTTCTTTTAACCACTTCTGTTACAGCTGAGCCTAGTCGGCCCTCTACCCACTCTTAGCCAGGCGCGTCCTCAACTCGGAAATTGAGTGTTTACGGTGAGAACAGAATGTGATCCCTTGATGGGCTCTTTCCCTTCTCTAAACGTCTTGACCGATGGCACAGGTCTGGCTTTCCGAACTGAAGCTCCTTGGGTTCTGTAAAATAGGAGAGAGGAGAAGGCTTTCTGGCTAAGGGTGGACTGGATTCAGTGTGTGTGTGGTCGTGGCGCCAGGGCTGAGGCTCTCTGCCAGAGGAGGGGCTCTCCTCCTGGACCTGCTGCCACTGCGTTTGCTGGAGATGGGGTTGCTGTGGTGTCCCCTGGGACTAGTGGGCTCCTCTTAAGGCTGCCTTTCATATCCTAGGGACCGAGTTCTGGGTGCAAATTGATAGGAAGACACTGACCCTAAATATTAATTAAGCAAGGAAGCCCAGAGTGGTGACCCTTGATTAGCTGCTAAACTATAATCCTTATATTTTACTTCTTAGACATGTTCAAGTTAGTTTTGAGCCCTTGCAGTGACAGCTATAAAGGAAGACAGGTGCTGCTGGGGGGAAACGGAGGTAGTGCACCCATTATGCTTCTGGATGGGGGTTGGGGTGCAGCCTGTGAAAGCTACGGGGCTCCAGATACACAGGGTTGTCTTGTGGCATCCCCTTCTCCCTCGTTGTGCCGTTCCTGTCCCCACCATTCCTGGATGGAGCACAGGCCAGGCTGAGGAGGAGTAGAGGTTGGCTTGAGTGTAAGAGGACCAAGAATGGCAGATAAATGGGTCTGAACTCAGTAGAGTTGAAGAAGGATGCCCATTCACCTGCACTGAGCACTCCATGACTCTAATCTGTCTTGTCTCAGAACAAACAGGTGAAACTCAGAAAAGTTAAATGACTCAGCTGTTGGTGTACCCTCCAACTAAAGGCTTTTCAGAATTCTGCAGCTCTTCCTCCCTCCCATCCCAGTTCCCTTGAAACTTTCCTTTCCCTCCTCTCCGGAGTGCTTAAATAGCCCTCAGTTTAAGAAAACCAAACTAGATAAATACCAAAGGGGAACTTTAAGCAAATTGGCAAATGAACCCTTTCTTCTCTTTGCCCAGATAACTTTCCTTCCACTTCTACTGTCAAGTGAATTACTGCTCCTCCTCAGCAATGGCAGACCGGCACAAAGAGCCCCTGGGGAGGGGGCAGGTTTGTCTGGAGTATAGCCCTGGTGGCCCCCAGGGCAGGCAGAAGGCAGATGAATATGGCAGAAGCCTAGGTTTATTAGACACTCCTGAGATCCATGGAGTGTCTGGACTAGGCTAGGAGAACTGAGGCAGCATGGATGAGTTGAGAGATAACAGCTGTATGTGCATGAAGATGTAGGGTGGGTGGATGTTGGAGAAAGGTGGGGTGAGAGGAGACAAGGTAAAAGCTAAGACCCAGAAAGCTTCTCTTCAAGGGGCTCAGAGTTGCCCCTGCAGTGGCAGGGGAGGGTTTAAAGTAACATGATACATGTCAACATGAGAACCCTCAGCCCTTGACTTTCTGCCTTGTTTTGGGAGGCTCTGCATGGGTAGTGTTCTGTACTAGAGGTATGAAAGGGTACATGAACCCTGTATGGCTGTGGGAGTCCATGGAACCATCTCTTAACTGAATTCCTGAAGAGAATTAAGTCCTGATGTCCAGAGACACCCATTATATGCAATGAATGAATTCTATTCTTTTGGAATGGATATAACATCCTTGGTAACATTCAAATAATTTTGGGGGTGTCTGTAGTTCAGCTGAGGAAATCTCATTGGAAAGGCTGCCATAGAGGAGAACTTGATGGAAAAAAGAAAGGGAAGGTACATTTGTTGAGTATCTTCTACATATGCCAGGCATAAGACTCCGTGTTACTTCATTAACCACATAAAAATCCATTGCTATCCTACAATCCAGATACAAAAATAGGGTAAGAGAGATGCAATAACATACTCAAAATTTCCCAGCTAGGTCATGTTTGTCTAGGATAGCTTGGTTGGTAAAGAATCCACCTGCAATGCAGGAGACCCTGGTTCAATTCCTGGTCAGGAAGATCCCCAGTTGAAGGAAAAGGCTACCCACTCCAGTACTGTTGGGCTTCCCTTGTGGCTCAGCTGGTAAAGAATCCGCCTGCAATGCGGGAGACCTGGATTCAATCCCTGGGTTGGGAAGCTCCCCTGGAGAAGGGAAAGGCTACCCACTCCAGTATTCTGGCCTGGAGAATCTCATGGACTGTATAGTCCATGGGGTCACAAAGAATTGGACATAACTGAGCTACTTTCACTTTCAGGCCTGGATTGGTGTGTCTTTCCAGGGGACTCTGCTAGATTTGGAGTGAAGCCTATGCCAGGCCCATCAGAGAAAATCAGAATCCTGGGGCAGTTCACACATTGGAATAATGTTTGGCTACTTGCCTGGTCACTGTTGTCTTTATTCAACAGCCAGGGCTATTTTTCTGGGTCCCAGGTACTCCCATTTTCAAAATGAGGAGATTGAAATCTAAGGTCTGACCTTTTCTCTAATCAACTCCGTGATTCTAGTCAGAGATGTTGATTTAAGGTAGGTTCCTGCTAGTGGCTTCCCTTGTGGCTCAGCTGGTAAAGAATCTGCCTGCAATACGGGAGACTTGGGTTTGATCCCTGGGTTGGAAAGATCCCCTGGAGAAGGGAAAGGCTGCCCATTCCAGTCTTCTGGCCTGGAGAATTCCATGGACTGTATAGTCCACAGGGTCACAAAGAGTCAGACACGACTGAGCGACTTTCACTTTCCTGCTAGTGAATTGGCATTTATCGCATATTGTATTTCTTTTTGAATGGTCTGTGACTCTAAGACAAAGTACAGGTGTGTTGAATTGAGCTGTGTTTATTGCATAAGCAAGGTTAAGAATTACCAGTAAAAGAGCCTTAGCAAAACCTATGTATTGGTGATGTGATTTTTGTGATAGAAAATATTGCTAAACATTTTAAAAGCTGTCAGCAAGAGCCAGAAAGGCTAATACTTGAGACTGGAATTGCAGCTAACCTGCAGGGCAGAACATTAGCAGGGAATCCAGCAGAGAACTGTAGGTAGACGTTCCTTATTTCCAAAGACTTCTTGAATTTTAAATATCCAGTCTTGACATTTTCCACTGTAATGTTACTTATCCTGATTTGGAGAAGGCTTTCCTTAAAGGCAAATTTTGAAAATAAAACGTAGTTGACAGTAAAATTTCCATGGCTCTTCTTTCTGCTCCCTGTTCTCATCTCCCCTTAAGTGCCAATAGCCTCTGTAGCCCTCTGCTATGCTATCACACTGCTGTTACTTGGCTGAGGTTTTTTAAAATTCCTATTCTGGATGTGTTGTCTCACAGGCTTAATTCTTAATTCAGGCTTCTGGGGTTGACAGTTCTTACTACCTGTGCTTTTGCATAATTTCTTGGGAGAGAACCCATGCTACATCTGCATTCCTCTTCAAGCCCTGGAGGTGGTTTTCTGGCTCAGAAAGGAATCAGACTCATGAAAAGACTGTGCCTCTCTTGCAATCAGACATTTATTTAACACATCATTTTCTGGGCATAGCACTAGGCACCAGAGATGGCAGGCAAATCATCTAAGGTCATTGCCCTTGAAGGAATCACAGCACAGAGAGACAGGCAGTGTAAGGTCATTATGATAAGTGCTCTGATTGAAGTTAACACAATGGTTTGATGTGCCAGAACAACTCTCAGTAGATAATTCTCTAGAAGGACTCACAGAACGCAGAAAAGTGGTCATACTCATAGCTCCAATATATTACAGTGAGAGGATTCAAATTAAAACTTAGGCAAAAGGTACATAGGACAGAGTTCAGGAGAAATCAGGCACAGGCTTCCAAATATGCCCTTTCGGAGAATCCCATGAACAATGCTCCATTCTCCCAGCAACATGGTGAAAACATGTAGGAAGTATTGCCAACCAGGGAAGTTCACCCAAGCCTTGAACTCTAGGGTTTTCATTCACAGTCAGTTACTTAGGCATGCAGCATCCATAAGACTGACCTTACTTATTTAATCTTCAGTCTGTCCAGAGGCCACTAATACAGCGTAGCTCAAGGGCCCTAGCACAAATCAAATAATTAGTATAAACTATCTGGCATGTTCCAAGGTCCCAGGTATGAAAGACTCTGTTAGTGGACAGGAATATGTTAAGGACTTAAGAGTCAGTCTTCCAGGAGCCAACTGAAAATCAATCCTTTCTTCAGAATATGCAAGGCTTGAACATCTTTGTCTTTACAGATAAGGAAGTGCAGAAGCAGTGTGCCAGACCCAACTTATTATGGGGGACAGAGACAGGGAGGAAGTGGTTTAGAGAGACATGTCAGGAGGAGGTTTTGCCTGGGACTTACTGCCTGCAAGTTAACTGTGGTGAGAAGGAGAAAGAGCTTTGTGGAGAAAGGGCTAACATAAACAAATGCAGAACGATGTACGAAGGAATGGAACCTATGCTGACTGAGCACCTGTGCTAGGCACTGTGCCTCAATATGCAGGAATTGCAAATAGTGTTGAATGAGGAGCATAGCAAGAGATCAGGCTGGAGAAAAGAAGACCAGGCTGTGGCTGTATGCTAGAAAATGTGGACTGACAGTTGGAGCCATGGAAAGGTTTCAAGCAGATTGATATGACCAAATTGCTTGCATACTTTTTTCCATCTTTCTGTATTTTTCTTAAAGTTATACACAGTAAAAGTTACTGTCTTTGGTGTATAATGCTGTGAGTTTTGACACATTTAAGCACCTGTATAACCACCACCATAATCAAGATATAGAACTTTCATCTCTCTAAAAAACTAAAGCTGCCTCTTTGCAGTCAATCCCTTCACCCACCTCCAGTTGCTGGCTAGGCTATTCTCTATACAGATGGCTTTGCCTATTCCAGAATGTCATATAAATGGAGTTATATATTTTCTTTTTAGTCTGGCTATAAATGGCTATTTAAGTACTATTGCCTGGAAAATCCCATGGACAGAGGAGCCTGGTAGGCTACAGCCCATGGGGTCGCGAAGAGTCGGACACGACTGAGCGACTTCACGTTCGATTCTCCCTGACATAATACATAATGTGTATGTTTTTGCCTGTATCAATAATTGATTTTCTCCTTTTAATTGCCAAATAATATTCCACTGAATGGATGTACCACAATTTGTTCATTAGTTCACTAACTGATTGACATTTGGGTTATTTCCAGTTTTTGTCTATAACAAATAAAACTTCTGTGAACATTAGTGTATGAGTCTCTCTATGGATGTAAATTATGTTTTTCTTGGGTACATACATTGGAGTGAATTGTTAGATCATTTGGTAAATGAATATTTAACTTTATAAGAAACTCATTTCAGTTTCTTTATAAGAAACTGAACCCAGTTCAGTTGCTCAGTCATGTCCAACTCTTTGCAACCGCATGGACTGCAGCACACCAGGCTTCCCTGTCCATCACCAACTCCCAGAGCTTGCTCAAACTCGTGTCCATTGAGTCAGTGATGCCATCCAACCATCACATCCTCTGTCATCCCCTTCTCCCCCTGCCTTCAGTCTTTCTGAGAATAAGGGTCTTTTCTAAGGAGTTAGTTCTTTGCATCAGGTGGCTGAAGTATTGGAGCTTCAGCTTTAGCATCAGTCTTTCCAGTGAAGATTCAGGACTGATTTCCTTTAGGATTGCCTGGGTTGATCTCCTTGCTGTCCAAGAGACTCTCAAGAGTCTTCTCCAACACCACAGTTCAAAAGCATCAATTCTTCAGCACTCTCTCCTTTCCTGATTTGGAACCAGTCTGTTGTTCCATGTCCAGTTCTAACTGTTGCTTCTTGACCTGCATACAGATTTCACAGGAGGCAGTTAAGGTGGTCTGATATGATATTCCCATGTCTTTAAGAATTTTCCAGCTTGTTGTGATCCACAGATTCAAAGGCTTTGGCATAGTCAATAAAGAAGAAGTAGATGTTTTTCTGAAACTCTCTTGCTTTTCCTATGATCCAGCAATTTGATGGTGATGGCAATTTGATCTCTTATAATTCCTCTGCCTTTTCTGAATCCAGCTTGAACATTTGAAAGTTCTCGGTTCATGTACTATTGAAGTCTCACTTGAAGAATTTTGAGCATTACTTTGCTAGCGTGTGAGATGAGTACAATTGTGTGGTAGTTTGAACATTTTTGGACATTGCTTNTCTTATAATTCCTCTGCCTTTTCTGAATCCAGCTTGAACATTTGAAAGTTCTCGGTTCATGTACTATTGAAGTCTCACTTGAAGAATTTTGAGCATTACTTTGCTAGCGTGTGAGATGAGTACAATTGTGTGGTAGTTTGAACATTTTTGGACATTGCTTTTCTTTGGGATTGGAATGAAAACTGACCTTTTCCAGTCCTGTGGCCACTGCTGAGTTTTCCAAATTTGTGGGCATATTGAGTGCAGCACTTTCACAGCATCATCTTTCAGGATTTGAAATAGATCAGCTGAAATTCCGTCAACCTCTACTAGCTTTGTTCATAGTGATTCTTTAAGGCCCACTTGACTTTGAATTCCAGGATGTCTGGCTCTAGGTGAGTGATCACACCATGTGGTTATCTGAGTCATTAAGATCTTTTTGGTATAGTTCTTCTGTGTATTCTTGCCATCACTTCTTAATATCTCTGTTTCTATTAGGTCCTTATCATTTCTGTCCTTTATTGTGCCCATCTTTGCATGAAATGTTCCCTTGCTATCTCTATTTTTCTTGAATAATCTCTAGTCTTTCTCATTCTATTGTTTTCCTCTGCTTGTTTGCATTGTTCACTTAAAAATGCTTTCTTATCTCTCGTTGCATTCAGATGGATATATCTTTCTTTTTCTCTTTTGCCTTTGGCTTCTCTTTTTTTCTCAGCTATTTGTAAGGCCTCCTCAGACAGCCATTTTGCCTTTTTGCATTTCTTTTCTTGGGGGTGATTTTCATCACTACCTCCTGTACAATGTCACGAACCTCCATCCATAGTTCTTCAGGCACTCTGTCAGGTCTAATCCCTTAAATCTGTTTGTCACTTCCACTGTATAATCGTAAGGGATTTGATTTAGGTCATACCTGAATGGTCTAGTGTTTTTCCCTACTTTCTCCAATTTAAGTCTGAATTTTGCAATAAGGAATTGATGATCTGAGCCACAGTCAGCTCCCAGTCTTGTTTTGGTTAACTATATAGAGTTTCTCCATCTTTGGCTGCAAAGAATATAGTCAGTCTGATTTCGATATTGACCATCTGGTGATGTGTATGTGTAGAGATATCTCTTGTGTTCTTGGAAGAGGGTGTTTGTTATGATTAGTGTGTTCTCTTGGCAAAACTCTGTTAGTCTTTGCCTTGCTTCATTTTGTACTCCAAGGTCAAACTTGCCTGTTACTCCAGGTATCCCTTGACTTCCTACTTTTGCATTCCAGTCCCCTATTATGAAAAGGACATCTTTTTTTGGTGTTAGTTCTAGAAAATCTTGTAGGGCACCATAGACTCATTCAGCTTCTTCAGCATTACTGGTCGGGGCACAGACTTGGATTACTGTGATATTAAATGGAAACAAACAGAGATCATTTTTCATTTTTGAACAGAGATCATTTTGTCATTTATAAGAAACCCCAAACTTTTTTTCAAAGTAGCTACCATTGAAGTATGACAGTTACCATTGCTCAGAATCTTGTCCATGCTTAGTATTGCCAGTTTTTTAACTCATTCTGTTAGGTATGTAATGTTTCATTTGGTTTTTATTTGTTTCCTAAAGACTATTGATGTTGAACATCAATATTGATGTTGACTAAATCAAATCATTCCCAAATATGTCATTCTAGGCAAGGGTTTGGTTGCATAGCAAGTGTTCCAGGTATTCCTTCCATTGACAAGGAGAATAGATTCTTATTGAACCTACACAAATAATTACATTGCTTTGAAAATAAGAATACTCAGTAAGAATTTTTAAATTCTGGAGGGGCTGCTACTGCTGCTAAGTCACTTCAGTCGTGTCCGACTCTGTGCCACCCCATAGACGGCAGCCCACCCAGGCTCCCCCGTCCCTGGGATTCTCTGGGCAAGAACAGTGGAGCGGGTTGCCATTTCCCTCTCCAGTGCATGAAAGTGAAAAGTGAAAGTGGAGTCGCTCAGTCGTGTCCGACTCTTCACGACCCAATGGACTACAGCCCACCAGGCTCCTCTGCCCATGGGATTTTCCAGGCAAGAGTACTGGAGTGGGGTGCCATTGCCTGCTTCTTCTCTGGAGGGGCTAAACAGGAAGAATAAGATATCATTTACAAATGTTTCACTTAACTTTACAAAGTATAGTCTGCTAAGTGGCAATTTATGAGTTAAAGATAATGTGAGAAGAACAAAGGAGGGTTCTTGTACATCTAAGAGATAGAACATTAAAATGAAAGATCTGATGAGAATTCATAATAATAATGTAATGGACAAGGAAATTTAGTTGTTTCCTTGCAATGCACAAAACAAGATAATGAATTCAGTCAAAAAAAAAACCTGAGACATAACTATAAACATAATGACTAACTGTATTCTTAAAGAAGGCCATTAACATCACATCTAATTTATTAAAATGAATGAACATTTGCAGGGAATCTGTACAGAGGATGATCTTTGCAGAGGACAAATCTTCAGGATGTAAAAATCGTAACCAAATTATGTTATGAATTTGGCAAGTATACAGTTAGAATATGCCAAAAATATCTATATATAGATTCAGTAAGTCTGAATCAGGTCTGTATATTAGCATCTGTATATTAATAAACATCAATAAAGCAAAGAACTAAAGAGCCTCTTGATGAGGGTGAAAGAGGAAAGTGAAAAAAACTGGCTTAAAACTCAACATTCAAAAAACTGAGATCATGGCATCTGGTCTCATCACTTCATGGCAAACAGAAGGAGACAAAGTGAAAGCAGTGACAGACTATTTTCTTGTGCTCCAACATCACTGTGGACAGTGACTGAAGCCACAGACTTAAGACGCTTGCTCCTTGAAAGGAAATGTATGACAAATCTGGATAGCATATTAAAAAGCAGAGACATCACTTTACCAACAAAGGTCCATATAGTCAAAGCTATGGTTTTTCCAGTAGTTACGTGTGGATGTGAGAGTTGCCATAAAGAAGACTGAGCACTGAAGAATTGATGCTTTTGAATTGTGGTGCTGGAGAAGACTCTTGAGAGTCCCTTGGACATCAAGGAAATCAAACCAGTCAATCCTAAAGGAAAACAACCTGAATAGTCGTTGGAAGGACTAATGCTGAAGCTTCAATAATTTGGCCACCTGATTGGTAAAGATCCTGATGCTGGGAAAGATTGAAAGTAAAATGAGAAGGGATCGGCATAGAATGAGATGGTTAGATAGCATCACCGACTCAATACATGAATCTGAGCAAACTCCAGGAGATAGTGAAGGACAGGGAAGCCTGGTGTGCTACAATCCATGGAGTTGCTAAGAGCTGGATGTGACTTAGCGACTGAACAACAACAAAGGGCAAGCTATGCAACTCTTCTGGCTTGACAGCTCTTCCCATTTGACTCATCAGTATCAAATATGCCTAAATATATCTAGCACTTGACTTTTTTATAAGGTGAGAGAACAAATGCATTATGATTTTCCAGGAGCCCTCTGGGAAATCACAAAGACAGTTTTAGGTGGAAAAGTCATCATTTAGGATTTAATTTTGGAAACGTAAAATATCAAAAATTGTCACAAGATTTGAACACTGATTAAGTTGGATCTGGGTTACTGAGAACAGTACTTGGCTAACATAAAATATTTCTAAAATAAACATTATTGTAAAGAGCCTTATCTATTTCCTAACCAAGAAACTTTTGTTTTCTTAAATAATCAAAGTCATAACAAAATTAGCATCAAGCACAAAGGAATGATTTTGTTAATACATAGAATCTCTACTATGTAGGCAGATTACACAGAAAGCAATTAATAACCTTCTACAACCTCTTACTAAGAGCAGACCAGTAGTGAATTCCCTGGTAGTCCAATGGTTAGCACTCCATGCTTCCATTGCTAGGGACCTGGCTGCAGGCCTTATGGTATGGCCTGAAAAAAAAATCTGACCAATAATCTAAGAAAATGTTTTCCTTTTAATAGAACATCAAAATCTTTTTTTTATCAGTATAATATTATATACTAAAGTTCCTTTTGAAAATCTTACTTAAAAACCCATCAATTCCTAGTCACCTTTGACCATGACATAGACTTTCTTTATCTACAGATACAGATGTAGCTCTGCTATATTTCTTATAGCTGCTGCTGCTGCTGCTAAGTCACTTCAGTCGTGTCCGACTCTGTGCGACCCCAAAGACGGCAGCCCAACAGGCTCCCCTGTCCCTGGGATTCTCCAGGCAAGAGTACTGGAGTGGGTCACCAGTGCCTTCTCCGTCTCTTATAGCAGAGCTTCTCAAAGTGGAAAAAACGAACACATTGATTAACAGACCTAACTATATGCAGTCTCTCTGTAGCATATAAAAATAAAAAGCAAGAGTATATAAACTTAACTTCTATTTAGTATCAATGATGCAGTATTCTATTTTACTGAAATTATCTAGATACCTTTCCCATTCAACAGTTAACTCCAAGGTTGAGTTACTTAAAGCTCTTAGAAATTATCTTCAAGCTGACATACTTCCTGTTGAAAGTTTGTCAGAGTAATGACTCAATTTGGTTAGGTACAAATGTACATTTTTTATAATCTTAAACATTTAGTATATATGATGCTAGCTTATACAATCTGTAAGCTCATATAGGTTTAGGAAGAATATACCCAGGCAAAATTAAAATTTACAAATATATTTAATATGGATAGTTATTTCACACAAAGAAGACATAGCTCTGTTTATTAAACCAAATATTAAGCTAGTCTTATTTGTCAAAAGCTTTACCTAAATTTACTTGAAGTGTTTCTTAGTTTCAAGAGTACCTCTATTTTTCACATTAAAAATATTTGAGATTCAATTTCCTTAACTTCTGGTAATATTTGGAATATTCAACTTATATAAATACTTATTTCTAGGCCAATCAGAGTAAAGCTTCTTTAAGAGATCTTATAATCTCGATTTCCCTGGTGGTCCAGTGGTTAAAAATCCATCTGCCAATGCAGGGAACATGAATTCAGTCCCTGGTCCAGGAAGATTCCACATGCCATGGGGCAACTAAGCCCACTGCAACTACTGAGCCCACACACATAGAGCCTGTTGTATTCCACAGCGAGAGAAGTCACCTTAATGAGCAGCCCGGGCACCGCAACTAGAGGGTAGTCCCTACCCCCTGCAACTAGAGCAAGCAGTGACAAAGACTGAGCACAGCCAAAAATAAAACAATTTTTAAGAGATCTTATAATCTAATTTGGATATACTATCTGGAGTTAGGGAAATATTACACATTCACGCAGTGAGAGGGAAAGGCTTTTCTGAATTATAAACATGTAAATACACAGATATAGAGAGACAAAAACTTCAATTATACAATGTCAACCATGAGTCACTCGTGATCCAGAAATATAAAACTCACCTGTCCAGATACCCACTTCTGGCTGGGCATGGAATTCTTGATTTGAGCTTAAGGTGGAAAACTAACCAGATTGCCTGCTATCTTCCACTCAACAGAAACAAGTTCTCTATAAAACTATAGAGAACTTCATCTTCATCTATTGACAGAGATCACCAAATGGTCAGACTATGAAACCCAAAGAATTCAGCACCAGAAATCAAGTGATTACTGAAAAGGTATGAGAATCAAGTCCTTATCGTGCTACTGATGGACGCAAGTCTGGAGATCAGGAGTGAAACACACCATTTTTTCCCATCACTGACCAGGAAGGAGAGGCTCATCACCTGTGTGGAGTAAGCAGAGATCAAGGCAAGGTCTGGCCCTATACAAGTCACAGCCCCCAAAGCGCCAGCAACAGGATGCACTGGGCAACTGAGGAGGTGGTTTTACTCAATCTGTTGTGATAGGGATAATGCACTTTAGTGAGGAAAGCCTCAAAGCAAAAAGGAGAAAACTGGGGGTTTTGTAGAACAAGGGAGTCACTAAAGAAGGGCATACGTGGTCTTATCTTAGGATGTAGGAGAGTAGGGTGGTCCTTTGTGACTCGCCCTTTCAAAGAACATGGAAAGATCACCAAAAGAGGCACTTTCTCTGTTTTCTGTGGGCAGAGGGATCAGCTTGAACATTGTCAGAGCTGTTGCCTCCTTGTCTATTTTCAGAAAGAGATTGTGTAGACTTGGGATTATTTTTTTGTTTTGTTAATGTTTGGTAGAATTCAAAGTGAGGCTGTCTGAGCCTGGAGGACTTTGCTATTGTTGTTAGAAGGTTTTTGATTGTTTTGTTTGTTTTATTATGAACTCAGTTCTCTTCATAGATACAGGCTTATTCAGTGCATAAACCTTTGATGGTTTAAGATATTTCAAGGAATTGGTTCATTTTAACTAAGTTGTTGAATGTTGAGCATAGATTATTCCTAATGTTCCCTATTGTGTTTTTAATGCATTTACAGTCTGTTTCTTTTATTTCTGTAATTGGTAATTTGTACTTTCTTTTATTTTTAAGTCAGTGTGACAAGAGGTTTATCAATTGTGTTGACTTTACAAAGAACCGATTTTGTTTCATTTATTTTTCTCTGTTATTTTTCAGTTTTTAATTTCATTGACTTCCTCTTTCATCTTTATTTCCTGTCTTTTCTTTCTTTGGGTTTATTCTGTTGTTCTCTTTCTAGTTTCCTAAGGTGTAAGTATAGACAGTTGATTCAAGACCTTTTTTCTTTTCTAATAGAATCATTTAAACCTATGAATCCTCCTCTAAGCACTGCTTTAGCTGTATCTCACAAATTTTGATGTCATATTTTAATTTTTATTCAATTAAAAATATTTTCTAGATTCCCTTGTGAGTGCCTCTTTTATCTATAGGTTACTTAGAATGTGTTTTTAACTTCCAAACTTTGGATTTTCCCAAATATCTTTTATTGATTTCAAGTTTAATTTGATTTGGTTAGAAAACATATTTTGTTTGATTTAGTTTCTTTAAAAAAATTTAAGCTTTATTTTATGGCTCAAAATATGGTCTATCTTGGTTAATGTTGGACGCAAATTTCACTTTGAAAGGTCATTTTGGTACAGAGAACAAGTAAAGTCCATCAAGAATTGTACTGAGCTAGAGAGTGCTGGGTGGCCAGGCTTTGACAAAATTGATTGAGACACCAAAATGAGAATAACAGTCTAGCCACTCATTACGATAGTGTAAGCAAAAGGAGAAAGCACTGGCTCCCATAATGTTCCCTTTTCCTGCACATCTGCACAGATGGAAAGAATGTCTCAATGCAGAGAGACCCCAGAACAGAGGACTCATTTTATAGATGGGGCACCAGGGATAGGCAGCAGGGAAATGATCGGAGTACTGGATGAGACTGGAGAAAAGTGTCTTCATGGTTTCCCCAAATCTGAATATAGAAGCACCTGGGCTAAGGATGCAGCTATGTGTGAAACATGGCCAGCTAAGAGGCCTGAGTCCTGACTGTAACCACCGCCACTGTGCACCAATTCTGCTGTGAATAGCGTACCTTTCCCAGGTAAAAGTCTGTGTAACTCCCTTTGGTCAGAACTGAAAGATCACTGTAGGTTTTTGACCAGGAGTTAGACTCCTTAAAGTCTTTTGTGGTTGTCTACACTGATGTTGCATACGTGTTCAGTCATGTCCAACTCTTTGTGACCCCATGGACTGTAGCTCACCAGGCTCCTCTGTCCTGGGATTTCCCAGGCACGAACACTGGAGTTTCCTTCTCCTGACCCAGGGATAGAACCCATATCTTCTGTGTCTCCTGCATTGCAGGCAGTTCTCCACCCACTGAGCTACTGAGATTTCCTGTGGTTATCTAAGCAAGATGTAATGGTGGCTATGAACTGAAACACTAACAGTAGGGAAAGACTTGAAAGTAAACTTAAAAAGGTTTAGTAGGAGGTATTTCCCAGACTTGGTAGTAGATTGGTGTCATAGGTTGGATTTCCTGGGAAGCAACCTAGGACAGAATTTAGAATACAGGATGTTTATTGAGTGTCTCTGGGGATCAGCATGCATGAAAGGAGAGAAAAGAGGGTGTAGCTGGCAAAGGAAGGAATCAGCTATGATGCAGATTCATCAACTGCCATGGCCAACTGCCCAGTTACACAGGAGCTAGAGTGGTCCTTCATAGTTGTCTTAGCTTGGGCTGAGGTGGTGAGGACTTTATCCTTCCATATAAATTGATTGTGGACCACTCCAGGAAGGGGCAGAGCCTTGGCTATGATGGCTCTCTGAAGGCTCAGCAGTCTCCAAGGGCACTGTCATTGAAGGCTGCTTGTCATCCATTTCCAGCACTCAGGCAACTGCCCACAGAGGGCAAGAGAGAGGCACCAGCACCTCCCAGGCATTTGACTTGGGTGCCCGGAGGGGTGGAGATGCTCTCACTGAGGTAAGTAGTCCAGGACCAATAGGTTGTAGGAAGATGCTGGGTTATGTTCTGGACATGTTGACAACTTGGGGATCAATAAACAGGATCAGGTACCCTTTTCCCAAGTGGTACAAAGAATCAGTTGGACTATCATGTTTTCACTTTATGTATTACCTAATGCTTTGATGAGGGCTGGAAGAAGCACAAGCTGGAATCAAGATTGCCAGGAGAAAGATCAATAACCTCAGATATGCAGAGGACACCACCCTTATGGCAGAAAGTGAAGAGGAACTAAAAAGCCTCTTGATGACAGTGAAAGAGGAGAGTAAAAAAGTTGGCTTAAAGCTCAACATTCAGAAAACTAAGATCATGGCATCTGGTCCAATCACTTCATGGGAAATAGATGGAGAAACAGTGGAAACAGTGTCAGACTTTATTTTTTGGAGAAATAGATGGGGAAACAGTGGAAACAATGTCAGACTTTATTTTTGGGGCTCCAAAATCACTGCCGATGATGATTGCAGCCATGAAATTAAAAGACACTTACTCCTTGGAAGGAAAGTTATGACCAACCTAGGTAGCATATTGAAAAGCAGAGACATTACTTCACCAACAAAGGTCCGTCTAGTCAAGGCTATGGTTTTTCCAGTAGTCGTTTATGGATGTGAGAGTTGGACTGTGAAGAAAGTTGAGCACCGAAGAGTTGATGCTTTTGAACTGTGGTGTTGGAGAAGACTCTTGAGAGTCCCTTGGACTGCAAGGAGATCCAACCACTCCATTCTAAAGGGGATCCAACCACTCCATTCTAAAGGGGATCAATCCTGGATGTTCTGTGGAAGGAATGGTGCTAAAGCTGAAACCCAAGTACTTTGGCCACCTCATGTGAAGAGTTGACTCATTGGAAAAGACTCTGATGCTGGGAGGGATTGGGGCAGGAGGAGAAGGGGACGACCGAGGATGAGATGGCTGGATGGCATCACCGACTCAATGGAGGTGAGTTTGAGTGAACTCTGAAAGTTGGTGATGGACAGGGAGGCCTGGCGTGCTGCAATTCGTGGGGTTGCAAAGAGTCGGACACGACTGAGCGACTGAACTGAACTGAACTGAATGCTTTGATGTCTTGGGGCCTTGCTAACAGTAGAGAGAATACCCCTTGAAGGTCTAGCTAATTTCTAGAGCCCATGTTTTTTAAATTCAATCTAGCAATCTAGTGCCCACATCCCCAGTCTAGTGCCCCACCTCCTTATCACCCTGTCACACTCAGTGCCTCTATACCCTGTCTTAACCTCTCTAGGGTCACGGGCCAGACTACTAGGCCAGCCTCTACACCCCAGAAACCACTGAAGTGATTCAGATGGGGCAGTCCTGCCTGTGTACGCTGCCTTACCTTGCCTTCCCACTGAAGCCACGGCAAAGACTGGCCCACATTCCCCCGCTCCCTGTGCCTCCTGACTGACCCTGATGGTTCCCCATTGTCCCTGCATGGTGTGCCATGCTTCATATTTCTAGGGAGTGTGAGTATAAACTTCTTCCTTCATAACGGTCATTTCTGTGTCTGCATGTGTTATTGTACTTGATTAAAACACATTCTGGGTGCATTTTAAAACATGAATTTAAGTGATCTAGGCTTCCAGACCTGTCATCTAAGCATCTCCCTACCCACCCTCTGTTGTCAGTAGCTCAAAGAGCACTGCTGAAAGAATGCAGATGAGGAAAAGAAAGAAGAAATGCCATTTTAAATAAGAATTGTTCTATTTAATCCTCATAACAGTTCTATCTTAGAAAACTGAGAGTCTACAGAGTGTACTCAGTGGTGATCACGTCACACAGATGATTGATTAGGTAGCTTGAAATTGACCTCTGGTCTATCAGTTTACCATGTTTTTCCATTGCATCTGCGTCTCATCTGAAATGCTTATTTGATCTCTTGTGCAGTGAGGAAATTGCTGTGTGACGGGGTTGTCTAAGGCAATTACTGTGAAAGCGAAACTAGAAACACATCCCAGAGTGTGGCCTAGACTACAGCACTGTTGCTGCTGCTGCTAAGTCGCTTCAGTCGTGTCCGACTCTGCGATCCCACAGACGGCAGCCCACCAGGCTCCCCCGTCCCTGGGATCTTCCAGGCAAGAACACTGGAGTGGGTTGCCATTTCCTTCTCCAATGCATGAAAGTTAAAAGTGAAAATGAAGTCGCTCAATCATTTCCGACTCTTAGCGACCCCATGGTCTGCAGCCTACCAGGCTCCTCTGTCCATGGGATTTTCCAGGAAAGAGTACTGGAGTGGGGTGCCATTGCCTTCTCCAGACTACAGCACTAGTTGTGAGCAATATTAAGTGAAAAAGGGGATCCACAATCAGATAACTTTGGGGAAGGCAGGTCAACCATCTCAGAGCCTGTGATTTTATTATCTGCATTGTAGCGCTTTCAAAGTTCTTTTAACTCCAGAATTTGTGTGTGTGTGTGTGTGTGTGTGTGTGTACGCACACCACACATATACATCTGAGGGACACATCTGGGAGATGCTGACCTCGTGCTCACATTTTTCTGCTCCACCTGCACTGTAGGATGCTGGAAGCCTCCCCTGGGCTCCAAGTTTATTGCCAGGATGGTTAAATAGTCAGGTGAGAGGTTATAAAAGAGCCTTCTGAATTATACTCACTGATATCAGCCAATAGTAGTGCCAGCAAGTAATTCGTTTTGAGGGGTGAAGGCAGATGAAGGCAGATGTGGAAACATTTCAGACAGTTTCAGAAAATAAGCTGGACAACTGTCTGAATTCATTAGTCTTAACTAAGAACCTGAATTGTGTAAGATACAGTGAAAAAAAAAAGTTGGGACCCATAGACTAGAGGCAAGTGATATAAAATGAGAGATCTAAGCTTAAGCAAAAGAAGAGATGTAGTATAAGAAAGCCGAGATGCAACCTGGCCCAGCAAGAAGCTGGGGATCAGGCAGTAGTGGGGGTCTGTGAGGGCACTCGCTGCTGCTCCCCTCCATGCCAGCTTCCTTCTCTGTCTGCTGTGGAAAGCAGTGTCTTCCCAGGAAGCCAGCACAATCATTAATTGCCTCTATGAGCTGGGCAGACAGATGTTCGAAGAGGGATCTACTGCAAGGGACTTTCTAGTCTCATTTAAAAGATGCTATTTATACACAGGAAGCCGTGAAGACACTGGTTGCTAGAAAGCACAGCTCAGACAGGACTGCTAAGCCAGTTGAAGTGGAGAGGCTCGTTGAAAGCTGGTGAGATGGGCTCAGTGGGGTCCGGCTGCAGTGGTGTGGAGATGCAGCTGTTCTGTGCTCAGATATCAGAAGGGTTGGCCTGGACTACAGGACAAATCTTGGGACCCCCACCCCCTGCAATAGAACCAGACTAATTTGAGGCCCAGCACAACCAACTGTGAGATATCCTTAGCCACACAGTCCCTTTCAGCAGTGAGGCTGCAGCCATGTCCCTAAGAAAACAGGATTGTAAAGGGGCTAGTGTGAGACTCAGGTGAAACTGGGGGAAAATAACTGGCAAGGGGTGCTTAATAAGTGTCCGCACCTGCTCTCTCTCCCAGAGCCTCTCCTGCCTTGGGCAGTTCAGCGGGAAGAGCGCTTCTCTGCACAAGCACCAGGGAGAAGGAGCCTCTTTTAGCCTCTTGTCACCCATCTCACACAGCAAGCAGACTTTTCTGTACTTTCTGCATGTCTTCCCTCTGATGTATCTGCCACAGTTCCAGCAGTCCCACGACCTGTGACAAGGGCGCAGCCGCCTGCATGTGGCCGGGCAGCAAAGGGCTGGGCCAGCCTGGGCACTGAGTCTGCCTTGTGCTGGTACAGGCCCGTGTCCAGGCCGTCCCAGGCCAGCAGGGAGTCTCTGAGCTGCGCTTCACCGTCCTGGACCCAGAATCACCCGGGTGGAAGCACAGGGAGGCAGCTCTGGGAAGTTAGAAGGTAGCCCAACATCTCTGGCTTCTGGAAGAGGCTCCTCAAAGAACCCAGTTGATGGTGAATCTCCTTCCACTGTGGAATGACCTCCACATTTTTTAAATTTATTTTTAATTGAAGGATAATTGCTTTGGCTTCTGCCATACATCAACATGAATCAGTCGTAGGTACAGATATTTCCCCTCCCTCTTGAACTTTCCTCCCACCTTCCACCCCTTCCCACCCCTCTAGGTTGTTACAGAGCCCCGTTTTAAGTTCCCTGAGTCATACAGCAAATTCCCATTGGCTCTCTGTTTTACATATGGTAGTGTATATGTTTCCATGCTACTCTCTCTGTTCGTCTCACCCTCTTCTTCCTCCCTGGCTCATTTGTCCATAAGTCTGTTCTCTATGTCTGCATCTGCATTGCTGCCCTGAAAATAGGTTCACCAGAACCATCTTTCTAGATTCCATGTATATGTGTTAATATATGATATTTGTTTTTCTTTTTCTGACTTATTTCACTCTGTATAACAGGCTCTAGATTCATCCACCTTATAATAAGCATTCCTTTTTGTGGCTGAGTAATATTCTATTGGGGCTTACCTAATGGCTCAGATGGTGAAGAATCCGCCTGCAAGGCGGAAGACCTGGGTTTGATTCCTGGGTTGGGAAGATCCCCTGGAGGAGGGCAGGGTTTCCCACTTGAGTATTCTTGCCTGAAGTATCCCCACCGACAAAGAAGCCTGGAGGGCCACAGTCCATGGAGTCGAAAAGAGTCAGACTCAACTGAGTGACTGAGCACAGCACAGCACAACATTCCATTGTGTATTCCATGTACCACAGCTTCTTTATCCATTCGTCTGTTAATGGATATCTAGGTTGCTTCCATATCCTAGCTATTGTAAATAGTGCTGCTGTGAACACTGTGGTACATGTGTCTTTTTCAGTTTTAGCTTCCTCAGGGTATATGCCTAGTAGTGGGATTTCTGGGTCATATGGTGGTTTAATTCCTAGTTTTTTTAAGGAATCTCCGTACTGTCTTCCATAGTGGCTGTATCAATTTACATTCCCACCAACAGAGCCAGAGGGTTCCCTTTTCTCCACACCCTCTCCAGCACTTGTTGTTTGTGGATTTTTTTTATGATTGCCATTCTGACCAGTGTGAGGTGATACCTCACTGTAGTTTTTATTTGCAGACCTCCACATTTTGATGCTGCTCCTCACTGGGTTCCTGGCAGAGCCTGCAGACCCTGAGCAGTGGGCATTAGCTATTTCAAGGCCACATTGACTGGGATTTTAATGGAAAAGCAGCTTATGAATGTGGTAATAGATGTAGATTAATGCTCAAAGCATCAAAATTGATCTTTTAGTTTATTCTTAAAGAAATAACCTGTAGGAAGCACTGGGCTTGGGAGCTTGGATCCCAACTGTGTCTCCTACTGTGAGGAGTGAGCAAGCAACCTGATTCTCTGCCCTCAGGCTTCTCATCTATAAAATCAGAACCATAACATGATTCTGAGGATTTTCATGAGAATTAAGGAAGTATTGTATGCAAAAGTTTCTAATTTATTGCCTAGCACAGAGGGAGTAGATGCTTAATAAATTCATGGAATAAATGATTTAATTCTTGGTAGAAAAACAAGCTGAGTACGCCCTCTGTGGATGAGTAGGTCAGTCTATGCCCCAGTAAGTACCCAGGGAAGCTGGCTGGCCACTGGCAACAGACTCAGCCAAGAGAGACCAGAGGCAAGCAAGGCTTTTCTCACTCCATACCCCTGAAGTCCACTCCAGGGGCACCGGAAGAGACTTCCTTAGGTGGAAGGATTCCTGTTGGCCTTGGAGGTCAGAACTCCCAGTTCAGGCTACATCTGAGTAGGCTGTGTTCCATATCTGGAAGCATCTTGGGCTGGAAATTAGTATCACACATGAAGCTGTGATATGTGGACTCAAAAAAATGAAATTGGATCTGGAGTTCAGATTTAAAGAATTAATTTTTATTGATTTTTAGTATTACAGAATTAATATTTAATCATTATAGAAATTTTAGAAAAAAATCACTTGAAATCTCTCAATCCAGATAACATTTCTATTAACATTATGGTATATATTGGACAATCTTTATTTTTTGTATAAACCTTTCATTAACAAGATGAAACTCATAGTACTGTTTCATGACCTGTTCCCCCCCACCACCACCACCACACACACACACACTATAACATGCTGCTGTGGGCTTTTCTAGATGTTATTAAATATTTCTCGACAATATTATTTTCATGGCTACATGTTAGTCCATTTTATAGACATGTCATGGTATTTTTAGTTAATACATTGTTGTTGAGCATTTAGGTTGTTTACAACTTTTTAGTATTTTAAACTCTACTGGGCATCTTTGTAGCCTTTCATCATTATTTTCTTAAGATAAACTTCTAGATAAACTTGTATTTTCTGAGCAAAACATGTAAAATTTGTTTCTGATATGCTTGAATTAAATTTTGTGAATCTTTGAAAACAAGATTTTTATGGCTGTGCTTGGTCTTTGTTGCTGTGCATGGGCTTTCTCTATATGCAGTGAGTGGGGGCTAATCTCTGGTTATGGTGTGTGGGCTTCTTATTGCAGTGGCCTCTCCTGTTGCAGAGCACAGGCTCTAGGCATGTGGGCTTCAGTACTTTGTGGCGCACGGGCTTATTTGCTCCAAGATATGTGGAATATTTCCAGACCAGGGATCAAACCTGTGTCCCCTGCACTGGCAAGCAGATTCTCAACTGCTGGACCACAGGGAAATCCCTTGATTGTGATTTTATTTACCATTTGGTGTGAATCCCTAGAACAGGATTATCTTCTAAAATTTCAGTAATATATTAGACCTGGTATATTTGTGTTAGGGAAATATGCTATATTATAAATAATATATTTTATAAAATAGCAGTAAGCATTAGTATGATTTTTAAAAATCTGAGAAGAATAAATGTAAAGGAATATAACAAAATTTCCCATAACTTCTCTTCCCGATTAGATCCATTCTTAACATTTTAGTATTTTTTCTTCCAGATTTTTTTCTGTTCACTTACACAGGCTGAGATCATCCTATAGCCCCATTTGGTATTTGTGTTGGTGTGGCTTGTGTGCAGTGAAATATGCTAGACTTGTCTCCATCAGCTTTCTGCTCCCAGGACACGCATTCTAAACTCCTTGTTCCTGATACCACACAGCATTGTCATTAGCACCAGGCAGATGCTCATGCAAATTAATAGCACGCACAGTGAATCATTTCCCCTGCACATGTTCACCTTTACCTGGGACTTCCTAACCTCTGCAATGTGTTGGGATCCAGTCAGATTTGCTGCTCTGGAGTCCAGAGATATTAAATTTTGACGTGAGCTTTTAGAGTTTGACAGATTCAGAAGAAAAAAATTATATATAAAATGAATTGATATCATACAGACCTAGTTCAGCCTTTTTCAGTATCTCCTGATACTTAATAAGCAAAGAAAAATTAAATCAGCGTCTCTAGATTTTCGTCTATTGAGAAAAATATACTGAATAGCTGAGGACTAAACAGCAAGCCTGTTTTGCTTTAACATTTTTGTATTTTCAGTCTAAACACTTTGAATCCATTTCTTCTTATTTAGTTGAATCTAGAGATGCTGATTTAACTTCTTTGCTTATCAGCAGATACTAAAGAAGGTTTTCTAATGGAGTAGACCTAGCACAGGCTTCAAAGTCACACCTGTTTGAGGTCAAGTCCTGTCTCCAGCCTTTGTGAACTCTGGCTCAGCTGCATTGTCTAATCTGGAGCCTGAATTTTCTTATCTCTAGAACAAGTGTTAATTAATGACACTTAATTAACTGAAATATTGAAAGTAAAGTTCTGAGCAGTATTTGGAACACATTAAATGGTTAATCAGCATTTAACTTTCCTTCTACTTTCCCTAAGGACCATTGTCAGTGGTTATGATCTAAGACTGAGGCCATCATCCCAGAGACACCAACTGTGACCAAGAGCTGTGGGTGGGAAAAACATAGGCAGCTAATCCACATAAATAATAATCTCCAGGTATTAACTGGTTAAGTTCTTGAACAAATTCTTAATAGCAGTTTGGTTTTGTTTTTTTTTTTTTTTCCTAATAAAAATTGACTGTATTTGAAATTTAGACTTCTTTCTGCTTAGCTCAATTCTGCTGCTTTTTTCTTCAGTCTCTGTGACTGGAAGGGAGAGTATGATTTGTAAACAATTTAAAGAGGTATGTAAAAGATTTGTGGGTAGTATTTTGGGTATTGTTTTAATTTTAAAAAATCACCAGTCTGACATTTTACAGAGCAAGATTCCATGATTCTTTGTTAAAATAAATATTTAATTTCTTGCTAATGTCTTGATGAGTTTACAGCTTTGAAGTCACAATTCAGCTAGCATTTTTTATACTGGTAAAAATGAAATTACAGCTTCCAGTTCTGCAAGATGATGAGCTGAGATAACTTGAAAAACTCCTGCTATAAACCTTTTGATATACTGGATAAAATACAACAAAAATTAATTGCACAGCTCAATACATAGGAATGAAAGAGAAGTCTCAGGTGCCAGCAGTAGGAGGCTCTAAAGACAAGAGTTAATAGTCATATCTTCTGACGCTGGGGCTTCCCAGGTGGTGCTGATGGTAAAGAATCCACCTGCCAATGTAGGAGATGCAGGAGATGTGGGTTCTGATCCCCGGGTGGGGAAGATCCCCTGGAGTACGAAATGGCAGGCCCCAGCCATGGGGCCACAAAGAGACACAACTGAGCATAGTCTTCTTCTATTTTTTCCCCGACACTGCAGCTAATGGGGAAGAGCAGTGCATTTAATGGAAAAATGTAGCAGCTAGAGTTGGTGGTGTTTACTTGGGAACAGATCAGTCCTTAGACTGATGTGAGGCTGGGAGATGGAACTAAAAACCTTATCCAAAACTGAGACCCACTGAGAGGTGTACATCAGGATGCAAGAGTGGATTTTTTATTATACTCAGGTCTTGCTATCTCTGTTTAGGTTCTGAGTGAGGGGGATAAAAAACCTCTCCTTGAGAATGTGAAATCTTGGGCCTGTACCATATATGACTCCAAATTACCTCAGTTCATTGCTGAGACCCTACAAATTGGGAAATCACCTAAAAGTTAGTCCCCATTTAGTGATAACCCAAGGCATTTGAAAAACATTCATATATTTAATGAATGTCCAAATAGGAGAAAATAGAATAAGAGAAATAGTTGAAAGATGCATAGCTATAAATTTTCCAAAATTCATTAAAGTTATGAATCCTTAATTCAATAATGACAACACACTATACTCATCATAGTAAAACTACAGAACTCTAAAGATGTTGTTGTTGCTATTTAGTCTCTTAGTCTAGTCTAGTGACTAAGTTTAGTATCTTGACTGTTTTGAGACCCCATGGACGTAGCCTACCAGGCTTCTCTGTCCATGGGATTTCCTAGGCAAGAATATTTGAGTGGGTTGCCATTTCCTTCTCCAGAGGATCTTCCCGATCCAGGGATTGAACCCAAGTTTCCTGCATTGGCAAGCAGATTCTTCACCGCTGAGCCACCAGGGAAACCCCTAAAGGCAATTGCTGTTCACTCACTCAGTCATTTCCAGCTCTTTGCGACCTGATGGACTGCAGCACACAAGGAAGGACAGGCTTCCCTGGCCTTCAGTATCTCCCAGAACTTGCTCAGACTTATGTCCATTAAGTCAGTGATGCCATCCAATCATCTCATCCTCTGTCTTCCCATTCTCCTCCTGCCTTCAGTCTTTCCCATCATCAGGGTCTTTTCCAAAGAGTAAGCTCTTTGCATCAGTTGGCCAAATTATTGGAGCTTCAGCTTCAGCATCAGTCCTTCCAGTGAATATTCAAGGTTGATTTCCTTTAGGATTGACTGGTTGGATCTCCTTGCAGTCCAAGGGAGTTTCAAGAGTCTTCTCCAACACCACAGTCCAAAAGCATCAATTCTTCGGCGCTCAGCCTACTTTATGGTCCAACTCCCACATCCATACATGACTACTGGAAAAATCATAGTTTTGACCATGCAGACCTTGTCACAGCATAATGTCTCTGCTTTTTAATACACTGTCTAGGTTTGTCATAGGTTTTCTTCCAAGGAGCAAGTGTCTTATTTTTTTTTAATTTATTTATTTTAATTGGAGGCTAATTTCTTTACAGTATTGTAGTAGTTTTGCCATACATTGACATGAATCAGTCATGGGTGTACATGTGTTCCCCATCCTGAACTCCCCTCCCACCTCCCTCCCCATCCCATCCCTCTGGATCATCCCAGTGCACCAGCCCTGAGCACCCTGTCTCATGCATTGAACCTGGACTGGTGATCTGTTTCACATATAATAATAAACATGTTTCAATGCTATTCTCTCAAATCATCCCACCCTTGCTGTCTTGCATATAGGATCATCGTTATCATCTTTCTAAATTCCATATATATGCATTAGTATACTGTATTGGTGTTTTTCTTTCTGGCTTACTTCACTCTTTATAATAGGCTCCAGTTTCATCCACCTCATTAGAACTGATTCAAATGTATT